>OY740782.1:41879504-42260979 GCA_963514005.1 Raja brachyura
AGAATTAAAAATTAAACTTAAAAACAATCAAAAATCATTGAAGATGAGACAAATTCTGCTGAGTAGGAGGTGATTATTAGTTGAAGAGAAGTGGATGGGTCTCTGTTGCCGGAAGAAAACGGAGGACCCAAGGACTTCCTGATGGGGAATGGAACAGGACTGAATATCCATGGTAATGATTGTTTGGGGGGGGGGGGGGGTGGAGGAAGTGTAAGTTGTTAAAGTGGTGGAGAAAATGTGGGATGCAGGTGGGAAGGGGTTTCATTATGTTGGGGGGGGGGGGTTACAACAAGATAGATCAAGGAATGAGACAAGCGAGGAAGCAGAAACAATGGGCTGCCAAGGCAATCGCAACTGCGGGTCTTGTTTGGATGTAAAATTGGGCAGTGCTGGGTTCAGAAACTCGAGTTGAAGGCTGGGAAGGGGAGATTGCTGGACATGATTGAGATCTGGTTTGGGATACAGTGGCCTGGTGTTTGTTGACTGAAGCGCAATGTTTGTTGACCAGATGTTGCAGACGCTGCAACGGTTGACAGGATATTTTTATGGCCAGAAGGTTGTTACATGTGGGTTTCATCTGGTTCCGTATTCAGGCCTATTTTGGGATGTTTGCTGATTTAGACTTAAATGCAGGGTGCATGATAAAGACTTGCAAGTGAGACACAAATGGCAATGTGATTGGTGCTAGGGATGAAATATTTATACTATGGGAAGATTTGGCTGCAATGTCATTGGGGCGGAAAAGTGACCAATGGAATATAGTCCAGTCAAATGTGAGGTAATGCTTCTGGGGCCCATGTGAGTGCCCATGGCTATACCTTTAACTTGGAGAAAGTGAGAGGACTCAAAACAGAATATGTTAAAGGTGAGGGCAAGTTCTGCCAGGCAGAGGAGAGTGTTAGGAGAAGGAAATTGATTGGGTCTTTGTTCGTGGAAGAAAGGAGGGCCTTTAGACGTTAGTAGTGGGGGATGAATGTGTAAAGAGACTGGATATCCCTGGTAAAGATGAGGCAATGGGCTATCAAAGTTATGAATAGTGAGGTGTCTTGATTGTAGATGTTTGAGAGTGCACAGATCTCGAAGGTCACTGAAGTGGTTAGGGGCCTGTCCCACTATGGCGACCTTGTTTGTGCTCACCACAAGCTCTCAGCATGGTCGACACATGGTAGTAGGTGGTCACTGGTAAGTCTCCTTCATGGTCGAGAGGAGTTCCCGCATAGTGGTTACTACTCATGGCCTCAGTTTGATCGAGGAAAATGTTTCAAAAAGGATGACAAATTTTCTGCGAGCAAAAATTGGTCGACATGGAGAAAATCAATACTTTTGAACTCGTAGTGCAGTGGTAGTGGGGTCGCCATGTCGTTGCAGGTAGTTGAGGTAGCCGCGGGTAATCTCCTTTGCTGACCGGGCATTTTAATTGGCTCATTGGGGAACCAAGGAAAACCGACCGGTAATGTAGCTGTGTATCTGCGGCTTCTGAAAAATGTCTCTGCTCCTTGTCTCTTCCCCCCCCCCCCCCCCCCCCCCCCCCCCAGGCTTGTTTAAAGGACTTACCGTGCACTGTGCCAGCCATCTTTAACCTTCCTGCTCATCGCTGGTATCACCTTGGCTTTGCACCGTGTGAATTTCAGACAGCGCTCCCCTGCTTTCCCTGGCCCCTGCCTTTGCGGTGTGTGTGTGTTCAGCGCTGACGGTCGATCCAGCTCGTGGTTTTTCAGGCGAGTGCCCCCGAGCTGCAAAGTCGTGACAGTTTGCTGAATAGTCGTGTAAATGGGACAGGCCCTTTACAAAGGCTTTGCTCTAATTGCTGACTAAAAGCAAAGAGATTATGCTGGAGATGAATACATTGCTAATTAGCTTGAGCACTTTATAACATTCTACCCACCACCTTTTGAGTAACCCCATTGTTTTGGAGGTTGATATTTAAAAGGATGTGGTCAACATGAATATTTCAGCAGTGTGGAAAGAATGGATAAACTCGTTTAACAGAAGTGGTGATTAAGGGGTAACTTTTCACCAACTCTATGATTCTACTACTTGAAGAAATCTATCTTGGCCTTGAATATATTTGAGAATTCAGCCTCCAATGCTTTTTGAGGCAAGGAGTTTTAAAGACTCATTCATTTTGGGGAGAACTTATGACCATGTGGGTTTCCTCCAGGTGTTCTGGTTTCCTTCCACATTCCAAAGCTGTATGGGCTGGTTGGTTAATTGGCCGCTGTAAATTGCCCCAAATGTGTGGGGGGGGGGGGGGGACTGGTAGGATCTGGGTTGTTAGAGAGGAACATCAAGGAAAGATACACCATGGACAGATATGGCATGGACACCAGCCTTCTGGACAATCAAGTCCATTTTGACTGCCATAACCCATTTTATCCTCCTGCATTCCGATAAGTCTAGCCTGGCAGCTTCCCCCTACAGGCTGCGGCACATTGGTCTAGTTGAGTCTGGTCACACGGATTTAGTATTTACTTCTGATTTGCAATCTTTGCTTCCTACGACCCAGGGTCAAAGTCTTAATTGCATATGGTGCGTAACTGGCTTTGTCACATATTGCCAGGTCAAGTGTAACTGGGTTTCAGAGTTTTTGAAGGCACTTATCATAAATATCTGAACCAGTGATTTTGTAAAGATTAAAGCATTCTGCATCAAGGCACATTTCTTTTTTCTTGCGTAACAGGACACAATGGATCAAGTAATGCAATTTGTGGAGCCCAGTCGCCAGTTTGTGAAAGATTCGATCCGACTTGTGAAAAGATGCACAAAGCCAGACAGGAAAGGTACCGTACTATTGTGCTTTATTTTGGGATACCTATTCTGATCTGAAGACAAAGTGCAAGGCAAAGTTCTTGGAGGGGGGGGAGATTCCATTATTCTTATTAGTTAGTGTCATCGGGGTGGTTAAAGGTCCAGTCTGTCACTGGTTCTTCGTTCATAAGTGGTTTAGATGTTCATTATGTAATGTGGGAAATACTGAAAAACCTGTCAAAGGAACCTAGTGCTCCATAGAATGGTTTTGAAGTAAAAGAAAGAGACAAAGTGCTGGAGTATCACTTTGGTCAGGTAGCGAATCGCATCTCTGGTGATCGTCGATAGGTGACATTTCAGGTAGGGATCCTTCAGTGTGAAATTCTAGATTTTCCGCTGTTTAGAAACGGGAAGAAATTATGGAGATTGGGAGGATTTTTTTGGGGGTGGCGTGACGAGGGACTAAGTCTGAGGATTTTGGTTTGGGGTTCTCCGTTATATGTCACTGGTGATTTGCCTTGTCTTTGAAGAGACTATGTGTACACTTTTTTGTTGTTGTTTATTTTTGTTAGAAGTAAGTAAAATAGTGTGGTACTCGAGTACCTAATACATACATACATACATATTTCCATTCTTGTACAACTTCATACTTTTGATTTAATAATAAAAGAACAGTGGAAGAAAAAATACATACAAAGTGTCTGAATAGATAGACAAGCGAGTAGAAACAGATAGCAAAAGAAATAAAGGACATAGAAGAGAAGCTGGAAAGATTGAAAGAGAAGGAGAAAGTAAAGAAAAGAGAGATTAGGAGAGATCTACCTATTTCGTATTTTAGCCCATCCGTCACCCGGTTCTAAACCATTTAATTTCTGAGGTTATGTTATGTTGCACCATATGCTTGCAAAAATTTGATAAAAGGAGACCAAGTCTTTGAGAATTGGTCTCCTTTGCCTAGTAGAAATCTCATTTCTTCAAGATGAAGCGTTTCAGACATATTTGAAATCCACATTTTGAATGTTGGCGTGGGGTGCGTTTTTCCAAAATTTGAGTATAAGTTTTTTTGCTGTTATTAGACCGTAATTAAGAAAAGCTTCTTGGAATATAGTTAATTTACTTCCCTCTTCCATTGATCCAAAGATAATCAGTTCTGTACTGGGGTTCAATTTTGTGTTAAATAGTTTCGTAAAAATTCCAAAAATTGAACTCCAAAATTTATACAGTTTTATACACGAGACAAAGGAATGTGCTATAGTGGCATTTTGAGTAAGACATTTGTCACAGATGGGGGAAACATTTGGGAATATTTTATTCAGTCTAGTTTTAGAATAATATAATCTATGTAAAGTTTTAAATTGAATTAGGTTATGTCTTACATTAATTGAAAATTTATTTACATATAATTTTTTTCCCCATCTATCGTTAGGAATTTTTATCAATAACTCTTGTTCCCAGTCCCTTCTAATTGTCTCTGTCGTTGGCGTTTCTATATTTAAAATTATATTATATAAGTAAGATATTAAATTGCTTGATTCTGCCTTTCTATTCATTCCTTCCTCCAATAAATCTGGGGTTAGGGTTTGATATCCTTGTATATATTTCTTCAAATAATCTTGAATTTGAAGATATTTGAAATATTGATTATTTTTCAAATTATATTTTAGTTGTAATTTAGTTGTAAAGTTTTCATACATATCTCCCATTGTTTTAATTCCTAATCTTTCCCAATGGATAAACGTTTTATCAATAATGGATGGTTTGAATGAGGGATTATTAGTTATTGGAGAAAGAAGCGATAATTTTCTTAATTTTAAAGATAATTTTATTTGATTCCAAATTCGTATTATACTGTGAATAATTGGATTCTTCTTATTATATTGTTCAGTTTCATCGGGGAAAGAAGGATCGCTCCCATATTATAAGGGGAACAATCCTCTTTCTCCATTCTTATCCAATCTACCTGTGTACACTTTTCGAGAGACAAATTGTACGTGGAAAGACGAAAAATTGCTGGAATTGTTAAGCTCATAAGTTATAGAAGCAGAATTAGGCCATTCAGTCTACTTTGCCATTCTATCATGGCTGATCTATCTTTTCCTCCCAACCCCATTCTCCTGCCTTCTCCCCATAATCCCTGACCCATACTAATCATGAATCTAACAATCTCCACCTTAAAAATATCCTTTGACATGGCCTCCACAGGCTCGTGGCAATGAATTCTACAGATTCACCACGCTCTGACTAAAGAAATTCTTCCATCTCCTTTCTAAAGATGCGTCCTTTTATTATGAGGCAATGGCCTCTGGTCCTAGACTCTCCCAGGTAGTGGAAACATCCTCTCCACATCCACTCTATCCAGGCCTTTCACTATTTGGTGAGTTTCAATGGATTTCCCCCCTCGTGCTTCCAAACTCCATGTACAGGCCTAGTGCTGTCAAATGCTCATCATAGGTTAACCCAATCCTCCCTGGGATCATTCTTGTAAAACCTCCTCTGGATCCTCTCCAATGCTAGCTCCGATATGGGCCCCAAAACTGTTAACACTACTCCAAATGCGGCCTGACCATTGCCTCATAAAGCCTCAGCATTACATCCCTGTTTTTATATTCTAGTCCTCTCGAAATTATGGTCATTTGCCTTCCTTACTACCCGCATTGGGGCGATTGCAGCTCCCAAATCGGGCCGATCGCAGCCCGATATGGAGCTGCAAAAGTCTGTCTCTAACCAGGGGCCCTGCTTTCTATACACTACCTATCTTCGTATCATCTTCAAACTTGGCCACAAAGCCTTCAATTACCTCATCCAAATCATTAATATACAAAGTGAAGAGTAGTCTTGGGCAGTCACTCCGCTAGTCACTGGCAGCCAACCAGAAAAAGCCACCTTTATTGCCACTCTTTACCTTCTGCCATTCAGCTAACCTGCTATCCATGCTAGCATTTTCCCTCTGATACCATGGGCTCTCATTCATAGCAGCCTCGCGTGTGACAACATAAAAGGCCTTCCGAAAATCTAGGTAAATAACATCCTCTGACTTTGCCTATCCTGTTATTTACTTCCTCTAAGAATTCCAACAGTTTCATCAGGCAAGAATACTCCTTCACAAAATTAAGCGGACTTTGGGCTACTTTATCATGGGCTTCCTGTGGTTGATGCAGGGTTTTATGACCTTGGGGATTCACAATCCATAAATTTAGTCCGTTTTTCATTAAATCTTTCGCAAAAATACTATTATTATGGCCCTGAAGCTGTTATTTTTTGTTTAATGTTGTTGACTAATGGTGTTGCTAATTCAATATTTTCAATATCATTACGAATGGTTCAATCAAATTTTCATGTGATTGCAAGATCTGTGTTATGCCCCTGTCCCACTTAGGAAACCTGAACGGAAACCTCTGGAGACTTTGCGCCCCACCCAAGGTTTCCGTGCGGTTCCCGGAGGTTTTTGTCGGTCTCCCTAATGGTCGAAAGTGGTTTCCGTTTTAAAAATCAGTAATTCGTTAGTCGAAGCCGGTTGCAATGCTAGTTGAAGGTGGTTGCCGGAGGACAACCATACGGGTACCTTGGGTGTGTCGCAAAGTCTCCAGAGGTTTCCGTTCAGGTTTCCTAAGTGGGACGGGCATTACTTACAAAGTTACAAAGCACACCGGCTCCTCCTTTTGTTCTCCCACCCCTCCCCTTCCCCCACGCCAGGTCCCCATTGTCCTTTGTTCTTCCCCCCCGCGTCCCCATTGTTGTTGCCCATCCCCGCTCACGGTGGTCCTCCATGGTCACCGACCCACGAGGCCCCATCGTCGCAAGGCTTCACCGCCGCTGATGCCTCACTACTGTCGACGCCCCACTTCATGCCTCCGTGGTGCCAACCTGGGCCCCAGCCTGACTCCGACCCGCGAGGCCCCGGCTGGGCCCTGACCCGAGGCATCTGGACCGAGGCGCCTCGGTAAAGGCCTCCAGCCGCGTTTCCACAACCATAGTAATTTAACAATTCTTAATATAACCTCCACCCCATTTGGAATAGTTATTGAGAGGCAGAAAGGAAACTCCAGATGAAAATGTATTTGCAGATTTCTTGCTGCGGGAAATATTTGTTGTTTGTTGGAAATACCCATGAGTGGCATGTATGAATACACGGAACAAGGTGTAATTAAAAATTACATTCTTTAATAGAATATTTAAAAGTACTATCTTGTATAGAGTAAAAATACATTATTCTTGTGACTAGCAAATTGCCAAGCAGGTGATAAAGGTTGATTGATGCTGCTGTATTGGTGCTGTCTGTGAGCAGAAATTTAAGATTGTGTGCTCTTAGATCTGACGGTACTTTAAAATCTTTTTTTATTTGCATTAACTTAGCGATTTGGTGCACATGGTTAATACTGCAATGAAGATAATGTAGACTTGATTTACAGTTTTCATAAGTATTTGTACCTGTCATTTGAAGAGGGGAAACTGATTTTGCGAAGTTAAGTTTTAAAACTGTTTTGAAAACGTAACAACATTGCAATACTAAGGATCCCTTTCAATCATTTCCTGCAAATAATTAACTGGCAATTTGCCTAAAGAGGTTTTTATGGGGTTTGAACACAAAAGGCACATTAATGATCTGATTTGGTGGAAGGGAAATTGGAGATGGTTACATTAGTGTGTTACATATAGTCCAGGCTGGACAGGGAGAGCAGTATTTTCTCCCTAAAGTGTTGATTGTCATAAAAAAAACATAATTCTTTGTCATTATTGAATTCCATTTCCTATTCTGGTATTTCAACCTAGCTACCGCCCTAATTTGTCAAAAAATACAGCTCTTCCTAAAATACCACTCTTCTGTAGTTACTCAATAGCTTGGAAAAATTAATCAAATCTTTGATAGTTTCCTATGTGTTAACTTGTTACAGAATTTCAGAAGATTGCTATGGCAACTGCAATTGGATTTGCCATCATGGGATTCATTGGATTCTTTGTGAAGCTCATCCACATCCCAATTAATAACATTATTGTGTAAGTATTATTGAGTGAAAAAAATTGCATCGGTCACTTACAAAACACATTCAATTGCTGGAGAAGATTTTTATTTCAAAGTTGTGCTTGTGAAAATGTTGAAGTACAATTAAATAGTTATTGACTGTGGATTTGGGAGAATAATTTAACAGACTTAGATTTGGCTGCTATTATAATGGCAGGTATGACAACTTTCATTTTCTTTATGAACATAGTTACATAAATGTAACTCGCCAAAGCAATTTGCTTTGACCTGATTAGTTCTTCCAGCAGTTTTTGCTTGGCTTTCCAACATCTGCACTTTAGTCTCCAATTCACATTTGCTTAGTGTCACCTTAATGTTCAGAAGATTCCCCTCAATTGGTGACAATTTTTAAAAAATCTGATCCGAATTAGAAGTAAAGATTTGATAGATGAAGTGTTTATAAATGTTATGTGAAGATAAATGATGTTGAACCCTGCAGAATGAGCAAAGGGGATTGGTTTTATTGGATCTCCAATTAAAACCAAGCAATTGGAATAGAAGCTAAAGATGCCCAATAGCAAAGGGATTTGGATCACTTAGATAAGTGCGACATATCTGAAATTTAGGGTCTCGACCCGAAATATCACACATTAAGTCTGAAGAAGGTTCTCAACCTGAAACTTTAGCCATTCCTTCTCTCCAGAGATGCTGTCTATGCAGCTGAGTTACTCCAGCAATTTATGCCTAGCGAGAGAATCTGTTGCTTGTAATTTTACAAAAATAACCACGTGCAACTAGACCAATAGAGCAAGCTCTGCTAAGGATTTAGAATATACTAATCAGTGCGTATTGTATCTTTTGCAGAATAAAATTGCAAATTTTCTGGGATATAAAAGACAAAGATAATTTGTCGTCTTGTTTCAAAAATTTACAAGCTTTTCAACCAAATATACTAAACTGGCATAGATTGTTTGTTTAAAAAAAAATGTACATGACATTACCACTCTATTGTCACTTGCACATCTCATTAGAAACTTGTGACATAATTCTTCTAATTGTAGTCCAGGATTTGCCTTGATTCCCAATGTAATTGTGTTGTTAGAAGAAGGTGACCTCCAGTAGGAATGTTACCAGTTTCTGAGTACCCCCTCTTAAATGCCATTCTCAAGTCATGTGTCACCTTTAACTGTTTTGATTTTGTTTTATAAAGTAATACTTTAGCATTCCACAATAAATTGAAGATAGTTGCACAACAAGTGTTTTTTAAAACAAGTGAACAAGTTCCCCACTTGAGGGAAGCTGGGAAACAACTTGTGTTCCCATTTTTGTTGGTATTCAATAGACAGTTCTGAAGAACTGGAGAATTTACTAGAAAAATGCATGGCTTTGAGGTAAATGTAAATACTTTGATAACCTGCTGTGGAATGCTGACTGGAGTTGCACGGAAGGCATTCAATCAATGTATATTGATTAATAGATGTTGTTTGATTCTCTTTGCAGTGGTGGTTAGAACTGACTCGATGGTGTTGGGATAGAAAACGAAGATGGGAGGACAGCAAGGAACACTTTATATTATGTGCTTCAGTCAATAAAACGTGTTTTGATTTGTACAATGAGCTTTTTTCATACTTAAGATTCTCTATGTTCTATTCCACTTCATTTTAAAGAGCACACTTCATTTAAGTTGCCTCTTGATTCCCATTGTCCACAGCAGAGGCTCGTCGGTTTCTATTGTGACAGTTCCACTTCCATCGTAAGTGTTAGAGGTGCTGACTAGTTTCCCAAACTGAAGTACTTCATTGGCTGTAAAAGAAAATTGGTAAAGATTTGTGAAATTCACACATTTTTATATTACAAATATCTTCATCTGTGCCAAACTCTGAGGAGGCTGCAGCTGTTCCTATTGAGGGTACAATCATGCATGAGTAACCTTATGGCTCTAGCTTCCAGCATTATGCTTCCAGCCATATACAGTAACACCACCTTGTCAGGAGGTATTTTGCCTAACGCTGTAATTGTTGAGACTTGCAGAACCCATTGGCTTTACTCAGTTGTGTCCTTTCAGATTTGTGATGGTGAGGGCGTTTGGGGTGGGGACAATGAGGCCTTTCCCCAAACTATGCCAAAAGAGTACCATGTAAATTATCCGTGAAATGAAGTAACATTGGCGAGCACTGGTCATACTATATTCCCTGCGTGATGATTGGTAAAGTGGTATGGTTAGTGGCCTGGGGTTGATTTGCTGAAATTCAGTCTCCCCAAGTGGGTAATTATTGCATTGCAACTTCAAGGTAAGTAAAAGACAGGTGTCATCCAGTTCACCCTGTTGCTTCTGAATTATTTCAGGAAAATGAATGAAGGGAGAATGCTGCTGCAGTCGATATATTTTATCTTGGCACCCAAATCCTTTTATAGAAGGAGTTGTATGTGCACTAATATTCTTCCAGGAGATGGTGCTGTGGGACAGTTGAAAACCCTTTCATAAATTAGATTTGAGCAATGCAGGGAAACAGGAGTGGTTATAAATCGGAGAGGCATTTCTAGAAACCATCCAGCCTCAGAGGCCATGTATGCAGTCTGCAATGGATTCCATCAGACACCGACAACATTTAATTTTTCATAATTGAGAAAAATGTGACATTAGTCAACTGCTTTTCATAAAATCACTACCACCCAGCTGTGTCAAGTTATCTATAAACATTATTTTGATGACACCCATTTAAGTAATAGATTTCACATTAGTAAAACTAGTACATTTAGCCTTTGTGCATTTTATCAAACCCCTCTAATCATTATTCCATCTCTACCTTTCCATTTCTTTAAATAATTGACTATCCTTTAAAATAGTTAATTTCTTCTATGTAGCGTTACACATTTCTGTCAGGTCACTTATATAGCATTGAAGCAGGCCCTTTGGCCCATATCCCTCTAAACCTTTCCTATCGATGCACCTGTCCAAATGTCTTTTAAATCTTATAGTTTCTGCCTCAGCTACCTCTTGGAGCTAATTCCATAGACTCTCCACCCTCTGTGGTAAAGGTTGCCCCTCAGGTTCCTATTAAATCTTTCCCCTCTCATCTTAAACCTACGTCGCCTGGTTATTGATTTCCCCATTCTGGGTAAAAGGCTATACTTTCACCCCATTTATACACCTATATAAGATCACCCTCACCTTCCTGTGCTCCAAGGAATAAAGTCCTAGGTGGCTCAACCCTATAGCTCGCGTTCTGGCAACATCCTTGTAAACCTCTGCACATTTTCCAGCTTAATGACATCCTTCCTGTATTATCTATATTAATGACTTGGAAGAGGGATCAAGGGTGTGAGTCTCTATGTCATCTATTCCCCTCATGATCCTATCTCATCAGCCTAACCACCCCCCATACCTCAGGCACTCAAGTCCTGGCAACATCCTTAAATCTCGGCCCTCTTTCCAGTTTACCATATTTTCTCCAGCAGGGTGTCCAAAACTGAACACGCTGCTCCAACTGTAGCCTCACCAGTGCCGTGTACAGCTGTAACATAACATTCCAACTTCTATATTCATTAAAGACACAAAATGCTGGAATAACTCAGCGGGACAAGCAGCATTTCTGACGAGAAGGAATGAGTGATGTTTTGGGTTGAGACCCTTCTTCAGACTATCTGTCCTGTCCACTCCAGGGGAGTGGGCAGGAGAGATAGAAAGTAACATTCATTAACCTGAGTGATGAAGACCGAAAGCCACATTGAGCACCCTATTTACCTGTGATGCAATTTACAAAGACGTATGTACCTGCAGTCCTAGATCCCTCTTTTGCACAATACTACCCAGAGCCCTGCCAATTACTGTGAAGATCTGCCCTGGTTTGACTTCCTAAAATGCAACACCTCACTTATCTGCATTAAACTCCATTAACCATTCCTCTGCCCATTTGCCCAACTGATCAAGATCCTGCTGTAATCTTCGATAACCATCTTCTCTACAATACCACCCACTTTAGTGTCATCTGCAAATGTACTAATCCTGCCTTGTACTATGATAGTCCCATTTGTGTGTTTTTCACCCATATCCCTCTGAACTTTTCCTATCCATTTACCTGTCCAAATAACCCTTAAATGGCATTGTATACCTCGGCCATTGTCTCTGGCAGTTTATTCCCTATACATTTCCACCCTCGTGTGAGAAGGTTTCTATTAATTCATCCACTTCTCATCTTAATCTATGCTCCTAGTTCTTGATTTCACCAATGCTGTGAAAACAAGTGTGCGCATTTACCACCCTCAAGGTACACCTTTATAAAATCACCTCTCAGCCTCCTATGCTCCAAGGAATATTGTTCTATTCTTCCCAATTATTCAGTCCTTAAAGTCCTGGCAACATTTCGTAGATCCTTTCTACATGCTCGCCAGCTTAATGGCACCTTTCAATTATCTTTAATAGCCCAGCACACACTCGTGCGCGTGCACACACGTACGTACGCATGCGCGCACACACACACTGATTTAGCACGTAGTTTCTCTAGCTAACAGAGACAAACTAACATCAAATCCAACCACTTTTTATTTAATTGTTCCCCTTTTGTTGTAGCACAAGTCATTTTTAACTTGTCAATCCTTAATTCTTAAGCACTATTAAAAGTATGTTCTGCAGTTTGGTTCCTTATGTGGATCAAGTTGCAGGAAAAATAAAGCCTGCACTTAGAAACAGAAACATAGAAAAATAGGTGCAGGAGTAGGCCCTTCGAGCCTGCACCGCCATTCAATGTGATCATGGCTGATCATCCAACTCAGTATCCCGTACCTGCCTTCTCTCCATATCCCCTGATTCCTTTAGCCACAAGTGCCACATCTGACGCCCTCTTAAATATAGCCAATGAACTGGCCTCAACTACCTTCTGTGGCAGAGAATTCCAGAGACTCACTCTCTGTGTAAAGAATGTTTTCCTCATCTCGGTCCTAAAGGAATTCCCCCTTATCCTTAGACTGTGACCCCTTGTTCTGGACTCCTCCAACATCGGGAACAATCTTCCAGCATCTAGCTTGTCCAACCCCTTAAGAATTTTGTAAGTTTCTATAAGATCCCCCCTCAATCTTCTAAATTCCAGCGAGTACAAGCCGAGTCTATCCAATCTTTCCTCATATGAAAGTCCTGACATCCCAGGAATCAGTCTGGTGAATCTTCTCTGTACCCCCTCTATGGCAAGGATGTCTTTCCTCAGATTTGGAGACGAAAACTGTACGCAATACTCCAGGTGTGGCCTCACCAAAACCCTGTACAACTGCAGTAGAACCTCCCTGCTCCTATACTCAAATCCTTTTGCTATGAATGCTAACATACCATTTGCTTTCTTCACTGCCTGCTGCACCTGCATGCCTACTTTCAATGGCTGGTGTACCATGACACCCAGGTCTCGTTGCATCTCCCCTTTTCCTAATCTGTCACCATTCAGATAATAGTCTACCCTTGTGTTTTTGCCACCAAAGTGGATAATCTCACATTTATCCACATTATACTGCATCTGCAGAAGAGGAGGGTAATGGGCCTGTCCCACTTCGGCGATTTTTCAGCGGACTGCCAGCGACTGTCAAGTTGCCGGCAGTCATCGGAAAAACCGGCAACTGCAATGGCGACTGTCAGAGTGACACACACACACCTTCCTTCAACAGGCTATTATGCAGGCGGGGGACAAGGCAAGCGGGGGCAGCGCTGTCTAAATAATTAACACGGTGCAGGAGTGGAGACAACTTTTAAGAAGCCAGAGATACACAGCTGGGAAGCTCGGCGAACATTTAACATTACCGGTTGGTTATCCTTGGTTCTGAAAACTACTGCTTACCTTTTTTTTCCCAATAAGTCAATGAAATTCACCGGTCAGCACCTGCTACAACCAACGAGAACCTTTGACCTGGCAACCCATTAAGACCTCCTGGCGACCCACCTACGGCTCGAGAATTCTCGCTACTCCATTGCGGCTTCATTCTAGTCGCCGCTAATATTTCAACATGTTGAAAAATTCACGGCAATCATAATGAGGCCGTGACTAGTTCTCAGACTGCGGGAACTCCTCACAACCATGAAGGTGACTCCCCAGCAACCACCTGCGAACATGTGGCGATTGCACAGTCTCCTGCAGTTGCCTAAAAAGTCGCCTAAGTGGGACAGGCCCATAAATCTGTCAACACACAAGACACAGCAGGAGACTCAGAATTTAGTTTGGATTCGTTTTTAAACTGCATGGCAATGTCTAGTTGATGTTTCCTGTGCAATGGATCAAACTAAAGGCATAAACTCAACTTTTTTTGTTTGGTATTTTCTGCTCCAAATGCCAGTCATGTGGATGCCACCCAATTATTTCTCATTATTTCTCTTTCGTTAACCCTTCATGGGAATTTTAAGGTAGACAAAAATGCTGCCTCACCCGCTAGGTTTCTCCAGCATTTTTGCCTACCTTCGACTTGTCCAGCATCTGTAGTACTTTCGTAATTTTAAGAGGGTTTCACTTCACCGGCTCTGACCTCCCCACCATCAAAGGGAATTATTAGAGTTGCTGCCTCAAAAAGGAAGCCAGCATCACAGAGACCCACACCATCCTGGCTACACACTCATTTCACCCTGCCATCGGGAAGAAGGAAGCCTGAAAACTAACTTCCAGGTTCAGGAACAGCTTCTTCCCAGCGGCAATTTAACACTACAACCTCAAATGAGCTCTGAACTACAATAGACTATTTTTATTATTGCACTACTATTGTTTGTTTGTGTGTACGTGTGTGTGTATGTGTATAAAAAATAAATATATATAAAAATGTGTGTGTGTATATATATATATATATATATATATATATATATATATATATATATATATATGTACAACCTTTTCACACAGGGAGTTGTGAGTCTGGAATTCTCTGCCTCAGAGGGCGGTGGAGGCCGGTTCTCTGGATACTTTCAAAAGAGAGCTAGATGGCTCTTCAAGATAGCAGAGTCAGAGGATATGGGGAGAAGGCAGAAACGGGATCATGCGGATGATCAGCCATGATCACATTGAATGGCGGTGTTGGCTCGAAGGGCCGAAAGGCCTACTCCTGAACCTTTTGTCTATTGTCTTTTGTCTAGACTAAGTGCAGACCTGCAATATTCCACCACCCAATTGCACAGGCTTAGCTCATTTCCTCTCATCCCCAGCACTCCCTCTCCCCCTCTTCACCCTCCCTCTTCTTTCCCCTCTCCTCCTCACCTCCCCAATCCCTCCCTCACCTCTCCTTTCCCCGACTCTCAGTCACTCCCTCCCTCCATAACTCCTCTCCCTCTCTACCACCCTCCTATCCTTCTATCCCACACTCCTCCCTTATACCCCCCCACTATCCCTCTATCAGTCACTCCCTCCCTACCTCCACTACTCCCCTCCTCTCCCTCTATTCCCCCTCTTCCCCCACACTCCCTCCTTACCACCCCCATTTCCCCCCTCTCCCTCAATACCCCCACTCTCCCTCCTCCCCAGGATCTTTCCCCTCTCCTCCTCCCCTCCCACTCCCTCCCTCACCTCGCCCTCCCTCTTTTTTCCCCTACCTTACTCCCTCCCTCCCTCCCTCCTTCCATAAAAAGCAGCATCTGCAGTTCCTTCCTCCACAGGTCATTCATTGTCAGCTGTGGTTTAGATCCCATTAACTTGATGATTGGATCAGTATGCATTGTGTGTGTGTGTGTGTGTGTTAATCAAACTCAGCGCAAAGTGCTCGGCCACCCTGAAACCCGACTCTCCCTCTGCCCACTCTGGCCCAGCCGCCGTTCGGCCCGACCTGCCCACCCGCCTGCCTGCTCACGGCCACGCCGGTCTGGGTCGGACCGCGGGGGAGGGGATGGAGTCGGTGGGCACCACGAGTTTCGATGAGCTAGTGGAGGAATTCTCCGAGAAGGCCGTGAGGGTGACTTACCGCAATGGCGGTGGCGGAGGAGATGGACAGTCGCAGCCATCTACCCTGAGGACAGGTAGATAGGACCACCATTGCCGTAGAGGGCGGGCAGGAGAAAGGGGTGAGTGAGGTAGAGAGACATGGACCAGGGCCTCCACTGAACCCCCCCCCCCCCCACACCGCAGCCGCTGCCGGAGGTGGGGTAGGCGGTAGACAAGTTACTGAGAGAAGGGTGCGTATAGGGAGGAGTTACTGAGAGGGCAGTTTGTGAGTGAGGAAGGGGCATCGCCGTCCCGGCCGCAGCACTGTTAGACAGGAGAGGAGACCAATCTGCGCGGAGTTGACTGACAGGAGGGGACACCAATCTGTCCATGCGTCGATTTTAAGATATTTAAACCTTAATAACTTTAAAAATATACCATCGATCGGAACAAAACTTGTTGCACTTACAGCACAGGGGAATGGCGAGTAAGGTGGCAAAAGATTGTAGCGCTATCGTGTACCGTTTTTGTGCAAATAGATAAACCACGCAAACCGGAAGAGCACAAGATCAGAATTTTAGTTATGTACTAGACCAAGTGGGACCCGAGGGGGGAGGGTGGGGCGGTGGCCTGCGGCGTCACATACACACTAAAGCAGAGAGAGAGAGATGGGGCAGAGAGAGGGGGGAGGAGGAAAGAGGGAACACGCGGTGTCCACGGGGACTCTGGAGGCCTTCCGTCAACGCTGGTCAACGCGTGGGGTTGAGACTATTGTAAACAATGAATGTACTGTTGTACTACAATGATTTGTTTGTTATAGTGTGATTTTTTGATTATGTTTTGATGTGCTGTATTATATGATTGTGTTGAATAAAGTTTTTGGAAAAGGAAAAAAAAGGGGGGGGGGAAAGAGGGACGGGAGAAAGACGGGGGGGGGGAGAAAGAGATGGGGAGAAAGCGGGGGAAAGGGGGTGGGGACGAGGGGGAGGGATAGAATGGGGGAGGGGGTGGAAGAGGGGGGAAAGATGGGTGGGAGAGATGCCGGGGAGGGTAGGGGGCGAGCGGGTTGCAGGGTCCACAACGAGCGGGCTGCGGGGCCCACGCCAATCGGGCTGCTGGGCCCACGGGTGGAAAACAGTGCAGCACAGCACAGGCCACGTGAGCAGACCCATTGTGATGATTTCTGAATCCACGGGATAAAACCTCACACACACGAATGCACAACCCGTTGGGCCCCCAACTCGCAGGCGTGCTAGAGAGGGTGGGGGGGCAGAGACATAGGGGAGGGGCAGAGGGTATAGAGGAAGGGAGAGGGGGGGAGGAGGGAGAGAGTAGGGGGAGAGAAGGCAGGGTAGTGGGAGAGGGGGGAGAGAGGGGGGGAATAGATGGTGAGTGGGGGAGAGAGGAGGATGGGAGTGGGATGGCAGGTAAATCCAGGTAAGCCTATTTTTGACTCCAGGGGGTAAATCTCTACCGGAATATGTAAAAATATTACCGTTAGCGCGTCGTTTCTTCAAGTAGATGTGATCACACTAAAACAAATAAATACACACACACACATATCCAAGATCAGAGTATAATAGCTATACAGGGATAGAGGATAGATAGATATGTGTGTACTTGTGAGTACTTGTGTGACTATATATACACACTGAACTTTTTTTCCTCTCGTTTATTATACTGTTTACAGTGTACTATGTTTACATATTCTGTTGTGCTGCAGCAAGTAAGAATTTCATTGTTCTATCTGGGACATGCTGAGATCTCGGGCAAATCAACAAGAGATGAGGCAGTTACCAATTGCGTTGAATCTGCATCCCTACAAGACTATGTAATGCTTTCCCAATTCACACCAAAGGGTCTGCACCTGGAGTAGGCAAAGACATGGGAAGAGTGGTGTTTGGATCCATTTCATGGTCACCTGTTAAAACTTTAATATATCATGAAGGAAGTAAAAGAAACCTGGCAGCATGATGTGTATGAAGGCATTTCACAATTCTTAGGAGAGTGCAAAAGAAAGAGACCCGGGTTGTGGTCTGATAGACTGAAATATTTTCACACAGACCTAATTTCTGCAATCCAAAATCAGAAATGAATCACAAACTACAGGCGAGTACTTGAATCATTTAGGCGCATATTGGGCTAGGGATCAATTGCTGGGTAATGAGATTAATAGAGTAAGGTGCCCTCTGGTTGGTGTTCACAAGTTGGGCCAGTTGGCCTGTTTTCATGCTGCACAATTCTATGATAAGCTAGTCAACAATTGCATTGGGAGATACCACCAAAGATGCATTGGTGAGTAACTTCAGTGGATTTTGCAGTTGGGCTATACTACAGCCATCATACATTGGTGGTTTAGGGTGGTAGATCAAGACGGTCGGTGGAAAGGCTTTGAGGTGTGAGGAGGCATCATGAATCACAGAATGCCCAACCTCTGGCCTGTTCTTGCAAACGCCAATATTGTTCAGTAAGGTCCAATGTCAGCACTTCCACTGAACCATGACAGTATAGCCCATTACCTTGCCTGCAGGCTAAAGGTATTTTGCTGGCTCGGATCATCCAGTTTTCTAAGGTTTCGGAGGGACTTGATTCCCAATTTAAGTTCCTTCTAGGGAACTCCCTTGTCAATTCTTCCCTCCCCTCCCGCTCCACCCCTTCCCCGGGCACTTTCCCTTGCAACCGCAAGAGATGCTACATTTGTCGCTTTACCTCCCCCCTCCACTCCATTCAAGGACCCAAGCAGTCCTTCCAAGTCCGACAGAGGTTCACCTGCACCTCCTCCAACCTCATCTATTGCATCCGCTGCTCTAGATGTCAGCTGATCTATATCGGTGAGACCAAGCAGAGGTTTGGCGACCGTTTCGCCGAACACCTCCGCTCGGTCCGCATTAACCAACCCAACCTCCCGGTGGCTCAGCACTTTAACTCCCCCTCCCATTCCGTATCCGACCTCTCTGTCCTGGGCCTCCTCCACGGCCAGAGTGAGCAACTTCGCAAATTGGAGGAACAGCACCTCATATTCCGCTTGGTGTCTCCTCCCTTCCTACCTATCCCTCAGCCCTCGGGTTCCTCCTCTTCCTTTTTCCTTTCTTCCCCCCGCCTCCCCACACCCCCCATCAGTCTGAAGAAGGGTTTTGGCCCGAAACGTTGCCTATCTCCTTCACTCCATAGATGCTGCTGCACCCGCTGAGTTTCTCTAGCATTTTGTGTACCCTCGATTTTCCAACATCTGCAGTTCCTCTTTAGCACCTTCTAGGGACAATATTTGTAATGGAATTGGGTCATAATGAGTCCATGTAAATGGCCATTGTGAGGACTATTGAACTGCTATCTGCTGTGAGGTAATGCATGCTGGGGAGAACATTCAGAAATACTCTCCAGTAAACTGTGCTTCATCAAATGGTCCAGCAACATATTCATCCTTATGTTCATCCACATTCAAAGACTCATTTGATCAATTGTCTTTCAACCATTTACTATATATAATCTGGTGTATCTGTTCATTTCAATCAGTTGTGTGAAATATCAGCACATCCGGTCAACAAAATAGAGAGGGTACAGAAGAGATTTACTAGAATGTTGCCTGGGTTTCAACAGCTAAGTTACAGAGATAGGTTGAATAAGTTAGGTCTTTATTCTCTGGAGCGCAGAAGGTTAAGGGGGGACTTGATAGAGGTCTTTAAAATGATGAGAGGGATAGACAGAGTTGATGTGGACAAGCTTTTCCCTTTGAGAATAGGGAAGATTCAAACAAGAGGACATGACTTTAGAATTAAGGGACAGAGGTTTAGGGGTAACATGAGGGGGAACTTCTTTACTCAGAGAGTGGTAGCGGTGTGGAATGAGCTTCCAGTGGAAGTGGTGGCGGCAGGTTCGTTGGTATCATTTAAAAATAAATTGGATAGGCATATGGATGAGAAGGGTATGGAGGGTTATGGTATGTGTGCAGTCAGGTGGGACTAAGGGAAAAAAGTTGTTCGGCACGGACTTGAAGGGCCGAGATGGCCTGTTTCCGTGCTGTAATTGTTATATGGTTATATGGTTATATCCAGTTGCTATAAAAGTACTTGTGGGATAGGAATTAGATCCAGCTAATTTGCTCTACCTGTCTGGTAAATGGATCAATTGTAATCATGTATTGTCTTTCTGCTGACTGGATAGCACGCAACAAAAGCTTTTCATTGTACCTCGGTACAAGGGCCAATAAACAAAACTGAACTGAACCTTATTGGGAATTGAGTGGGTGTAGAATTGGGAACATTTCAGAAATCCCTAGGTATTCATGATTGAGCTATTTGTATATCATGGCAGAATTGGATTGGGATTTTTGAATTGAGATGTCCATTCAGGAGGGACACAGATTAGATCTTAATCATTTAGAACAATCTTTGATCATGGCATAAACTGGCACCAATTTTATGGATAAATTGCACCATAAATGGAAACTTAAATCCAAATGACCTAACATTATCTACCAGTAATTATTATCCAACATTTTCATTCAATCTGAATTATTTTGTTGTTACAGAGTTTTTAAAAAACTTTATTTTCAATGGGAAGAGCTCTTGCAGTGCCTGATTAAACAATTACTGCACCCGCTTTCATTTTTAAAGACATGGCTATAGGTTATCTTCATGACTGGAAGAGTAGAACTACTTTAGGTGGCCTAATCACATATTAGATATTGCAGTTCAGAAATTCTACAAGTATTAGTTGTAAACATCGGCATGGAGGTCATGTAAATGCATTTCTTCCTAACAGTCAGTCCCATTGCTGAGCACAATTCTTTAGTGCTGCTACAATCACAATTCCATATTCAGAGCCACAGAAGTGATGTGTCATAATTATATGTTGGCAAACGAAGATACACATGAGCAATATTTCCTAAATTAAAATAATCTGCAATATCATGGTAATCAATCAAAATCAATCAATCTAACACTGATGTTATCTGCAAACAACTGGCACCAAAATCCTCTAAGACCAATAAGCAGCTCTTTAAAAATGTCGATTTTTACTTTTGTTTTATTGAAACTGTACAGGTAAAAAATATGCTTTTGAAACTGGTATTTACATTTTAAAGACAATGTTGCCTAGCTCTGAAGCCTCATGGACAATATTAAAATATATGTTCATATAATAGGTCAGGTAAACACAGTTTTACCCGACCTATTATAGGTCGGGTAAAACTTGGGGGGGGGGGGGGGGGAGATTTAATAAGAACCTGAGGGGCAACTTTTTTTACACAAATGGTGGTGGGTGCATGCAATGAGCTGTTGGAGGAGGTAGTTGAGGCAGGTACTATCGCAACAATTAAGAAACATTTGGACAGGTGCATGGATAGGACAGGTGTAGAGGGATATGGGCCAAACGCAGGGAGGTGGGAGTAGTGTAGCTGGGGCAAGTTGGTCGGCATGGGCAACAGGACCTGTTTCCACACGGTATGACTCCATTACTCTGTAATACTTTAAAAGTAATGTCTCGCAGCACTTCCTTGAAAAACGATCATACAAAATAACAATAAGACATGCAAGAAGATACAAGGTAGTGCAGGTTAAATAACCAAAAGCCTGACCAGAGGGTAAGGTTTTAAGAAAACTGTTGAAACAGGGATAGAAAGGTGGAGAAGTTTAGGAAGGGAACTCCAGGCGTAGAATTTCAACAGATAGAACAATTAGGACTATTGCAAGGGGATAGTATTAGGAGTTTCTGTAGGACGGGAAAAGGATACAAAGGCAAGGAAGGGTGAAGCATGGAGGTATCTGATCTCAAGGATAAGAACTTTATATTTGAAGTAGGGAGTGAGCAGGAACTAATTTAGGTCAGGGAGAGCACGGTCTATGATTGAACATGACTGGCATGGGTTAGTGTTCCGGTGGCAGAGGTTCATAATGAATTCATGATTGGAGGCAAACTAAGGAAGCATTTTGTTTACCATTTACATATATATAGTGTGAAGATTGTTAGCTATGTGCTAAATTGATTAAACTTATTGCAATACAGTCATAGTCACACAGCATGGAAACAAGCCTTTCACCCAACCTGTCCATGTCGACCAAGATACCTTATCTAAGCTAGTCCCATTTGTCCACGTTGAATCCATAACTGTAAACTTATCCTATGTACTTGTCCAAATCTCTTTTAAATGCTGTTATTGTACATTCCTTAACTACTTTCTCTCACAGCTACTTCCACATACCCCACCCTCTGAGTGAAAAGTTGCTCTTCAGATTTCTATTAAACCATTCCCCTCACATCTTAAACTTACAACTAATTCTTGATTCCCTTACCCTGGAAAAAAAACTGTGCATTCATTTTATCTATCTATCCCAATCTTGGTTATATACAGCTCAATAAAAACTTACCCCTCAGCTTCATACACTCCAAGCAATAAAGTCCTAGCGTGCCTGGCCTCTCCCTACAGCTCAGACTCTCTAGCCCTGGCACCATCCTCATAAACTATCTCTGCACCCTTCCCACTTAATGACATTACTACAGCAAAAGTGACCAAAGTGAACACAATGCTCAAACTTGTGCCTTACCAACATCGTCTACAACTGCTACATATTTAAACATCTAATTACATATTTAAGCACGTGTTTATAGACACAGATGGATTGTTACAGGGTGTACATTTGCAATTATATCCACTTACAAAATGTGTCCAATGAACAGCTGAATGGTACTGCAAACATTTTCAAAGAATTTGATTTCTTTATGCAAGTGTTTGCAACAACAATCTTTTCATACAATTACTTTACATAGAACATAGAAGAGTACAGCACTGGAACAGCCCCCAATGTCTGTGCCAAACAAGATGGCACGATAAATCAATCTCATCTACCTACACATAATCCATATTTCTCAATCCCTGCATATCTCTGTGCCAATCTAAAAGCCTCTTAAACACCACCCCTGACAATGGGTTTCAGGCACCCACCACCTTTCATGTTTGTTATATTTTCAATATAAGGGTAAAGGGAAAAAAGCATTAAACACAAGATATAGCATAGCTGCAAGGATAGGTGAAGTTTTTACTGAACAAGATATTCTCTCAGTTAACTTTTGAATGAATTGTTTACAAAAGACAATTACTGCTTTCTTAAACAATTAATACTTTGGTTGAGTGCTTCCTCCAAGTATGCAGAGAGAAAGAATGTTGAATTTAGTTCTAGTCTGCACATCACATGAAACGTGGGACAACATGAGAAAAGCTATAGAAGAGACTTACAAGGATGATGTCAAGGGTGGCGAATTATAGTTACGAGACCGTCTCGACAGAGGGTGTGTTTCTTGGGCAAAGGAAGATTGAAGGAGGTCAAATCATGGTGTTTCAAATCATAGCATTCCAATACAGAATGAATAAGGGCCTATATCCCTCAGTAAAGAGGTAAATAACTAGTGGCCATGCAAGATGAGTTGGGAGGAAAAAAAATGCTCTCAACAGGTGTGTGGTGTCTAAAACTCACAGCCTGAAAGGATATGAAGCAGAAACGAAGGTTTAAATATTTAAAATTTAGAGATTGGAGAGAGCTACAAATCTATGGACCCAGAGTTGGGAAGTGATATTTATCTAAAGCTCATTTTGGCAAACATGGGCTGAATGACTCTCCTATGATTCAATGATTAACTTATAAATTTATAGTGATAGGATATTGAACACTGAATTATTAGTCCAGCCCTGGATCACCAGTCTCTTAATGCAGTTACAGCAGCATCAAGTTTTTGTTGAGCAGCGCGAGTGGCTCAATAAACGAAAAAGGTTGCAATAGTTATTGCAATTACCATCCTACATTCCTGCGATTTCCGTGCTAGAATGGTTATTCTTCAAATGTGACATTTTTAACAAATTTAGGGGCCATAACTTATGTTAAATGAGAACTTTCATTTCAATGTATGGGAGGGATCATACTGACTGGTTGCGTCATGGCCTGGCTTGGCAACTCAAATGTCTAGGAACAAAGGAGATTACAAAAAAAGGTGGAGACTGGTACTAACCAGTACGGTACCATGCTGTAAATCCACCACAACTACCAAATGTCTTCTTTGCACTGAGGACTTTGGGTTTTTGTTTTTCCAGTAATATTGCATTTTATTTTTAATTCATTGTAGTTTTCTTGTGTTATTCTGTTTTCAGTAATTTGACAATTAAACACTCTTGACGTTTAAACTAAGGGAGGTGGGGATGTAGGTTCTGAGGCTGCTGATCCAATTGACACTTCAGGCCATTGTTTTCCAATAAGTAAGTGACCTGGACACAGAAACAGAATGCAAATAGACCACAATTGCTGATGATACAGAACTAGTAGCAACAGAGGAATATGAAACAGCAGTTCAGAGATTTCAGCATGAGTTGATAAATCAACGTTGACATTTAATACAGAAAAGTTCACAGCATTGCATTTTGGGAAAAGTAACAAATTTAATACAGATTCCTTGGACGGTATTAAAGTAGGATACTATGAGCAAGCTAAAAGTAGAAGAGTCATGGAGTTATACAGCATGGAAACAGGCTCTTTAGCACAAATCAACTATGCCAATGAAATTGCCTGCCTGAGTTAGTACCATTTGCCTGCTTTTGGCTGATATAATTTAAATCTTTTTTTAAATCCATGTTTAAATATCTTCTAAACATTGTAATTGTACCTGTGTCTTCCCCTTCTTTTGACAGCATGTTCCATTTATGCACCTCCCTCCAAGTGGAGAAAGTTGATCATAAGATCCTCTTTACATCTTTCCCTTCACACCTTAGAATGATGCCCTTTAGTCTTAGACTCTCCTGCCCTGGGATAAAGACCACGATCTTCTCCTTATCTATGCCCCTAATGCTTTTATATATCTCTATTTGGTCATCAATGCCCCAGCTTATCCACAATTTCCTTTGCAAGCCCTCCAGTCCCAGAAACATCCTTGATGAATGGAAGTGTGCCAAAAGACTTATTTTACCACTATGTTGACCTGTGCCACCACTTTCAAGGAGCGATATAGCTGGAACCATAGGTCTCTTTATTGTACACCACCTCCGGGCCCTGCAGTTGCTGTGGAAGTCCTGCCTTTGTTTGTCCACCCAAACTACAACACTCTGCACTTGTCTGAATTAAGTTCCATCTGTTATTCTACGGCCCACATTCCCAGTTGATGCAGAAGACACAAAGCGGGTCAAGCAGCATCTCTGCGGAGTTAATATTTGAGCTCAATGATCTTTCAGCTGTCTTTTCTTTCACTTTTCACCATAACAATTTGTACTAAGATCAACCAACTGTCACTGTCTGTTGCATTCTTAAATGAAAATCAATAGAAGTTAAAAGTTAAATGCATATCTTTGGTGGAGGCGCAACTCACGTTGCAGCGGCCCCTACAGCCTGTCTGTCTTTTTTTAATTTTTTGTCGAGTTAAATGTAGTTGTTTGTGTTTTTTTTTGTACTGTTTCTAACTGTGTATATGTGGGGGGTGGGTGGGTGGGGGAGGGAGGGGGAAACTTTTAAATCTCTTCCCTGCACGGAAAACCCGACCTTTTCCCGGTCGGGTCTCCGTTGTCGTTGGGGCCTAGCACCGTGGAGCGGGCTCTGACCGGGGCGACCTGGGGGCTCCAGTCACGGAGCCTGCGGAGCTGCGGACTCACCGTCGTGGGGCTGGCTGGCCTTGGAGTGTGGGGAGCGGTGGTGGCTCGCTGCTGCGGCCCGACTCCGGAGCTCCAGCTCCAGCTGCAGATTACTGCGGGTGGACTGTCGGGAGCTCGCGGGTCCGGGTGGGAGACCGCTTTCCGGAGGTCCCGCAACGCAACATCTCCCGCTCGTGTTGCGGGGTTGGACGACCCGGAGCGGGGCCGTACATCGCCCGGCACGGCTTCAATGGCCGCGGGACATTCCAGCTCCCGCCGAGGGCTCCAACTGTGACCTTTGGGCCTAGAACGGGGCCGTACATCGCCGGGGCGGCCTCAATGGCCGCGGGACATTCCAGCGCCCGCCTGTGGCTTGGACATCGGGAGAGAAATGGTGCGGGGGAGAGAGAAGACTTTGCCTTCCATCACAGTGAGGAGGAGATTCACTGTGATGGATGTTTGTGTATATTGAATTGTTTGTATGTTTTGTAGGAATTGTTTTGTTTGTATGGCTGTAGAAACAGAGTAAAATCTAATCTAATCTAATCTAATCTATTAAGTATTTACTAATACTAAAGCCTTTAAATTCTAAAGGTTCCCATGCTCACATAGTCATAAAGCACATAAATAGGCCCTTCAGCCCACCATATCCGTGTTAGCCCCCAACTCCCCATTGATACTAATTCCAATTACCTGCACTTAATCCACACCACTCTCGGCCTTGGCAATTAAAAGGCCCATCCAGATACTTTTTAAATGACCTGAGAATATTCGCTTCCATCTTCACAGGCATACATTACAGGTTGCAACCACATTCTTTAGCAATGTTACAAAATTTTGAAATTTTAAAAATCAAGTCTGCAATTTATCCCATCAGATAAAGCATAAAAAGAAGTTTAATTTGACACCTAATTCACTTTCATATCTTCAGTATTAAGAAAGTTATGCCCATTTTCATACTTGGAAACTAGCATCTTGTCCGCATTGCCTTTCAATTGACTTAACTCAAAAGCTGTGATCTGGAACAGTTAAAAGCCCATAACTTTCTTAAAAATTAAGTTATTATAGATTGAAGCATTCTGAAACAAATATGAAACAATCTTACTTGGATGACCTGAAATTAAAGCATATAATTAGTTAGTTATCTAATTGTAGCTAATTACAAAATTCAATGAGTAGATGAGTAAACATCTATCCATTTCTTAAGAAAATATAAACTTTTTTAAAATTGCCTAAGTGTCCAAATAACATTCACACAATAATCCACAATATAACATAATTTTTAAATCTAATTTTCATGAATTTCTGGGCCAAATGGAAGGAATTTAGTGTTTTATGCCTGTAAATTAATGGCCATTTAAATCAACTAGCGAGTGGGTTTTAGTGCAATGCGGTGGATTGGAACGTTGCGGTTAGCGGTGAAGTCGGGAGGAAAAATACTGTTGGTTCATACATTTTTTTGGACCCCATTTCGCAACATGAAAATATTATTAAAGTCTCCCGAAAAACTAACTTTTAATATAAAAATAAACTATTTACCTTTTTTTCTCCCCTACGCAAAATCCTTCCGGTTGTCGGTGCTCACGGCTTTTGAAGATGATTTTTAAATTACTCTAGTTAATAAATAATTTAGAGTAATTTAAAAATACCTTCATTCATGAAATGTCGGAGCGATTTTTCTTCCGCAACAAAATCGCCCGACATTGATCGATTTGCCCTGCCTGTGGAAAAACGGCACTTTAAGCCCGCCCCCCTCTGAAAGGCGCCAAAGCCGCGCACACGGGGAGCGGCAGAACTGCAGCGCTGGTCAAGGTAAGTTTTGTAACATACCTACATTCTTGGTAAAAATATTTTTTCTTTGATTCTCCCTGAATCCTTAGAAACTGGTACAAGGGAACAAGTTCAAGGATCTGACTAGTAGAACAGAATGGCACACTCGTCTGTTAAGTTACAAATCTGTTTTATTAGCACCAAAGAACAAAAACAACACTTATCTCGGCATGCACGGGGGCCTGTTTTGCAGCAGCACACCTCCCTCTCTCTCACCTCCGTCCGCGGCGCTGATCGCAACCCAGCCTGTTGGTGAACCCCTCTCATCAAGAACTACCTTATGGCTTAGCGGCCAGTTTGAAATGACCGCCAGTAAGTCTTGGCCAATAGCGCTGCTTCCAAATTCAAACTACAACCAATGGCAGGGGACTGCATCCGAGGAAGCCCCACCTTTGGAAACAAAGCGCTAAGAGCTGCAGACTGGCGCGTAAGGGTGATTCTTCAGTGTCTACTTTTAAGTTTCTGTAAACCCGATTATAAAACTTAGATTTTTGTAACTTTGAATGGTGTTTCACATAGATGGACATCTCTACCATGGGAAATATATGTTTGGCGCAATCTTTTAGAGAATTTAATTCATTTTTTCCTCTTCTTTCACCATTGCATACAGTCATATCCATCACATTTTTATGATGAACAACACTGTAAAATATAACTGATTTAAGAATATAAAAGTATATATATATGTTAAGTATATATGGGAATTTTTGTCCCAGTTCTCTCTCCTGAAGGCCACGCCCCTTCTGGAGGGACTATAAAACCCGGAAGTGTTGAGGTGCCTCAGTTCTCTGCAAGATGGAGGAGCAAGAGGTGGCAATTCTCAGTCTGAGCTGTGAATAACACTGAACACATGTCTACTAAACTGTGAGTGGTTTTACTGACCTGTCAGTGCCGTTAATGTGGTTTGAAAATATAGTTTGGAAATGCTAAAGCTGTGTTGCCTTTGGTTTGGAAATGCTAAAGCTGTGTTGCCTTTGGTTTTGAAATCCTAAAGCAGTGTTGCCTTTGGTTTGGAAATGCTAAAGCAGTGTTGCCTTTGGTTTGGAAATGCTAAAGCTGTGTTGCCTTTGGGTTGGAAATGCTAAAGCTGTGTTGCCTTTGGGTTGGAAATGCTTAAGCTGCATTGCCCTTGGTTTGGAAATGCTTAAGCTGCATTGCCCTTGCTTTGGAAATGCTAAAGCTGTGTTGCCTTTGGTTTGGAAATGCTAAAGCTGCATTGCCTAATTAAAGCTGCATTGCCTGATTAAAGTTGCCTTTCCTAATTAAAGTTGCCTTGCCCAATTAAAGTTGCCTTGCCTTCTATATAATTAAAAGTCTAATCTTGACCACTTGCTGTTTGCGCTTTATATTGATTTTAGAAAGAACGCTACCACGTATGGCTGTGATTTTTGGCCATCTTATTCAGCCCCCCTCCGCTCATCAGATGCTGAGGATTTTTCCCATCGATGAAAAATAAAAGAGTTATTAGTGTTTAGAAAATGTTGAGATTCTCTCTCCTGTCAGTCACGCCATGAAGGCTACGCCCTTCCGGTGCGAGGGGGGGAGGGACTATAAAACCCAGAAGTGTGGGCGTGGCTCAGTCTTTGCATGATGGAGGAGGGAGAGGTCACGACTTGCTGTCTTTAGTGGCCTTGCACCCTGCTTAAAATGGTATTAAACTGCACTTGACTTTGGTGGCCTTGCACCCTGCTTGAAGTGGTATGAAACTGCACTTGAATTTGGTGGCCTTGCACCCTGCTTGAAGTGGTAAGAAACTGCACTTGAATTTGGTGGCCTTGCACCCTGCTTGAAATGGAATTTCAAGGAATAGCCGTGAGTCAACTACCAGCCCACCAGTCGTAAGTGAGTGAACTGCCAGCACAACAGGCTTGAGTGACTGAACCGCCAGCCCAAGAATCCATTCGGCCCACAATGTCCATACTAGCCCTCTGGAAACCAGTCCCATCAGCCCACAACACCCATACTAGCTCTCCAGCAAGCACCCCTCCGCCCCTGCCCACCAATATTGGAATTGGTGGAGAGGTGGAATATTACGTTGAGGGACAAGCCCTCCCCTGTGATGCTGGGACGCAACGGGTCCCACTTAGTCTAGTATATCACTAAAACTCTCACCTTGTTTGTTAGTGAGTCAGTCTGTGTGTCTGAGATTCATGCACTGAATTATGCCAAAACATTACACGATAGTGGTACAATTTTGGGACCATTTCACTCACCATTGCCCTGTGGTGCGGTGTCTCAAAGTTTCGTTCAGATTTATGTTACTCACATTCACATTATTGACAAGTTATTCACATTTTCAACTTTACAAAACCCCACTTTGAGAACAAAAACTTAAAGTGCAGTGGCAGTTACAGCTATGACATCACAATGGGATCTCATTTACATTAAAACAAACTCACTGTCCTTGATAAAAACACGCTGGACACAGACAGGGCCCGGAGCCATGCTCCTCCATTCCCCTACCACGGTTCAAGACCGCAGCCTCAAAAAAATCACTTACTGACTTTCAGTTATTTTAAAATGCCATGCGTGCGGAGCCACGGGAGGGGGAGGGGGATGGCGAGGGAAAGGCAGCCAGCCACATGAGGGGGTAGGGAGAGGGAGAAGCAACCAAATTGCGGGAGAGAGAGGAGCCTCCCCGCGGACCTGCCCGCACTGGCTCGAACCACAGCCCAGGGCCCTGAGCGCAACTGGATACAGACACAGACTGGGCCCAGAGCCGAGCTCCTCCCTCCCTCTCCCTTGGTTTCAGAGCTCGAACCACAACGTTGCACAGTTGGGAGCTATTGGTGAGAGGTGGAATATTGCATTGGGGTAATGGGTTGCAATGGGGGAACGGTTGAGTGGTGGAATATTGCATTGGGGGAACAGGGCCCAATGGGTCCCACTTGGTTGAGTGTATTCATAAAATCTTTTGTGATTGTCCTTAATGCTACCCACCTGAGGTATCTCTTTGCCCCTTTTTGCCCTTCTGATTTCCTTTTTTTATTTTACTCCTTAGCTCCTGAAACTCCTCCAGGGATGCACTTGATCCCAGCTTCCTATACCTGTCCCATGCATCCTTCTGGTTTTTGACTAACGTCTCAATTTCTCTTGTCAGCCACTCTTCCTTACGTTTGCCTGTTTGCCCTTCACTCTATGATAATAAAACACTCTTGACTCCTATGAGGGGAGGGAGAGGGGCAATGTGATGGGATGGGATACAGATGCCAGAACCTCTACTTTCAGAGCATCTCCCTAATCTGGCATTATTTTCTGGGCACACACGCAAACACACTGTTGCTTATTTGATTAGTTCTTACTCATGCTATGTTGATGAAATGTTAGTCAACAATTGAAAATCATTTGGTTCAAAATTTGAGGAAGGACATTCTTGCTATTGAGGGAGTGCAGCGTAGATTCACAAGGTTAATTCCTGGGTTGGCAGAACTGTCATGTTGAAAGAATGGAGCCACTGGGCGTGTATACACTGGAATTTAGAAGGATGAGAGGAAATCTTATTTAAACATATAAGATTATTACGGGATTGGACATGCTAGAGGCAGGAAACATGTTCCTGATGTTGGGAAGTCCAGTACCAGCGGCCACAGTTTCAGAATAAGGGGTAGGCCATTGGAATGGAGATGAGGAAAAACGTTTTCACCCAGAGAGTTGTGAATCTGTGGAATTATCTGCCTCAGAAGGCAGTGGATGCCAATTCTCTGAATGCTTTCAAGAGGGAGTTAGATAGGGTTCTTAAAGATAGCGGAGTCAAGGGATATGGGGAGAAGACAGGAACAGGGTACTGATTTTGGATGATCAGCCATGATCACAATGGATGATGGTGCTGGCTCAAGGGGCCGAATGGCCTAATCCTGCACCTATTGTCTATTGTCTAAAATCCCTGAAATTGGCTTTGGGAATATTTTAGATAATTAGCATGGCCTGTAGCTGAATAAACCATGTTTATTGACAGAATATCTACATTGTGACTGCCAGATATGGAAGAAGAAAACAAAATCTACATGTACGGAAAATGTTACTTGCAAAGTAATTTTACTTTTTCACAATAAAAAGGCATCACTTTTCCAGGCTTGAAGTCAACCAACTTTCTGTTCCTTCCACTGAGACTTCTACTAGTTTCTGCTCAGAATCTTCTTCTGAAATACAACTCTGAGATCCCAAGGAATGGAAATGGCAAGCAGAAACCCAAGCTTCATTGGAGAGCAATCCTGTTATAACTTGCATGATAGCAAGTTTCTGTTTAAAATTGATAAAAGCCTGAAAAAAATTATGGAACTCATGCTAGCGTGAAATTATTTTTAAATTACGAAGACCAATGGGATTGAATTTCCTTTGAGACTTTCTCCATATTCAAGCTGTGAGATTGGTGTTGTTTTACAGGAAGAAATCAAGGTCAATCTGTTTTATTTATGGTTCAACCAACCAACACATGTTGGCTGAACCCTACAATGGCAACGTTCTGATTAAAAAGGCACATTAAATAACATATGAAATGTATTTTTTATGTTGTACATTCAATCTAGGAAGCTCTGTACTCAACTTCACATCAGGAATTCCCAAACTCAAAATTGTCCTTCAGGAATTATATAAAGAACTGGCTCTGAATCAGTTCATGCACCAGGAGGTATTAAATTACCTGCCAGATGCACTTGGTTAAAACCAATATGAAATTCACATCATGCTGTTCATGCCTGTTTGATGCGACTCTCTTTAATGCCAGATCATCAGACTTGGTCTAAATGGCTGATAACTTAAGGCAATTAAAGAAATTGCATACTATAATGAGAAACTGCAGGTTTTTTAGAAAGTGTTTGAATGAGCTTATCTTCTGAAACTATTGAAGAACCTAATGACTATTTGACTTGAATACGTGAATTGAATCGATCCACATAAAGGCATAAATTTGGTGTGATAATTCTAAAACACAGCAGTTGTAGCACAGTCTTCAGTGAGTAATATCGGGTTGTGGATAGTGCTGGCTCGTATCACATCAGCACTGCATCAGTAAATTGCACAATGCAAGAGCATCAAGTGAGCATTTTGTTGGTTCTATCTGTGATAGTTCTAGGATATCGTTGGCATAAACGCCTAAATTATGAGAACTGTGGTGGTAAAGAAAAAAACATCACGGCAGGACATTAAGGAAACTGAGTATCATTGCTGACTGAACAAGTTGGTTTTGTTTGATAGTGCACCCAGGAACCATTTGGAAAGGCTTGTCTAAAGTAGAAAAGAAGGAACTGCAGATGCTGGAGAATCGAGGGTTACACAAAAAGCTGGAGAAACTCAGCGGGTGCAGCAGCATCCTGCTGCACCCGCTGAGTTTCTCCAGCTTTTTGTGTAACCCCCGGCTTGTCTAAAGTAGGTTGTGTTCATTGTTGACAGTGTAGGAAACGGCTGGGTTGGATTTGACTTTGTTGTGAAAGGCAAAGCAACTGCAGACCAGTTTCATGGTCAGATGGAAGCTTGTTTGGTAGGTGTGCTGAAACAAGTTAGCTGGAGCCATAACTTGCTCTAAAGCATAAATCCTTATCATTAAAATTAGGATATGTTTTAGATCTATAGATATTGGCACGTCCACTGCATTCAAATGAATTCAGAGGCAAATCAAACTGAAATAATTAACAAAAATGGCTTGTAGTTCATGGAGAGAATAGCTTATCTAAATGTGATTCACTGGATAAATCTTAAAAACTTGCGTTTAAAGTAATTTGAACATTAAACAATAGTTAATTTGGCAATCATCACCATTTGTCTAAAGATATCACGGCTATTTTTCCTGCCACACACAAACAATTAATTAACAAGGGTTTAATTTCATTTTCATTTGGACAGCACTATGTGCATGAATAATCCATTACAATGTAATTATTGGTAAATCAAATCCAATACCTTCTACTTACAAGTAGAAGTTTAATTTTGAGCTTCAAATTGATTGCAAATTGTTTTCCATCTATTGTCAGCGCTGCCTATAAGTTGCTGATGCGGGAAATGTTTTGGATTACAAACAGCAATTTATAGAGCAATCGTGTGATAAATAAATATGGAATTATTTGAAATTATGGTAATTTGTTTTTAACATGACAAGTATTATTCATACAGCGACTGCCAGCATTAATGTATGATATAACTGCGTGAAATGCTGATTTACACAATTTTGTCTGAAGTGAACGCAATGCAAATATTTGAAAATAAAACTATTTCTTAAGGAAAGAAAACATGATATTCAATACACGTGTTGAAAAATGATTTGGGTAATTTAGTGCAATATTTCCAAAATTTCATTTCAAAGAGGAAGAAAGATTCCAACAGGAGTACGGGGCGACCGTGGCTGACAAGGGAAGTCAGGGACAGTATAAAAATAAAAGAGAAGTACAACATAGCAAAGATGAGTGGAAAGCCAGAGGATTGGGTAACGTTTAAAGAGCAACAGAAGGTAAACTCTGATTTTGAGGAAGGACATTCTTGCTATTGAGGGAGTGCAGCGTAGGTTCGCAAGGTTAATTCCCGGGATGGCGGGAGTGTCATAGGCTGAGAGAATGGAGCTGCTGGGCTTGAATACTTGGGCTTGAATTTAGATGAGAGGAGATCTTATTGAAACATATAAGATTATTAAGGATTTAGACACGCTAGAGGCAGGAAACATGTTCCCGATGTTGTGAGAGTCCAGAACCAGGGGCCACAGTTTAAGAAGGTATTTTTAATACCTTAGGAAGGTATTTAAAGACTGCATGGATGAAGTACAAAAGTTGTTCATACCAGTTTGGCAAAAGAATAAATCGGGGAAGGTGGTGCATCCATGGATAACAAGGGAAATCAGGGATAGTATAAAAACAAAAGATGAGGCATACAAATTTGCCAGAAAAAGCAGCCTACCGGAGGACTGGGAGAAATTCAGAATCCAGCAGAGGAGGACAAAGGGCTTAATTAGGAAAGGGAAAATAGATTATGAAAGGAAACTGGCAGGGAACATAAAAACTGACTGCAAAAGTTTTTATAGATATGTAAAGAGAAAGAGACCAGTTAAAACAAATGTTGGTCCCTTGCAGTCAGAAACAGGTGAATTGATCATGGGGAACAAGGACATGGCAGACCAATTGAATAACTACTTTGGTTCTGTCTTCACTAAGGAAGACATAAATAATCTGCCGGAAATAGCAGTGGAACGGGGGTCAAATAAGATGGAGGAACTGAGTGAAATCCAGGTTAGCCGGGAGGTGGTGTTGGGTAAATTGAACGGATTGAAGGCCGATAAATCCCCAGGGCCAGATAGTCTGCATCCCAGAGTACTCAAGGAGGTAGCCACAGAAATAGTGGATGCATTAGTGATAATTTTTCAAAATTCCTTAGATTCTGGAGTAGTTCCTGAGGATTGGAGGGTAGCTAATGTAACCCCACTTTTTAAAAAAGGAGGGAGAGAGAAAGCGGGGAATTACAGACCAGTTAGTCTAACATCGGTAGTGGGGAAACTGCTAGAGTCAGTTATTAAAGATGGGATAGCAGCGCATTTGGAAAGTGGTGAAATCATTGGACAAAGTCAGCATGGATTTACGAAAGGTAAATCATGTCTGACAAATCTGATAGAATTTTTCGAGGATGTAACTAGTAGAGTGGATAAGGGAGAACCAGTGGATGTGTTATATCTAGACTTTCAGAAGGCTTTCGACAAGGTCCCACATAAGAGATTAGCATACAAACTTAAAGCACACGGTATTGGGGGTTCAGTATTGATGTGGATAGAGAACTGGCTAGCAGACAGGAGGCAAAGGGTAGGAGTAAACGGGTCCTTTTCAGAATGGCAGGCAGTGACTAGTGGGGTGCCGCAAGGCTCAGTGCTAGGACCCCAGCTATTTACAATATATATTAATGATTTGGACGAGGGAATTCAATGCAACATCTCCAAATTTGCAGATGATACCAAGCTGGGGGGTATAGTTAGGTGTGAGGAGGATGCTTGGAGGCTGCAGGGTGATTTGGATAGGCTGAGTGAATGGGCAGATGCATGGCAGATGCAGTACAATGTGGATAAATGTGAGGTTATCCACTTTGGTGGCAAAAACATGAGGGTAGACTATTATCTGAATGGTGGCAGATTAGGTAAGGGGGAGATGCAACGAGACCTGGGTGTCATGGTACACCAGTCATTGAAAGTAGGCATGCAGGTGCAGCAGGCAGTGAAGAAAGCAAATGGTATGTTAGCATTCATAGCGAAAGGATTTGAGTATAGGAGCAGGGAGGTTCTACTGCAGTTGTACAGGGTTTTGGTGAGGCCACACCTGGAGTACTGCGTACAGTTTTGGTCTCCAAATCTGAGGAAAGACATCCTTGCCATAGAGGGGGTACAGAGAAGATTCACCAGACTGATTCCTGGGATGTCAGGACTTTCATATGAGGAAAGATTGGATAGACTCGGTTTGTACTCGATGGAATTTAGAAGATTGAGGGGGGATCTTATAGAAACCTACAAAATTCTTAAGGGGTTGGACAAGCTAGATGCTGGAAGATTGTTCCCGATGTTGGGGGAGTCCAGAACAAGGGGTCACAGTCTAAGGATAAGGGGGAATTCCTTTAGGACCGAAATGAGGAAAACATTCTTTACACAGAGAGTGGTGAGTCTCTGGAATTCTCTGCCACAGAAGGTAGTTGAGGCCAGTTCATTGGCTATATTTAAGAGGGCGTTAGATGTGGCACTTGTGGCTAAAGGGATCAGGGGGTATGGAGAGAAGGCAGGTACGGGATACTGAGTTGGATGATCAGCCATGATCACATTGAATGGCGGTGCAGGCTCGAAGGGCCGAATGGCCTACTCCTGCACCTATTTTCTATGTTTCTATGTTTCTAAGAATAAGGAGTAAGCCATTTAGAACGGAGATGAGGAAACACTTTTTCTCCCAGAGATTTTGTGAGTCTGTGGAATTCTCTGCCTCAGAGGGTGGTGGAGGCAGGTTCTCTGGATGCTTTCAAGAAAGTTAGATAAGGCTGGAGGCCTGTTCTATGGATACTTTCAAGAGACAGCTGTTAAGAATAGCGGGGATATGGGGAGAAGGCAGGAACGGGGTACTGATTGTGGACGATCAGCCATGATCACATTGAATGGCGGTGCTGGCTCGAAGGGCCGAATGACCTACTCCTGCACATATTGTCATTGTCTATTGTCTAATACCAAGACATTTCTGCTATTTGGCTTTTTTTTAGTTCTCTCGCTGATTTTACAAAGCAATTATATTTTCGTGAAAATTATTTAAAACTTCCAGATACCAGATGATTTGGAAATGCAATCCAATAGACAGACATCCTATTTCCAATAAATAAGCAATGGAATAGAGAGACCTTGGTGTGCAAGGCTGAGAATCGAAAACCAGAGGACATACAGTGCCCTCCATAATGTTTGGGACCACGACTCATCATTTATTTATTTGCCTCTATCTCCACAGTTTGAGATTTGTAATAGAAATAATATTACATATGGTTAAAGTGCACATTGTCAGGTTTTATTGAAGGGTATTTTTACACATTTTGGTTTGACCATGTAGAAATAACAGCTGTGTTTATACATGGTTTCCCCCCCCCCCCCCCCCCCCCCATTTCAGGGCACCATAATGTTTGGGCCACATGGCTCAGCACCTAGACTTTCTCCAGTCTGTTCATCACCTTTGGAAACTTTTATTGCTGTTTATCAACATGAACCCAAAGTGGTGCCAATGAAAGTCAAAGAAGCCATTATGAGACTGAGAAACAAGAATAAAACTGTTAGAGACATCAGCCAAACCTTAGACTTACCAGAATCTACTGCTTGGAACATCATTAAGAAGAAAGAGAGCACCTGTGAGCTTACTAATTGCAAAGGGGCTGGCTGGCCAAGGAAGATCTTCACAGCTGATGACAGAAGAATTCTCTCTATAATAAAGAAAAATCCCTATAGACCTAGCCGACAGATCAGAAACACTCTTCAGGAGTCAATTGTTGATTTGTCAATGACCACTGTCCGCAGACGACTTCATGAACAGAAATACAGAAGCTACACTGCAAGATGCAAATCACTGGTTGGCCGCACAAATAGGATGGCCAGGTTACAGTTTGCCAAGAAGTACTTAAAAGAGCAACCACAGTTCTGGAAAAAGGTCTTGTGGACAGATGAGATGAAGATTAACATATCAGAGTGATGGCAAGAACAAAGTATGGAGGAGAGTAGGAACTGCCCAAGATCCAAAGCATACCACCTCATCTGGGAAACATGGTGGTGGGGGTGTTATGGCCTGGGCATGTATGGCTGCTGAAGGTATTGGCTCACTTATCTTCATTGATGATACAACTGCTGATGGCAGTAGCATAATGAATTCTGATGTGTACAGTCACATCGCATCAAGTTCAAATAAATAACTCAAATCTCATTGGCCGGCGGTTCATTCTAGAGCAAGACAATGATCCCAACCATACTGCTAAGGCAACAAAGGAGTTTTTCAAAGCTAAAAGATGGTCAATTCTTGAGTGGCCAAGTCAATCACCCAATCTGAACCCAATTGTGCATGCCTTTTATATGCTGAAGAGAAAACTGAAGGGGACTAGCTGCCAAAACAGCATAAGCTAAAGATGGCTGTAATACGGGCCGGCAGAGCATCACCAGATAAGACACCCAGCAACTGGTGACGTCCATGAATCGCAGACTTCAAGCAGTCATTGCATGCAAAAGATATGCAACAAAATACTAAACATGACTACTTTCATTTACATGACATTGCTGTGTCACAAACATTATGGTGCCTGAAATGGGGGGGGGGGGGGGGGGACTATGTACAAATACTGCTGTCATTTCTACATGGTGAAACCAAAATGTATAAAAATACCCATTATTAAAATCTGGCAATGTGGACTTTAACCACGTGGGATCTTTTTTATTACAAATCTCAAATTGTGGAATACAGAGGCAAATAAATAAGTGATGGGTCTTTGTCCCAAACATTATGGAGGGCACTGTAGATTTAAGATGAGGGGGCAATGATGGGTTATGGTTCAAGTGTGGGTAAGTGGGACTAGTGTGGATGGAGCATGTTGGTCAGCATGGGCAAGTTGAGTTGAACAGGCAGTTTCCATGCTGTATGACTGTGTTCGGTACACATATGATACCATTTTTGCTACATTGGGAATTGTCTATGAAGTAGAAAATTATGACTTTTTAAAATAAACAAAAATAAAAATATCATTGTATCAAACCATCAGTGGGCAAGAACATCTGGTTTTCAAGTTATATATATATATATTAGCTGCCAAATAATTTGAATGACTATAATTCAGTCAACGATAAATCCTTAAAAGTTCCTGTTTTGATGGAGTATTCCAATTCCTGATATCTATGTGTTCATTATTACGTCAAGATTATGATTTCTAAATGTACTTTGATGTAACAATGATTTCAAAACATAAAAAAATGTATTTTATGAACTTAATAAACCTATCCTCTGGACATTCAGCGCTCTTGCTCAAAAAACTCTGGAACTTTATCCAAATGTTTTAAATAGAGTCTGTATCGTTAATCGAGGATGTCTACCATTAAGAATTCAATGTACCATGTAATATAATGTTCATAAGTCATAGGAGCAGAATTAGGTCATTCAACAAATCAAGTCTATTCCACCATTTAATCATGGCTGATCTATCTTCCCCTTCCAACCCCATTCTCCTGCCTTCTCCCCATAACCCTCGGCATCTTTATTAATCAATAACCTGTCAATCACTTCCAGGTTCACTTTTCAACCCCCCCCCCCCCTTCCTTACAACCTGTCTGAGAAAGGGTTCTGACCCAAAATGCGCCTGTCCATGTCCTCCACAGATGCTGCCTTTAAAAAAATATATAAACCAGCACATGCAGTCAATCACTTGCACCCAAGTGAAATTCATGCTGCCATCCTAGTCATTCCACAGACCTCTGCATGAACAGGCAGCAAATTGTTTCTTGATTATAGGAATTTCATGACAATTATTTCAAAGTTAAACTTCCATCAGTATTTGTGAATCCCTTACGAATAATTTTCTACCTTCTTGAAGGCATGTTCCACCCTTCCCATTTCCTACAGTTTTCCCAACCCTCTAGCAATATTACTTTAGGTGAGGTGAAATGTATCTGCAAGGCTGTAATTTGCTTCTCTTTAAAACAATAAAAAATATCAAACAAAACCACATATTTTATGAAAACACAAAATGATACAAGCCTGGCTGACAAAATAACAGGGAGAATCCCTCTAAAATATATGATTGAAGTAAATGTCAATAATTATACAATTGAATCTTAATAAAATGAGACTTATTCCCCCAACAAATGACTGGATTTATACAAGTAGCAAAGGAGCATAGTGTTCAGCTAGCTCTCAAAGTGTTGAATAGAGATTCGTATTCAACCTAACGCTGGATGCTGATGGCAACGGCAGTAACTCAATTTAAATGCTCACTGTTGATCAGTACTAGACGATGGGCTCACTGGATAAATCATCCTAGTTAGGTTTTTTTTTCTTGGCTCAGCGATTGAACAAGATGGATATCCCCATGGCTACTTTTTCATTAGGAAACTGGTTGAGTATCTTCACAGAGGAGGTGACACCATAAATATTACTGTTCAGTGTAAGAAGAAGGGCAAGCACTTTGGTTTGAACAACTGTTAGTAGAGCCGCACCATCTGTTATCTAGTATTGACATGCACATAGCCTGAGAGCAACTATGTGGCCAAATAAATACACACCACAATGGTACAAGGAGTTATTTTCATATACCAAATGGTTCTATTTTACTTCGGAGTCACGTGAGTGACTACGTGAAGACCCCGCCAGCACGCATGCGCGACATATCGTCGTTCGCATGCGGAAGCGACAGTCGGGAGGAGCGGGGCTCCTCCAGCGATGGAACGGTAAGACTCACCAGAGTGGTGAGCGCGGCGAGAGTAACGGCAAGAGCTGCTGCTATAGAGCGCAGCCAGCAGCGTGCCGTTTTTTCTCCGAGCTGCAGGTGCTACCTGCAGCTCCCGAATTCAGCCCGGGAGGACTGCTGGTTTGCCACGGACAGGCGGTAAAACCACCCGTTCGTTTCTCGAGCTGCAGGTGCTACCTGCAGCTCCCGAATTCCGCCCGGGAGGGCTGCTGGTTCGCCATGGACAGGCGATAAATCCACCCGATTTTTTCCCCGAGCTGCAGGTGCTACCTGCAGCTCCCGAATTCCGCCCGGGAGGGCTGCTGGTTCGCCATGGACAGGCGATAAATCCACCCGATTTTTTCCCCGAGCTGCAGGTGCCTGGGTCCAGTCCCGAGGACACCCCGTTCGCTGCAGCAACGGAGGTCGTCTTACCCGCATGGAGCGGATGGTGGAGCAATTGCTCCAGCGTGACCTGCTTTAGCAGGGGCAGGGTCACAGTGGGCCTCTTCGCAGGCCCACGGCAGGATCCTATTATGGACTGCCTAAATGTCTCACCCTCTTCGGAGGGGAGCATTGGGGGTCAGAACTGGGCTGACCCGAAGAGGGGGAGTTGGCTGAACAAACCAACAGTGTCAGGGGTGCAGTGAAGAGTTCTGGATATGGTAAGTAACATGCAGTTCCTTCTAAAAAGGTTACCTATCCACCCTAAGCTGGCAGCTAGTTTAATTATATGACTACAAACCAGCTTCAGGAGCAGCCATCTATGCTATAGCTGATAAGTACTTTGCTCCTGATAATTGTACTCGCTATTGTTCCCGCGGTAAATACCCTATTTGGGGGATCATGAGCCCTACGATTAGAGGGCAAGGAGTCAAACTTCAGAGGATCCTGAAGCTTTTGACTGCCGGTATTTCGGCAGTGCCAGTACTGCGGTGGGTATAGAGCTACCGGTAGGAAAAGGATGCTCTGGCCTTACTGTGAACACAGTTTGAAAATAACTACAGGAAGAGCAATTCACCCCAAATTGCGGGGTTATGCAAACCAGGTACGCTCAGCCACCATATCTGCTGTGCGGAGCTCCCAAAACAGGTGAAAGACCTGGACAAAGAGGCCATAGGGCTGATAAGGTACCCAGTACCTCCAAGCGCACTGCCAACAGCTACAGCACCCCTACACACCCAAAGCTCGAAGGCCGGCCCACCTGCACAACAGCCTTTTTAGGCCATGGCCCAGCCCGGCCTTCTTGGAAAATGCGCCACCCCTACAACGCATCAACTCAAACAGAAGAAATAACGGTGGTATTGGACAATACGCCGGCAATACCTTGGAGGTAGGTGGGTCTGCCTCCCCCAGGAACATCATATGTCTAAAATTCATCTTATGGGGGAGACCGGTTGCACTTTTACCTCTGATCCTTACATATTCGGAAGTATTCAGGGCTATAAAATTAATTCATTTACGAACTCCCTGCCCCGGTCCAGCATTCGCCTAGCCGAAAGTTATATTTTCACAAAGAAAGAACGGCGGGCCATGCTGAACTATTAAGAGGGGTTATTGAGAGAATCACAGGAGTTCGTATCTAATATATTTACCAAAAATAAAAGATGGCGGATGCCGCATAATCATAGACCTGACCGAACTGAATACTTCTGTTCAGTATGTTCATTTCAAAATGGACACAGTAGCCAGTTTATAGCTATGGGTACTACATGGCATGCATTAACCTCAAGATGCATACTATTCAGTACTAATACACAAGGATCATAGGGAATACCTTAAATTTATCTGGATGGGACAATTATGGCAATATATAGCCTTACCCAATGGGTTATCATCAGCACCCAGGCTGTTCAACAAATTACCAGCTTTGGCCTATTTAAGGAAACAAAATCATACTGTTATGGCCTATCTTGATGATATCCTCATTGTCGGGGATAATTGGAAACGGCTACATTGGCAGTTTCTAGCCATAAAACATCTCTTTCAAAAGCTGGGGTTCATCATACATCCAGATAAATCAAAGTTGGAACTCTCTACTACCATGGATTACTTGGGGTTCACCATTGACTCGGTGAAAATGTCTACCACCTTACCACCGAACAAGGTGGTGGACTTGGTAGAAGCTTGCAGAAGCCTTACTGGCATCAGGGATCCATCCATACGGTAGGTGGCCATGGTATTGGGAAGATAGTGGCTGCTTTCCCACAGTGCAATTCGGACCACTACATTATCAAAACCTACAAAGAGCTAAAATTATAGCTCTCAAAAGTCATACCATTTCAACAGGCCTATGAAGTTATTAGAAAAGGCAAGAGTTGAATTAAATTGGTGAATGGGAAATGCTCAATTCTGTTCCAAATCCATCACTATCATAAATCCCTCGGTTACATTACAGACTGATGCCAGTGTTAAAGGTGGGGAGCAGCTAATACCACCACTGTTGTGGTGGCAGATGGAATGCACAAGATTTAACCCTGTTGGGAGCACTAGGGATTAATTATCTAGAAATACTGGAAGCATTCGTGGAACCCGGGGGCCTACTGCTTAGATATGCACCAGTTGCATGTATGGTTACAAATTATAATACCACAGTGGTGGCCTATATTAATCTTTTGTGTGGAATAAAATCGATATCATGTGATGAATTGCCTTTTTTACAACTAGCACTGGTGTCTGGATAGAGAGATTTGGATCTCAGCCACTTACCTTTCAGGTAAACTAAATACGGTGGCGAACACCAGGTCACGCAATTCAACGACAACAATGAACGGATGTTGGATCGGGACCGGGGCCAGCAGCGATGGATGTTTCTCGCTGCATTGGGGGGATTGTTTGCTAAGCATTTCCCCCCTTCTGCCTCATCAGTCGGGTCTTACAAAAATTTAATAGACTCCGCAACTGGTATTTCGGGTTCCCGATTGGCCTACCCAACCATGGTCCCCAGCAGTACAAAGATGGCCGCAGAACACTGCTTCCGGATCCTCAAACGGCCGGGCCTGTTGGCACACCCTGTGACGGGTAAGTTATCCGTGCCATGATCGCATTAACCTATTGATGCTGTTTCTGAAGAGGCCATTCTGGACTTCGGATACTCCAACAGGACGATCAATGTCATCACTCGTCGTGAGGGAGTCCACCAGGGACAGCACTGACATATGTCAGCAGATGGGAGTGTTTCTTCTTCAGAACAAACACTTCATATGACTCGGCCACCATCACTGGATTGCAGGAGTTCTGGCCACCCTTCTTTCCATGAAGGTTTGAGCTATAATGCGATTAAAATTGCAGGAGTGCCCTACCTACCAACCTGGACCAAGGGGGTGATCACCTGCGTATAGGATCACACCCTCTGGTATCAATCTGATGAGGGGTATTAATATTTTCCCCTAGACCAGATCCACTCATACATGGGACCTAGGCATAAAATTTACTATGCTTCGAGGATGGACACCAATATTGGGGCACTCTCTGGATAACTACATATTATATGGTTATGCTTATGGCACTTGTAACAGCACAACGGGTCCAGTCTTATAGCTAAGGCTGCATCCACGTCAGCGGCTAGGATGATGGGAGTTCCTATGGACCACATCCTTTGCTACAGCGGGTTGGAGAGTGAACGGATTTTCAGCACTTCTTTTATAACCCGTGGCCGCTCCTGAGACGTTGCGGGGAATATGTTGGGTTTCTGTTACATGATTTACCCAATGTGGGGCATATCATTTTAGGTATGACTAAATACCTTCTTTGTTTTTCAGCCAGTGTCTTGTCTGAATTACGTTCATCCTCTTATCCCAACTTTAGCGGTGTGTGAGCATGGAGCTTCCAGGGCATGAAATCACAGAGCTTTGAAATCTTCACGTAGTCACTCACGTGACTCCGAAGTAAAATAGTAAGATTAAACGAGAACTTACCAGTTTGAAGTTTGATCTTTATTTTATGAGGAGTTACGATGAGGGATTACGTGCCCTCCGCTCCCAACCCTCTATTATAAAGATCACCTGGTATGAAAGTTCTCTTTTTTATCTTACTATATTAGTCATTGTGACTGTTTGTTCTGTGATTTCACACCACTGCTTTGAAGAATGTCGCGCATGCGTGCTGGCGGGGTCTTCACGTAATCCCTCATCGTAACTCCTCATAAAATAAAGATCAAACTTCAAACTGGTAAGTTCTCGTTTAATCTTACTATTACAATCAGCTGAGAAAGACTGCTTTCTGTCAGTGAATAAGAATTGGTCTTGGCATAATGTTCGGCACAGTCATTGTGGGCCGAAGGGTCTGTTCTTGCACTGTACTGTTTTATGTTCTATGTTCTAATTCACAGGGTGAAGAATCAGGCTTCAATATTTTTAATTCTGATTTTCAAGCACCCATAGTGACAGCTGTTGTGAAAATCTATTCACATTAAGTTTATGAGCAAGAAACCTATATTCTCTCGATCTTATTAATTCTAATGTTTTCGCCTTTCCATGCATCTTCTAGGTCTGTGTCACCTGCATTGTTATTTCTGCAATCTGCACCAATTCTGTGCTGAGGGAAATCTGATTGCCGAAGTGTCTCTGCTACTTCAAGTTCATTTTTGAACTTCAGAGGTACTCTTAAGCAATTGCATCCACTTCCAGTTCTATTACCACAATGTAAAATTGGATGTACTTCAATTACTGATGTAGCTGACAGCCGGGCCATGTATCCATTACATTGAATTGAAGTCGAATCATTTCATAAGATCATCAAATGTCGACAGCTACAAAAGATGATTTCTCGACTGCCACAGATAGGTTTGGTGACATTTTGAACATAACTTTACCCAGGAACAAGGTAGAAATTTCTTCAAAAGGACAAACTGCTGCAATTTTCTCTCCCCACAATGAATTATTTTTAAACTACAAACAAATTGTAATGCTACACAAATGTCTATTTTCCTGTACTCGTGCAACTTAAATACAGAGCTCTGAACTTGTTGACCAAATCCTCATTCAATATAATCCCAAAATGCTGGAGTAACTCAGCAGCACAGGCAGCATATCTGAAGAGAGGCAATGGGTGACACATCGGGTCGGGACCCTTCTTCAGACCCGCTGAGTTACTCCAGCATTTTGTGTCTATATTCGGTTTAAACCAGCATCTGCAGTTCCTTCCTACTCCTCTTTCAATATAATTGGGCCAAGCAGGCAGGGCAAAGCAAGTCTCAGTCACATCTGCTAAGGAAGCCATCGACAGGCAGATACCTAAGCCATGCCCGAGTTAGCTGGGAAAACCCTTCTCAATGCTAATTGCTTCCAAATGTCCCCGAATGTCAGGCAGCATCTATGAAGAACATGAATAGGTGACATTTTCAGGTCAGGATCCTTCTTGGGCTTGATCTTTCGATCTACGAGAATATGACCAGGAATAGCGGTTGTTCATTTAAGATTACAAAGAATAATATCTGCTGCACCCAAGGATATTTGGAATTTGCATAAAAATGCTGGAGGACTGCATCAGGATGTTTTATTTCACTTGTGTGGTTATTTGTTTTCTGGATGTGGATTTATATTGTTGCTTTATATGTTGTGTTTGGCCATGAATGCGAGGCAAAATAAATTAGAAAAATGTGACAGAAATCTAGTTTGTCACAGCTCTGCATATTTCACTGCACCACACTCACAGACAGAACAAGAGTGGGATGTGATCAAAAATACTCAGTTCCCAGTTATTCTTCTCAGCCGTATTCACAAGCTTCTCTTTATCTTTCATTCAGTGAATTTTATGCATTGCAGGGTGATGGATATTGCTACTGGAGAATGAAATACTTTCCATTTCAGACACCCAGTGTCTGCATTAAGGGGAGTGAAGTTGAAAAAAGCGATCATCTCCATTTGTACTGACACCACCACCACAACACCAAGAATTTGTATAGCGCCTTTTATTGTACCAAAATATCTTAAGCGCTTCACCGACATGCGAGGAAGAATTAAAGCAAAGCTCAGAGACTGGGGAGAATTGAAAGCTGCCTGAAAAATAGCAGAAATCTTAAGAATTACCTTTGTAGGGGGATGAGATGCTCACTGAGGAGTCCAGAGATAATCAGTTGCAGCACATTTCCAAATCCTGCACATTTCCAGGTCTGAAGGAGGGTCCCGAAATGTCATCCATCCATCTTCTCCAGATATACTGCCTGACCTGCTGACTTACTCCAGCACTGTGTTCCTTTTCTTGTAAACCAGTCTCCGCAGTTCCTTGCATCTCTATGTATTTTAGATCCCATTTTGATTGGACTACCTTGAACTAAACGTTATTCCCTGTATCATATACTGTGGATGTCTTGATTGTAATCATGTATTGTCTTTCCGCTGACTGGTTAGCACAGACAAGCTTTTCAATGTACCTGAGTACACATGACAATATACTAAATTCAACTTACTCATGATCACATTGCTATTCCAATCGTTTCTAATAACAGGATAGATTTGTTTCATTTAAAATTAATAATTGTGTCTGCATATTGAAGTAATCATTTTTATGTGATATGGCCTAACGAGACTACAAACTGAGATTTCATCTGAACCTGTCAGTGAGGCAACAGACCTGAAAAACTGTATTGTGTTGCTCCCTGCAAATAAAAACGGAAAATTATGTCTTAAAAGGTCACATACTAATTTGTTAACACAGACAACATAATCAATAACAGAAGCCTATTGGTGTCTGCCTTGGCACATTGATAACAAAAGAAACAAGCCCGATAGTCAATATAACTACCATGAACCCGCAATGAATTTAAGATCACAAGATAATGGAATAGTACATGGAATAATATTTGGACAGTCATCTCCCAGCAGGTTTAAATGAACAATTTAAACCAGAACTCGAATCCGGAGGGCAAATCCTGATTGGATAGGAATATTTTTCTTCGGCACTCCCTTAAGATTGAGGGTGATTTGCTTTCTCTATGGCTCAGAGATGATTAAGGAGGATACAGTGGGAATTGACGATTCGTCCACGTGTTTAGGAGGAGGTGGTTAATAGAGTGGGTGCCTGGGTAGTGCGTGAGATGGGGTGCTCCTCCCACCATTTACAAAAGGGCTCTTTGTTCGCTTTCAGCATGGTCTCACGACTCTCAATGCTATCCCGAATGCTCTTTCTCCACTTTCAATAGTTGTGGTCCAGAGGTTTCGGGACTCAGTGGGGATGTTGCATTTTTTCCAACCAAAAGCAGGCTTTGATCAGATTCCACAAATCTTTTCATCCTTCAACCCGATTCACTTGGTCTGCCAGGGCATTTGGAAGAGTTGTGAATACAGCCTTGATGCCTTCGTTCTGCTGGCTCAAAGGGCCCGTTGCAGGTAGTACATTACTCATGATCAAATACTCAGATGAGACATGAGAGAAAATAATTATTTGAATGAAAGTCATTCAAGTACAGGTTCTTTTGACCTGTTGACGGTTTGCAGTATTTTATGTCTTACTTCCAGAATATGCAGTATTTCACTTCACTGTTCAGAACCATCGCAGAAGAGGAAACATGGCAAGTCTGCACAGCAAATGATTCATCTTGTTTCCAAACACGTTGCAGAATCTTCAGCATTCTATATTTTTAAATTGTTCGAATACTGATCCCCGGTGTGCATGAAACACAAGGACGAACGTGAGAGCAGGAATGCCGCTATTGGGTTGTATGTTTAGGTCTTCTAGACCAGAAAATGATTTACAGTTCATTGCACCCAATAATGAGGAAATTGCACATCAGTTTGGTTGTTTATGTCAAGTATCTGGATGTTTGCTCAGGCAAACTGATTAGACTACCACAAAATTGGGAAGACGACTCTACCTTCAAAACCATCATCCCACCCAAACTCCTGGACCTTGGTTCAGCACTTCTCCCACCAAAGTGCTTTACATAAAATAAATAATTAAATTTCGGTACATCCATAGAAAATTTTTTTTAAAAGTAAAATGACACATTGTAGAATTCAACATGAACGTCCACACACAGCAGAATCAAAAATGTCCACTGTGGGGAAAGGCATCAGAAAGTTCAGTCCTCTTACTCTGTGATCACCCGAGATTGTGGCCTATTTGTGGCCTCCGCAGCCAGTCCAATGCTTCCAGGCCCTCTTGCCGGGAAGATGGAACTCCGGCGTGGGTGAGCACTCCTTAGTGGCTTGGAATGTCTGGAGCGGCTGCTTCCTCCCCGGAGACCATGGCAACCGAAGTCCTCAGGCCGTGCTGGTTGGAGCTCCGACTCTGGCGATCTCGGATCCCAGGCTCCGCGGTGTTTTAAATCCAGTGCCGCCCGCACACAGCTGGACGCCCGCAGCCACAGCTCCTCGGATGTTGGAGCCGGCGGGTCCAGCACTCCGGAGCTTACCGCACGGCGACCTGGGTAGGGCATCGCCCGCTCTGTGATGGTGTCCCAACGCTGTGCCGTCGCCGAAGCTGGGATTCTGGTCGGTCTCGACAGGAAACGCCACTCCAGTCCGATGGTAGGCCGCAAGGAAGGGGCGACAACACCAAAGTCAAAGTCAAAAGACTTTATTGTCATGTGTCCCTGACAGGACAATGAAAATCTTTCTTTGCATAGCACAACAGAACATAGAAGGCATTGACTACAATTCTATACGTAAATACACCCATGAATTAATAAATTAATAAAGTGCAAATAACAGATGGAGGGATATTTTACTTCGGAGTCACGTGAGTGACTTCGTGAAGACCCCGCCAACACGCATGCGCGGCATATCGTCGCGCGCATTTGCTCACGGCAGCTGGGGGGGGGGAGTGCGCTCCCTCAACCGGCTCCTTCAAAAAGGTAAGCAGCTGCAGGTAAGTTAACCTTAAGCTGGTTTGTCGTTTTTGTGTGGTCTGTGTTGTGTTTACAGAGCCATGGAAGGAGGAAGGAGTGGGAGTCGCGTTCAGCGAGTAAAGTCCTCGGAGCTGCCCGCTACATCGGGAGCAGCTGAGACACCACCGAGGAAGAAGTCGCGGCAGTCGGGGAGCTCTGAGCAGCTGACCAGACCCGGCACAACCCCTCTGGCAAAGAAGAGGGTGTCCGCGCAGGAGCAGGGGCTGGGAGACCCTGACTCCAGAACTCCAGTGCCCAAGTCCAGGGCTGGAGGTAAGGCACGTGGGGCTCTTGAAGCAAGCGTGTCCGCGAGTGCATCCCCCCCTTTAAAGGTCCCTCGCGGGCAGAGCAGGGGGGAAGCCTCGCTAAAGTCCAGCCTTGTCGGTACGGCAGGCAGGGACAAGCCACTGGGTAAACCTGCGAGGAAGCAGACCAGTGGCAGTGCTGGCGTGCCGAGGATCCCTGTGGGGGCAGGATGTACCGGCACACCACCGGAACAGGCTGCCGTAGTGCGGGCCGGTGGCAGCAAAGTACGGTCCGGCGCCCCTGCTGAGGCGGGTAGAGCAGACCATGCGCCGCCACAGTCCCGTTTATGTGTGGAACACTGTGGTGGTAAGCCCGCACGGACATCAGAGAGTCCAGTTTCTGGTGCAAGTACTGACTCTAGCCCTCTTCCCTCCCATCAGACAGAGGGGCCGCTGCTGTCCAAACGACGGCGGACCAGCGGTGTGTCCGTGTGGGAGTCGCACAGCCCCGCTGGAGTGGGAGCTGGCGATTTCCCGGCAGTAAATTCCGTGGGGGTGTTGACAACTGCTGGAAGCCCCGGTTCCTCTGGAGAGGCTGGGGAAGACGACCAGTGGCCCGCGTACAGCGGTGACGGTCGTATGGGCCGGTTGGAGCATATGGTGGAGGTGCTCTATCAACGGGACCTGGAGCGTCAGGAACGGGAATCCCAGAGGTCTGGGAGCTACATGCAGCCGCCACCTTCCATCTCCCCGTCGCTTGAGAGCCAGCAAGGAAGTATGGGTGAGCCTGAGGAGGGAGAAGAGTTCCAGAACCCACAGGAAATGTTGGAGGCGGTGTCGAAATTTGGGTCACCTGCGTCAGCAGGGGGACCATTACATCCCAAAATAGCGGCGTCAATCAATTTCCTGACTACGCACCAGCTCCAGGATACCGTGCTCTCGGAAACAGTGGGGAAGTATAAGGCACCAGCAAACTGCAACTCCCTCAACGTACCGAAAGTGAATGCAGCAATATGGGGGAACATGTCGGCCAACACAAGGGTCAAGGAGGGCAAGCTCCAGAAAATCTTAAAGCTGCTGACAGCAGGTATCACGGCTTTTGCTTGGTCGCTGGATGCCACGAATGTGTCCGAGGAGCAGCAGGATGCGCTAGCGCTTCTGTGCACCACCCAGTTTGAGATAAACTGTTTTAGGAAGAGCTCCATCCGGCCAAATTTGAATCCCAAATTTGCGGGATTATGCAGCACCTCCACCGCACCACCACCACCAAGGCAGCTGTTTGGGGAAGACCTGCCTAAACGCGTGAAGGAACTGGACGAGGAAGCCAAGACTGTGGGGATGATGAGACAGTCTCATTCATCCAAAACTCCCGTTTACACCAGGCAGCAGCCACGTTCCTCGTTCAGGCCCCACACACCGGTGGACCAAGGCCCCAGAACATATTCACAAACATATTCCTCGTCGGGGGCCCAACAGCAGAGGCCTTTTTTATTCCAAGGCCAGCCCAAGCCAGCTTGGAAGATGCGGCAACAGGGCCGCGCCACACGGGGAGCAAAGACACCACAGTCCAGACCCCGGCGCTAACCTTGGAGGTAAGGGGGCTTGGTTCCGTCCACAACGTAGCATTAGTAACCTCACCGGTGGGGGGACGGCTACGGGGTTTTCGGTCTGCTTGGGATACCCTAACTACGGATCCTTTTATTTTACAAAGCATTCAGGGTTATGAGATAGAGTTTATTAATGGCAGAGATCCCCCTTCGCAACATGAGCCTAGTCGCAGATTTGCACTCTCTCAGTCAGAGAAGGAGCAGGCTCATGTTGAGATACTACGATTAGAAAAGAAAGGGGTGATACAAAAAACGACGCACGAGCCATTGGAGTTTGTTTCCAACATCTTTACTAGGGTTAAGAAGGATGGAGGCTGTCGGATTATCATCGACTTAACCCAGTTGAATGCTTTCGTACAATATACCCATTTTAAGATGGAGACGTTTGAGATGGCCAAGCAGTTGGTTAGTCATGGGTACTTTATGGCTTGCATTGACCTGAAGGATGCATACTATACAGTCCCTATTGCTAAACAACATCGAAGGTTCTTGAAGTTTGTCTGGGAAGGTCAATTATGGCAATATATGGCTTTGCCTAATGGGATTACAACAGCGCCGAGACTATTTACTAAAATTGTTAAACCTTTATTGGCACATCTCAGGAAACAAAACCATATTATAATGGCATATTTAGATGACATTTTCATAGCAGGGAAAACCCTAGAGCACGCCCAGTTGGCAGTCTCGGCCGCTATATCTTTGTTTCAAAGAATGGGGTTTGTAATCCATCCAGACAAATCCACGTTCAACCCTTCGCAGGTCATGGACTATTTGGGGTTCACTATAGACACTAACCAGATGAAAATCACCGTCCCAGTTGACAAAGTGGTGGACGTTCAACAAGCATGCATCAGTTTGTTTGACAACAACAGGCCAACCATTCGGCAGGTTGCTAAAGTAATTGGCAAGCTGGTAGCTACGTTCCCGGCCGTAAATTATGGTCCGTTGCATTACCAAAACTTACAAAAAAGTAAAATTCTGGCGTTAAAATTGAATAACGGACATTTTGACAGACCTATGCGCTTAGGCATAGGGGAGCAAACCGAGTTGGAATGGTGGGTTCATAATATTGGAGTGAGTTCCAAACCCATCATTCTCCCCAATCCTACGGTTCTGTTGCAAACTGATGCGAGTGCCCAAGGCTGGGGGGCAACTGACACTGTAACCAGCTGTGGTGGCAGATGGGACGCTCATGAGTTCACGCTTCTCCAAGTGCAAGGCATTAATTATTTGGAAATGCTGGGGGTCTTTCATGGACTGCGGGCATATTGCAGTGATTTGCGTCATGCACATGTCCGCCTTCAAATCGATAATACCACGGTGGTAGCCTATATTAATCATATGGGTGGTATCAGGTCAGTATCTTGTAATGATTTGGCAAATACAATTTGGCTCTGGTGCATCAAAAGGGGTATTTGGATATCAGCAACGTACCTTCCGGGGATACTCAATACGGTGGCGGACACCAGGTCACGAGTTTTTAATGATAACATTGAGTGGATGCTGAATCCCCTTGTGTTTGCTGAAATTGTGACAAAATTCAGTATGCCAGATATTGACCTATTTGCGTCTAGACTGAACCATCAGATACCAACATATGTATCATAGAAACATAGAAAATAGGTGCAGGAGTAGGCCATTCGGCCCTTCGAGCCTGCACCGCCATTCAATGTGATCATGGCTGATCATCCAACTCAGTATCCCGTACCTGCCTTCTCTCCATACCCCCTGATCCCTTTAGCCACAAGTGCCACATCTAACGCCCTCTTAAATATAGCCAATGAACTGGCCTCAACTACCTTCTGTGGCAGAGAATTCCAGAGACTCACCACTCACCACTGGTATCGTGGGAACCAGATCCTGGGGCAGTGGCTTTGGATGCTTTTTCACTCCACTGGGGGAAATGGTATTGCTACGCATTTCCCCCATTCTGCCTCATCAGCCGGGTATTACAGAAGATTAAATTAGACTCTGCATCAGGCATTCTGGTAATACCCGACTGGCCGACACAACCATGGTACCCGGTGGTCTCCCAGATGCTGAAGCACCCGTGGGTGCGAATTGGGAACAACCCACAATTGGTTACTAATCCTGTCACTGGCGAGCCGCATCCGTGCCACGCCTATTTAAACCTGTTGGTCTGCAGGTTCTGAAAAGGCCTTTGATGAACACCGGGATCTCACCGAGGGCCATGGATTTAATCGCTGCATCGTGCAGAGCATCTACAAGGCGGCAGTACCTGACCCAGATCAGGAAATGGGAGCTATTCTGTTTAAGGAAGAGTGTTGCCTATGATTCTGCCACAATACCTGACGTCCTGGAATTCCTGGCGGGCCTCCACTATGATGAAGGGCTCAGCTATAGTACCATCAATAGCGCCAGGAGTGCGCTGTCCTCGTACCTTCCGGTAGGAGTGGGGACCAACAATCTGGTGTCGAAGTTTATGAGGGGTGTATTTAACACAAACCCTCCTCGGCCCAGATATAACGTTGTCTGGGATGCAGGAGTTGTCCTGTCCCTGTTAAGGTCATGGTCCCCCATGGTGGGGTTACCTCTTCACCGGCTCACCTTGAAGGTGGTCATGTTGATGGCGCTCACGTCTGCTCAGCGGGTACAGGCGCTTCAAAAGTTGCGCATTGACAATATGCTCTCTACCCCTGGGAAAATAACGTTTTACGTTGCAGAACTGCTGAAGCAGCATCGACCCGGATCTTTGGGGCTGCAGTTGGAATTCCAGGCGTACCCCTCTGATGCCACACTCTGCACAGTCGCCCACCTCCGTTGCTACATTGAGTTGACCCGGTCGATCAGGAATTCGGAACAAGGACTGCTTATCAGCCACAAAAAACCACATCGCCGGGTGACAGTGCAGACGATCTCCAGGTGGCTCAGGGAAGTGTTGGATGCAGTGGGTATTGACACTAACTTGTTTAAATCTCATTCCACCAGGGCTGCATCCACATCAACAGCGAGGGCCATGGAGGTGCCCATGGATCACGTCCTCGCTACGGCAGGATGGGCCAGTGAGTCAACCTTTCAACGGTTCTACCATAAGCCATTGGCCGGACCTGCAACATATGCGGATGCAGTACTCAGGGCTGCTCCCTAATATCATTTGTCCCCAGTCAGGGGGTTTTGTTTATGATTTGTGTTTAATAAATGTTAATTATTTTCAGATTGTCTAGTCTGGATTGCTTTAACAAACTTCCTCCATCAGGATTGCGGCAGTGTGGTAGCATGGGCGTTGTCCAGGGCGTGTAATCACAGAGCTTTGAAGTCTTCACGAAGTCACTCACGTGACTCCGAAGTAAAATAGTAAGATTAAACGAGAACTTACCAGTTCGAAGGTTGATCTTTATTTTATGAGGAGTTGCGATGAGGGATTTTGTGCCCTCCGCTCCCAACCCTCGATCATTATGTTCAGCTGGCTAGTTCGCAGTTTAATCTTAATATCCTTACTTTTCGTCGAGTCTGTGATTCCACACCGCTGCTTTGAAGGATGCCGCGCATGCGTGTTGGCGGGGTCTTCACGAAATCCCTCATCGCAACTCCTCATAAAATAAAGATCAACCTTCGAACTGGTAAGTTCTCGTTTAATCTTACTATTAATGTTCAGAGTTCCGAGCCAGGATTAATAGCCTGATGGCTGTGGGGAAGTAGCTATTCCTAAACCGGGTTGTTGCAGTCTTCAGGCTCCTGTACCTTCTACCCGAAGGTAGCAGGGAGATGAGTGTGTGGCCAGGATGGTGTGGGTCCTTGATGATGCTGCCAGCCTTTTTGAGGCAGCCACTGCGATAAATCCCCTCGATGGAAGGAAGGTCAGAGCCGAAGATGGACTGGGCAGTGTTTACTACTTTTTGTAGTCTTTTCCTCTCCAGGGCGCTCAAGTTGCCGAACCAAGCCACGATGCAACCGGTCAGCAAGCTCTCTACTGTGCACCTGTAGAAGTTAGAGAGAGTCCTCCTTGACAGACCAACTCGCCGTAATCTTCTCGTCCTCCACGACACCTCCTCCACGATACTTCCCAGCAACGGTGCCCCACAAGGATGCAGAAAATGAAGAAATTAAACATGTCTCAGAGGCTCTTACGAATGTTTACAGATGCAAAATAGAAACATATGTCAAGTTGCATCACAGCTCTCACAGTTTGTAGGAGTCGCTGGAGACATGCTGAATTTCTTTAGTCTGTTCAGGAATTGGAGACATTGGTGTGCCTTCTTGAATGTCGCATCAATGTGGTTGATGCACAGCAGATCATTGGTAATCTTAACGCCAAGGAACTTGAATAATTTCCACTTCAGCCCCTATGATGCTGATTGGGGCATTTACTCCACCGCACTTCCTGATGTAGATAACAAGCCCCTCTCTCTTCCTGACATTGAGGGACAGGTTATTGCCTTGACAACATGTTACTAAGTTCTGAATCTCCTTCCTGTACTCTGTCTGATCATTGTTCATGATGCAGTCCACTACACTGGTGACATCTGCAAACTTGGGCACAGCCCTTCCCAAGATTTGAAAAAATTGCAGAGTTGTTGAGGTAGCCCCGTACATCACACAAACCAGACTTCCTACCACTAATTCCATCTATATTTCATGCTGCCTCGGAAAACTGCCAATGTAATCAAAGATTTGCCTTATCTTTCCTTCTTCTTGTTGCTCCCAGCTTACAGAAGTTCAAAAGTGCGCACCACCAGACTCAAGAACAGCTTCTTCCCCTCTTTTCAGGCTACTGAATGGTCCTTCCATAAACTAGGGGAATATCTGATGCATTTTTATCTCTTTGTGTACAATGGACTTTGTCTATGGAACTGTTGTGCTACAATGCGGAGAACTACATTCTGCGCATTGTACCTTCCCCTTTGCTCTACCTATCTTACTTGGGCATATGTAGAATATAGAATAGCAGAGCAAAAGAACAGGCCATTTTGCCCACAGCATCTGGACCAAATACAATGCCATGATAAACCAATCTCATCTGCCTATACATGGTTCCTATTTCTCAATTTTTGGTATATTCATAGATACATGTTCATGCTTGGTACATAAGCCTGTAAAATTCCTAGGAATTAAAGACAATCATATAATTTGAGATTAGGGTCCAACACTGACATGGTAGGGTAGAGATCCTAAGAGATAGGAGTACGATTGGGCCTTCCTGTCCATCAAGTCTACTCTGCCATCCAATCATGGCTGATCTGTCTCTCCCTCCAAACCCCATTCTCCTGCCATCTCCCCATAACCTCTGACAGGCATACTAATCAAGAATAGTAAGATTAAATGAGAACTTACCAGTTGAAGTTTGATCTTTATTTTATGGGGAGTTACGATGAGGGATTACGTGAAGACCCCACCAGCACGCATGCGCAACATTCTTTAAAGCAGTGGTGTGAAATCACAGATACCAAAGTTGACTAACATAGTAAGATAAGAGAGAACTTTATATACCAGTTGACCTTTATAATAGAGGGTTTGGGAGTGGAGGGCACGTAATCCCTCATCGTAACTCCTCATAAAATAAAGATCAAACTTCATAGAAACATAGAAACATAGAAAATAGGTGCAGGAGTAGGCCATTCGGCCCTTCGAGCCTGCACCGCCATTCAATGTGATCATGGCTGATCATCCAACTCAGTATCCCGTACCTGCCTTCTCTCCATACCCCCTGATCCCTTTAGCCACAAGGGCCACATCTAACGCCCTCTTAAATATAGCCAATGAACTGGCCTCAACTACCTTCTGTGGCAGAGAATTCCAGAGACTCACCACTTCAACTGGTAAATTCTCATTTAATCTTACTATTTTACTTCGGAGTCACGTGAGTGACTACGTGAAGATTTCAAAGCTCTGTGATTTCATGCCCTGGAACGAGTCCATGCTCACACACTGCCAAGCTATGATGTAACGTATTTCAGACATGAAACTGTGCTGAAAACCAAAAAGGTATTTATTTCATACCTAAAATAATAATGCCCCTACATTGAGTAATCACGAAACAGAACTTCAAAATTTTCCTGCAAATGTCTCGGGAGTGGCCACGGGTTTATTATAGAAGTGCTGAAAAGCCCGTTCTTTGCTCCAACCTGCTGTTGCAAGGATGTGGTCCATTGGAACTTCCATCATCCTTGCCGCCGATGTGGATGCAGCCCTGGTAGAGTGAGATTTGAAAACATTAGTATCCACCCCCGCTGCACCCAATACCACCTTTAACCATCTAGAAATGGTTTGTACTGTGACCTAATGGTGAGGACGTTTGTGGCTAATAAGTAAAGCCCTCTCCGTACCCCTGAGACTCTTGGTGATCTCTATATATTGCAATATATATGTCATGATGCAGAGCCGACAATTTGCAGGATAGACCAGAATTCTAATTTTTGCCCAGTGGATCCGGGTCTATCCTGTTTAAGTAACCCCTGTATAAGGAAAGTTAGCTTGTCTTTTTTTGAAATCTTCACGTAGTCACTCACGTGACTCCGAAGTAAAATAGTAAGATTAAATGAGAACTTACCAGTTGAAGTTTGATGTACATGGCGTCCATCCTTAATTTATGTAGGGACTGGACCCATTGTGCTGTTACAAGTGCCATAAACATAACCATTTTATAGGTTAATTTATCCAGTGACAGTCCCGATATAGGTGTCCATCCTCGAAGCATAGTCAGCACTATGCTTATGTCCCATATATGGGTGTATCTAGACCTGGGGGGATTCGAATTAAATATACCCCTCATCAGTTTAGATACCAGTGGGTGTGATCCCACAGCCATGGGATCACACCCTCGCCCCAGATAATTGGATAGGGCACTACGGGCACAATTAATGGCACTGTAGCTCAATCCCTCATCAGAATGGAGGGTAGCCAGTAACTCCAGCACTTCAGTGATCGTGGCTGTGTCGTATGAAGTGTTCGTTCTGGTGCAGAACATTTCCCATTTCTTCACATATGTGAGACATTGTCTTCTGGTGGACTCCCTGCACGACGCTGTGATGACATTTATCGTCCTGTCGGAGAGTCCGTAGTCCAGAAATGGCCTGTTCAGAATCTGCAAACCAACAGGTTAATTCGGTCATGACACGGATGACTTTCCCCTGTCACAGGGTGTACCAGAAGGCTTGGATGTTTGTTGATCCGAATGCAGGGTTCTGCAGCCATATTTTGTACCACTGGGAACCATGGTTGGGTCGGCCAGTCGGGAACAACCAGGACACCCGAAGCGGTGTCTTGTTTGATTTTTTGTAAGACCCGACTGATGAGGCAGAAGGGGGGAAAAGCATAGAAAAACAAATCCCCCCAATATAGCGAGAAAGCGTCCATCACTACTACCCCAGGGTCTGGTTCCCAAGCAACATATGTTGGTAGTTGGTGATTTAATCTGGATGCAAAAAGGTCGATATCTGGTGTCCCATACCATTCTATAATATCGGCAAACACTTTCCGATCGAACATCCATTCGGTGTTGTTGTTGAATTTGCGTGACCTGGTGTCCGCTACTGTATTTAGCTTACCTGGAAGGTAAGTGGCTGAGATCCATATATTCCTTTCCAGACACCAGTGCCAGATATTATTAACCAAATTATCACATGATATCGACTTTATTCCACCCACAGTGGTATTATCAATCTGTAATCGTACATGCAAATGGTGCATGTCTGAGCAGTAGGCCCGGAGTCCATGAAATGCTCCCAGCATTTCTAGATAATTAATCCCTAGTGCTCCAAACAGGGTTAATTTTACTTCGGAGTCACGTGAGTGACTACGTGAAGAAGCCCCGCCAGGTGCATGCTCGGCATTACATCGACACATGTCGGTAAGGATGGGCTGCAGATCGCAGCTCCACCAGCGGTGAGTAACAGGCCCGCAGGTAAGTGGGTTGAAATTACTTCCTGGGTAGAAACTCCGTGACGCTGGCTGGAATAGCCAGGAGGAGTTTGGGAAGTTTAAAAAAATGGACACGGTGAAAAAATCGGCGCGGGGAAAGCGCGCATCCCGGGTAGAAACACAATTAAGATCGGGACCACAGATTAGTACGGAACCGGATACCGGTAGCCGTTGACCCTGCCGTAGTTCAGCCTTTAGACGCTCCACTGCCACAGGCCATGGAGGGTACTCCAGTGGAGAGGAAAATTAAAGGAAGTCTGCTAGGCCTGTAATATCAGATGAATCTGATGAAGAAGAGGCAGGGCCAGGCAGACGAGCCCTGTGGCTCAGGATGGACCAAATGGAGAAAATGCTTCAAACAATTATTAACCAAGGGTCAAAAGACCCAGAGTATTCCCAGGCAGCCCCTGAGGGGGTTCCATATCATGAATATGGTGCCTTTACAACATGGGAATGTGAACCTCCAGGGCCTTGTTTAGGACTGGAAGAAGTCTCCTTTGAGCAAGTCTCAGGAGTACCAGGGCGGCAAGAGACTGACCCTGAAGGTGGTGTTTTTGGTCTTGAATACCCACCACAGCACAAAAGTCAAACTACAGGTGTACCCGATGTAGCACAATCCTTTGCTATACCAGAGGGAAGCGGTGAGGTCATGGAAGAAAACCTGGCGGCCAACATTAATTATTTGGTTTCTCACCAGCTTCAGGAGACTGTCATGATTGAGACAGCAGACCTCTATAAAACACCTGTTAATTGTGCATCACTGAGGGTGCCGACGGTGAATCCAGCTATTGGACACCCATGACTTTAACAATGCGAGGACAGGAGGGTCCTCAAGCTCATTGGAGCTGGCGTTACTGCTTTTGAGAGGCAGTTGGAAGGGCATGCTATGTCCAAAATCCAAAAAGACATGTTGGCATTGTTTTGTAACTCTTAATTTGAGATTAATTGTATGAGATAAATCGCCATTTGGCCCATCCTGCACCCAAGATTTGCTGGTTTGTGTAAATCAAGCAATGTTCAAGCTCCAGATTATTTATTCGGAGAAAACCTGCCTAAACAAATTAAAGATATCGATGGAGCGGGGCCTTACATCGCCCGGCGCGGCTTTGATGGCCACGGGACTTGCTAGGGCCCGCCGGGGGCTCCAACATCAAGACCCGGAGCGGTGCCTTGCATCGCCCGGCGCAGCATGAATGGCCGCGGGACATATACTATCACCCGCCGGGGGCTTTGACTCTGACCGGGAGAAGAATGGGGAATGCAGGGGAGAGATACGACTTTGCCTTCCATCACAGTGAGGAGGATATTCACTGTGATGGATGTTTGTGTTTGTGTAAAATGTGTTATGTCTTGGTTCTTTTTTTGTATGTATGACTGCAGAAACGAAATTTCGTTTGAACCTCAATGAGGTTTCAAATGACAATAAATGGTATTGTATTGTATTGTTGTATTGTAAAGATATCGATGAGGAGGCAAAGATTATCAGCCTCATAAAACTTTTTATATTTGGTTAAACGAGAGAATCTGGCTGGATGAGAAGGGGGTTGATTCAGGAGCAGGAACAAGCAGAGGCAGGGGTATGGTGAGAGGGTATTATCACCCATCACAGCCCAATGTTAATCCATATATTGGGAGAAGGAGACCGTCACGGTCATTTGCTGAGGTACAAAAACTTTATTCCATCACAGAGGAAACTGTTGTAGAACCTCCGGTTGGTGGTAGATTACAATTGTTTTATGATGAATGGTACTGTATAACATCTGATCGGTTTATATTAGATACTGTGTCAGGTGCTATTATAGAATTTATGGAAGGAGTTGATCCACCTGTACAGGATAAACCTAATCGGGGTTTGGTGTTTTCTGTACCTAAAAATTCTCAGGTAAAAGAAAAAGTAAAAAATTTATTTTAAAAAGGGGTAATTGAAAGTACGGAGAATCATCCGCAAGAATTTGTGTCAAATATTATCCCCAGGGCAAAGAAAGATGGGGGTTGTAGAGTCATTCTGGATCTCACAAAATTGAATTCATATGTCCAGTATAGACATTTCAAAATGGACACCTTCAACACTGCAAAGGAGTTGTTGTCCATAGGGTGTCACATGGCTACTATAGACTTAAAAGATGCGTATTATTCAGTGCCAATTCATCACCATTATCGTAGGTACTTGAAGTTTAATTGGATGGGTCAGCTGTGGCAATATAAAGCATTACCTAATGGGTTAAGTTCAGCTCCCAGGCTGTTCATAAAATTATTGAAACCAGCACTTGCATTGTTAAAGGCTCAAAATCACATTGTCATGACTTATCTTGATGATGTTTCAATTGTTAATGCCACTCAGGAATCATCTGAAGATTCAGTTTCAGCAGCTATAAGCCTGCTGGAAAGGCTGGGGTTTCTAATCCATCCAACAAAATCTAAGCTACAGCCGTTGCAAACAATTGAGTATTTGGGATTTGTCATTGATTCAGTTGCTATGTCAGTAACTTTACCAACAGATAAAGTTGTGGATATTACAAATACGTGTAGTTGCCTTGCTGACAAACCTTATCCCTCCATCCGAGAAGTAGCTAGGGTTATTGGTAAGATGGTAGCAGCATTTCCCGCTGTTGAGTTTGCTCCTTTGCATTATCAAAATCTTCAAAGGGCAAAAGCACAAGCACTAAAAGAACATGCAGGTCATTTTGACAGAGCCATGCAGTTGCCAACGGAACGTTGGCTGAATTACAGTGGTGGATTGGGAATGTTGCACAAGCTACTTAAAACATTGTTATTCAGCAACGTACAGTGGTATTGCAAACTGATGTTAGTGCTCTCGGATGGGGGGGGGGCTACAGAGAATAACACCAGATGTGGTGGTAGATGGACTGTCCAAGAGGATTTAATTCTCCAAACATATGGTGTTAATTATTTGGAGTTATTGGGGGCATTTTTTGGATTAAAAGCTTATTGTTCTACAATGGAGAACTTGCATGTTCAATTACAAGTAGACAATACCACAGCTGTAGCATATTATCAATCACATGGGTGGAGTAAGATCAGTATCATGTGATCATCTGGTCAACCTGATGTGGAATTGGTGTGTATCTAGGAATATCTGGCTTTCAGCTATCTATCTCCCAGGGAAAGACAATGTTGTGGCAGACAACAGATCACGGGAGTTTAAAGACAATACAGAATGGATGTTAAGTCCACAAATTTTCCAAAAAATTGTCAATCGGTATGGTGCACCAGACATTGATCTATTTGCGTCCAGATTAAATCACCAATTGCCCAAATACGTGTCATGGGAGCCTGATCCAGGAGCTGTAGCGTTGGATGCATTCTCACTACATTGGGGAAATATGTTTTTCTATTCTTTTCCCCCATTTTGCCTGATTAGGCAATGTCTCAGTAAAATAGAGCAAGGCTCTGCCACGGGTGTTTTGGAGGTTCCAAAACTGGCCTACACAGCCATGGTTCCCATTGATGCTTACAATGATAATTGAACCATTTATGACGATTCCCAGCTCCAGGGATTTGTTGGTACAACCAGTGACAGAACAAGTTCATCCATTGCATGATCATATGAATTTGTTAATCTGCAGGTCCTGACCAGACCGTTACAAGGGCTTGGACTGTCGGATAGGACCATGGATGTCATAATGTCAGCTTAGAGAGATAGCACTAAGAAACAATATATGTCTCACATAAAGAAATGGGAAGCTTTTTGTATTCAGTCAGGTATATCGTATCATACTGCAAACATACCGGATGTATTGGAGTTCCTTGCTATGTTGCATTTTGATCAGCATCTTAGTTATAGTGCCATTAATAGTGCTCGTAGTGCTTTGTCTTCCTATTTACGACAATTTTCAGAACATCTATCTATCGGGTCTCATCTATTAATATCCCGATTTATGAGAGGGATTTTTAATAAAAATCCTCCCAAACCCAGATATACAGAAATTTGGTTAGTATGGTTCTCACATTGCTCCGGCAATGGGCTCCAATTACGTCACTGTCTTTTCAGAAATTAACATTTAAAGTAGTAATGCTTATGGCATTAGTGTCAGCACAAAGAGTACAAACATTGCAAATGTTACATTTAGATTGTATGCACTTGTCTGCAGATAACATTACTTTTTATGTTTATGATCTGATCAAACAAAGCAGACCAGGGAAATCTGGAACCAAGTTAATCTTTAGAGCATATCCTGTCGATCAAACATTGTGTGTGGTTAAGCTTCTGATTCAATATATTGAAGTAACCAAGTGTCTCCGAGGTTGTGAGACAACAATGCTTATTGCCCATAAGAAACCATACAAAAAAAGTGTCAGTACAAACTATTTCTAGATGGTTAAAACATGTTTTGGATTTAGCTGGAGTAGACATTGATGTGTTTAAATCTCACTCCACCAGGGCAGCGTCCATGTCCGTGGCGATGGCACAGGACGTGCCGCTCGACTAAATTTTAGAGGCCGCAGGATGGTGTAAAGAAGAAACTTTTTCCAAGTTTTACAATAAACCTGTTATCACGGTTTCAGAGTTTGGACATGTAGTGTTGGGTTCTGTTTGATTATTTGCTTTCTTTTATGTAATGATTCATATCTTTTGTTGTAATTTCACTTATGATAGAAGGGTATTACTTTTCTTTCTTTTATTATCATTATTAAAATACTTATTGCATTATTCAAGCAATGTTTAATAATATTGTTTACTCACTATTGTGTCAACTGAAGCAGTGTGTTGTATGGAATGAATCTACGGCATAACAATCACAGAGCTTCAAAATCTTCACGTAGTCACTCACGTGACTCCAAAGTAAAATAGTAAGATTAAACGAGAACTTACCTGTTCGAAGTTTGATCTTTATTTTATGAGGAGTTACGATGAGAGATTACGTGCCCTCCGCTCCCGACCCTCATAATCTAAAAGATCATCTGGTAATTCTAGTCTTGTATGAGCCTTACTATCTTATTTCGGCTATTGGTTCTGTGTTTTTCACGCCGCTGCTATGAAGTATGCCGAGCATGCACCTGGCGGGGCTTCTTCACGTAATCCCTCATCGTAACTCCTCATAAAATAAAGATCAAACTTCGACCAGGTAAGTTCTCGTTTAATCTTACTATCGTTGTGCACTCCATCTGATACCACAACTAGAGGTGGTATTAGTTGCTCCCTACCCTTTTGCACTGGCATCAGTCTGTAAAGTAACCGATGGGGTTCTAACCGATGGGGTTAGAACAATGCTGAATATTGTCTATCCACCAATTTAACTCTCATTTAGCTTCCCCTGGTAGTTCCATCGGCCTATCAAAATGGCCTGCATGAGTTTTAAGAGCTAATATGTTTGCTTTTTGTAGATTTTGGTAATGAAGTGGTCCAAATTATGCTGCTGGAAAGGCAGCCACTAGTTTCCCAATCACTCTGGCTACTTGCCGAATGGATGGTTTTCTGATGCTAGTGAGGCTTTTACATGCTTCCGTCAAGTCTGCCACTTTGTTTGGTGGCAAGGTGATAGACATTTGAACAGAATCGATAGTGAACCCCAAATAATCCATGGTACTGGAGGGTCTCAATTTTGATTTATCTGGATGAATGATAAATCCCAGCTTTTGAAAAAGATGCTTTGTGGCTGATACTGCCAATGTAGCCAACTCTACATTTTCCCCTACAATGAGAATATCATCAAGGTAGGCCATAACAATATGGTTTTGTTTCCTCAAATGTGCCAAAGCTGGTTTTAACAATTTGGTAAATAGCCTGGGTGCCGATGATAACCCGTTGGGTAAGGCCTTATACTGCCAAAGCTGTCCCATCCAGACAAATTTCAGATATTTCTGATGATCCTTGTGTATTGGTACTGAATAGTACGCATCGTTTAGGTCGATGCAAGCCATGTAGTACCTGTCGGAGATTAGCTGTTTGGCTGTGACAAATGTGTCCATTTTGAAATGGGCATACTGAACGGAAGTATTCAGTTCGGTCAAATCTATAATTATGTGGCATCCGCCGTCTTTTTGTTTTTGGTAAAAATGTTTGATACAAACTCTTGAGATTCTTGGTTTGTCTTCTCAATTACCCCTTTTGTGTTTAATCTTAAAAGTTCAGCATGGCCTTCTGTCCTTTCTTTTTGTGAAAGTATAAACTTCCGGCTAGGTGTATGCTGAACTGGGATGGGGAGTTCGTAAACAAATTCAATTTTATATCCCTGAATACTTTCTAGTATGTAATGATCAGAGGTAAATGTGCTCCACACACGATGAAACAAGTGCAACCGTCCCCCAACCCGTGATGAGTCTAGACATGCTATGTTTACGAGGCAACCAGGCCCACCTACCTCCATGGTTACCGGCGGTGCTGTGTTGGTTGTCTCTGTTGCTTCTTGTTCTGTTGTGTTGCTGCGTTGTGGGGTTGGCGCATTTTCCAAGAAGCTGGGCCATGGTCTAAAAAAGATTGTTGTGCAGGTGGGCTGACCTTCGAGCTTTCACCACCAGATGGTCTCTCGTTGTAGCGGTGCCTGGTGGTTGTGTAGGGGTGTTGCCGCCACTGATATGGGGTTTTGGAGGTGATTGGCACCTTTATCATGCCGATTGCCTTAGCCTCCTCATCCAGGTCTTTAACCTGCTTAGGGAGGTTGTCCCCAAACAGCAATGTAGGCGGCTATGCACTGCTAGGCCTGCATAATCCCGCAAACTTGGGATTGAGTGCAGGTTTTATGATGCTCTTCCTGTAGCTGTTGATTTCAAACAGCGTAGTGCACAGGAGTGCTAGAGTGTCTTGCAGCTCTTCAGGCATCTCAACCCCATCGACATTTCTGGCTACTGCTGTAATCCCAGCAGCTAACAGTTTGAGGATTCTTTGGAGTTTCACCTCCTGGCTCCTTATGGTCGGGCTCATGTTGCCCCAAATGGGGTTGTTGACAGCAGGTACATTAAGAGAAATACAATTCTCTGGCGCAAGGTATTTTTCTGCATTTATTTATTGCTAGTTCCTGCAGCTGGTTCGTTGCCATGTAATTAATACTGGCAGCCAGCTTGGGATGCAATTGGGTGGGTATAGCAAATTTATTAACCATACCCAACAGTTCTTCTTGCGGCACCCCTAACACAAGTGAGTCTTCAGCCATGTCCCCTTCTTCAGGGTCAGCCCAGTTCTGACCCCCAATGCTCCCCTGCGAAGAGGGTGAGACATTTGGCAGTCCTTGATAGGAAGTTGCTGTGGGTCTGCGAAGAGACCCACTGTGACTCTGCCCCTGCATAAGCAGGTCATGCTGGAGCAATTGCTCCACCATCTGCTCCATGCGGGAAAGACGTCCGCCGTCGTTATCCACGAACGGGGTGTCCTCGGGTCTGGACCCAGCCGAGTCTACGGACCTGTCCGAATTCCGCGTGGTTTTGCCGCTGGACCGCGGCGCACCTGCGGTCTGTTACGGCGAGAAGTCGGGAGCTGCTGGCAGCACCTGCAACTCTGGAGAATCGGCACGCTGCTGGCTGGTTTCCACAGCACCGATTTTTGCTGCTGTTCTCCTCGATTTTCCTGGACTCCATGCTGTTCTTCTTGGCTGTGAAAATACACAAACAGAGTATTTTCCAGAATGGTAAGTACTTACCTCTGGTTGTCTTTTTAACTTACGCTGGAGGAGCGACGCTTCCTCCCGACTGTCGCTTCCGCAATGCGTTCAACGATATGTCGCGCATGTGTGCTGGCGGGGTCTTCACGTAGTCACTCACGTGACTATGAAGTAAAATCTATCTAACTCTGCCTTAAATATATCCACTGACTTTACCTCCACAACCTTCTGTGGCATAGAATCCCACTGATTCACCACTAAAGAAATTCCTCCTCATCTCTTTCTGAAAAGAAAGTCCTTTAATTCTGAGGCTTTGACCTCTAGTCCTAGACTCTCCCACTAGTGGATACATCCTTTGCACATTCACTCTATCCAAGCCTTTCACTATTCTGTACGTTTTATTGAGGTCCCCCCTCATTCTTCTAAACTCCAGTGAATATAAGCCCAGTGCCTTCAAAAGCTCATCATATGTTAATTGACTCATTCCTGGGATCGTTCTTGTAAATCTCCTCTGGACCCTCTCCGGAGCCAGCATATCCTGAGATATGGGGCCCAAAATTGCTCACAATATTCCAAATGCGGGCCTGAACAGGGCCTATAGAACCTCAGCATTACATCTTTGTTTTTGTATATAAACTCTCTCGAAATAACTGCTAGCATTGCGTTTGCTTACTTTACTACTGATTCGACTTGCAGATTAACATTTTGGGAATCCTGTCCCAGCACTCCCAAATCCCTTTAAACCTCCGATTTCTGAATTATCTTCCCATTTTGAAAATAATCTATTCCTTTATTCCTGCCACCAAAACGCATGACTCTTTGCTACACTATATTCCATCTACCGTTTCTCTGCACACTCTCCCAAACTATCCAAGTCCTTCTGCAGCCCAGTTTTCTCTACAACATCTGCCGCTCCACCATCCAAATAATTAATATACAATGTGAAGAGCAGCGGCCCAGCACCAAGCCTTGCAGAATTTTGTTGGTTTATAGTACATTCCACGACCAGATCTCGGGCATTCTGGTGATGCAGATTCATAAGTCGATCAGGTATGTTCGATAAGGTGTTTGGACCTGGAGGTGTACCTGGTCATGTTCTCAAAACCTGCAAGGACCAACAAGCTGGCGTTTTTGCAGACCTCTTCAACCTCTTGTTAGTGACCTGCTTTAAGAGGGCATCAAATATACCAGTGCTCAATAAAAGTAAGATGACATGCCTCAAGAATTACCAACCGGCGACATTAAAGATGAAATGCTTTGAGACGTTCGTTATGGCGCATATCAACACCTACCTTAACAAGAACCTGGATCCATTACAATGTGCCTACCATCACTTCACTTTGCTCTGAACCACCTGGACACCAAATGCACATACGCCAGGCTGTGTTCATAGACAACAGCCCAGCATTCAACACCATAATTCCCTCAAAGCATGTTACATATTTCAGTCAAGTCAAGTCAAATCACTTTTATTTATATAGCACATTTAAAAAACAACTCTCGTTGGCCAAAGTGCTTTACATTGGTGGAGGTACTAACGTGGGTCATAGATTAAGTACATACATAAATATATACATATATCCCTCACTCAGAAAACGTCAAGAAAGGCTTGAGAGTAAAGATGAGTTTTAAGTCTCGACTTAAAGGAGTCGATGGAGGGGGCAGTTCTGATGGGACGAGGGATGTTGTTCAGGAATCTATGTCTCTGCCCATCCCTTAGCAACTGGATCCTTGACTTCATCAATGGAAGAAAACCGGTACAAATAAGAACACACATCCTCTTCGATAATCATCAGCTCGGGAGCACCTTAAGGCTGTGTGCCCCTGCTCTACTCACTCTATACTCATGACTGTGTAGTCAGTCACCAGATCCCCCACTGTCTTCACATACACTGACTTCTCCACTATTGTTGGGCGGATTACAGTTAATGAGTTTGAGTATGGGGTGGAGATTGATTGTCTGATTGAATGATGTCAGAGCAAAACCTTGCACTGAACGTTAGTAAAACCAAGGAACTTATAGTTGGCTTTAGAAGAGGAAGGCCAAGGATAAACAAACTTGTCTTCATGAACAGGTGGGTGGTGGAGAGAGTAAAAATCTTCAAGTTCCTGGGTGTTCATATCTTTGCAGATCTGTCATGGACCCTACACATTCATGCAATCATAAAGAGAGCCCATCAACACCTCTACTTCTGTAGAAGATTATGGAGATTCAGTATGTTGAAGAAGTGATGAAAACTGCCCGGTCCACCATGGGTATTGACCTCCTCAACGTCGACGGGATCTATAGGAGGCGCTGCCTCAAAAGTTGTTCCAGCAGCAGACTTTTGACCCTCCCCTCCATAAAGGGCAGGATTGGTACGTGGCCTTGCTCTTTGGGGATAGTGTACAGATACTGATGTTGCAACATGAAATAACTGACCTGCACTGGTGGCAAATCATAACAAAACTCACAGATATACTTCAGTCTAATTTCTGGGTGTCCTTGTACATTAATCACTGAAAGTATGCTGGTACAGCAGGCAGTGAAGAATGCAAATGGCATGCTGGCCTTCATAACACGGGTAGTTGAGTATAGGAGCAAAGAGGTCCTTCTACAGTTGTACAGGGCCCTGGTGAGACCTCACCTGGAGTATTGTGTGCAGTTTTGGTCTCCAAATTTGAGGAAGGACAATCTTGCTATTGAGGGAGTGCAGCGTAAGTTCACAAGGTTAATTCCCGGGATGGCGGAGCTGTCATGTTGAAAGAATGGAATGACTGGGCTTGTATAGACTGGAATTTAGAAGGATGAGAGGGAATCTTATTTAAACATATAAGATTATTAAGGCATTGAACACGTTTGAGACAGGAAACATGTTCCTGATGTTGGGGGAGTGCCGAACCAGGGGCCACAGTTTAAGAATAAAGGGCCTGTCCCACCAGCATGCAACTCTATGCGATGAACGCAATCAAACTAGAAGCGGGGTCCGCGTGGAGGTCGGGTGATCCCCTGTACAGGGCCGTTCCCACCAGCATGCGCCCGCATGCGGCAAGCGCAACCAAACCGGCAGTAGGGGCCGCGCGGAGGTCGGGTGAGTGGCGCAAAGCGGCGCAAAGTGAGGCGAACTTGGAGCGAAGACCAAGGTAAGTTCGCCAGGACAGAGAGGGGCACACAGAGAGGGCCACCGAGGCACACACACACACACAGGGCCATGGAGCCACACACATAGAGGGTCACGGAGGCACTTACAAATAGGTTCACGGAGGCACGATGTCAGGGCGGTGTGTAAATGTCGAGGCGACAGCGAGCAGACAAGTCGTTGCCGCGCGGAATTTTTGGACATAGTCGGTTTTTCGGAGCCCCGCGCGGTGTCAGGACGAACTCGGGACGAACTCCGCACAATTCCGCACGGCTCCGGCGATCGAAGTGGGACCAGCCCCGCAACGCCGGACGGCTCAAACGACCACGTTAGGTCGCGCTAATCGCATAGAGTTGCATGCTGGTGGGACAGGCCCTTTATGGGTAGGCTATTTAGAACGGAGAGGGGAAAAAACTTTTTTACACACAGCGTTGTGAATCTGTGGAATTCTCTGCCTCAGAAGGCAGTGGAAGCCGATTCTTTGGATGCTTTCAAGAAAGAGTTTGAAAGAGCTCTGAAAGATAGAAAAATCAAGGAATATGGCGAGAAGGTAGGAACGGGGTACTGATTGTGGATGATCAGCCCAGATCACAGTGAATTGCGGTGCTGGATCGGGGCTGAAAGGCCTACTCCTGCACCTATTGTCTATTTCCCCCTTTGCTCACACAATAACTTTAATAAAAATAATAGCATTCCACAAATGACAAGATTTATCATCAATTTCACAACTTGACATAGTGGGATCAGACTTGAACCTGTCCTTTACATAAGGCCAGTTTATTTATGGAGCAACCTTTCCTAATAAACTGAAATCATCAAATTTTAATGTACAGAGTAAATCTTGCACTCCAATAAGGCACACTATGCAACGTTCAATATCATGGATATAAATCTTTGACAGACTCATCTCCACACGCTCTATACCGTACAGTTGCAGTTGGGTGACCAGTTCCAAAATCAATACTAACCTATAGGTGGTTCCCCAAATGCTGTTTCAGTTTTGTAGCTGTGAATTATCCCATGGCTTGTAGATTCAACTTGAAGGCTATCAAAGTCTAGCTGCCGCTATCATGTTACCACTTATATTCTTGTGTCCTGTTTGGTTTGACTAAATTTTGCAATTTAATATTTCATGGTGTTGTTCATGCGATTCACTCATAGTTGGTCAAGTCTGAAATATACCAATAAATTAGGACGAGTAAGCTGGGAACATAAATCTGGACTTTATATTTGACCCTCCTGAGCTGCTTTGGTGCCCAGGCGTGAGTTGAGATGGAGGGAGGTTGGGGAGGGGGGTGCACGGGCGTCATTAATCTCTCTGGGATGACAAGGTTCTTGGGTTAGGCTGGGATCATTCCCTGCGGGATGATCTTAGTGCGGGAGACAAGTGTAGGAGAGGTGTACTGACTGTGTGGGCAGACGCTTTGGTAGTGATTGCCCACCAGTCTCAAAAGCCGCTGTGTCTCCCAGACCCTGGGATAGCAGGGACGATCAAACAGCACAATACCCCCCTCCCCGTCCACGCCAACACGAAGGGCAATGATCCCAAGGCATTAGCATCAGAAACAGCGGGCAGGCGACAATCACCCGCCATAACGCTTTGGTCTGCAGTGTGCAATAGTCACCAAAATACATTGCATCTTTAGAAAGGAAAAATACAAAACATGTAAATCCCACTGGATAGGCCTTAGTCATGGTGCTGTACAACACAGAAACAGGTTCTCTGGCCCAGCTTGGCTGTGCCGTCCAATTTGGTGTCTTGGGGTAATCCTATTTGCCTGCATGTGGCCCATAGTCCTCAAAACCCTTGCCATCCATTTATCTGTCGTTAATAACCTCAAGAAAACCCATGCTTCAGTTTCCTGGATCCAACTCAGAGAGAAGTCTCCCCCCTCTCTAGGGTTAATCGCTCCACTGTTTATAATGCTCTCTGCATTATGAAGTCCTCGACAGTGAACCCCATGGGCAATCACTACCAAAGTGTCTGCTCACACAGTCAGTACACTTGTCTCCCATACTAAGTCACCCCAACCCCTCCCCCCCACCTTTCCTTCCCAACTCCAGTCCCGTCCCGACCCCCTGGGAAACTGAAGGGAGCGACAATCAACTGCCACGGATACAAATAATGTCATGCACAAGAAAGGGCAGATGCTAGTTGACGAAAAGTGAACACATGGTGGTGGAGTTACACAAAGACGCAGCAGCAATTTGGAAACGTCATCCTGTCACCCATTCCTTCTCTCCAGAGATGCTGCCTGTCCGCTGAGTTAAAGAATGCCCACGGTAGACTCACGAGTCACTAAGGTAAACTCACGGTCCACTACGTACTTACAAGTTTAAATGTTTCAATTTTTAACTTCAACAGTAAATTTGACTCGTGAAAAACTTTAAACATGTTTGAATTTTTTCAAGAGTTAACAAGTTTCACGGGTACCTGCCGTTAGCGCCACGAGTCGCTAAGTTGTGTCCGCGAGTTCCAACGTTCCCGCTACGTTAATTGCACGTGATTACCACGAGTGAAAACTCGGGGTCACTCATGGGTCGACTCGCACCGTGAGACAGGGGTTTGAGCGGGCATTTTACCTTCCAGCGGATTTTCTAGGTCCTGAAAACCAAAGATCCGACAGGACCTTTGCTGAAAACTCCAATGAGCCAATCAAAATGGCCAGTCAGCAAAGGCGACTGCCTGTAAGTAAATAGCAACCCCACTCCACTGGCTTCGACCAAACTGTAACCTATTTTTAGTTGAGGCCGGTTTTGCTTTTTTTGAAATAATCGCAGGAACATAGAAGAAGCCTTGACTACGCAGAAACCACTTTCCACCATTAGGGAGAGTGACCGGAACCTCTGGGAACCTCACAGAAACCTTGGGTGGGGCGCAAGGTCTCCAGAGGTTTCCGTTAAGGTTTCCTAAATGGAACAGGGGCATGAGGATCCACAAACCTTTCTTCATCGACGGGGGTGTGGTGGAGAGAGTCAAAAGCTTAAAGTTCCTGGGTGCTGTAATCTCTGAACATCTGTCCTGGAACCAGCACATTGATGCAATCACAAAGAAAGTCCATCTATGCCCCAACTTCCTTAGAAGATTGAGGCGATTCGGCACATCAATTAATAATCTCTTGAACATCTGCATGTTTGTGGTGGAGAACATATTGACTGATTGCATCAAGGTCTGGTTTGGAGCACGAGCACCCAGGAATTAAGAAGATGGCAGACACTGCCCGGTACTGACCTCCGCATCATCAAAGAGATGTTTCTAAAACGCAACCAGCATAATCAAGGACTCATAACACCCTGGCCACGTTCTCATTTTACTGCAACTATTGGAAAACTGGTTATAGAGTCTGAAAATCATGACCTCCAGAATCAGGAACAGAATCTTCTCAACAACCATCTGGCTATTAAACACTACTGTACAAACACCAACTAAACTTCAAACTATGAACTGTCTTGGGGACAGTTACTTTAGGGACTTTCAGGTTTTGTTTTGTTTTGCACTAATATTGGGAGTTTATTTGTTGAACTTTGTGTTTGTTTTTATTATGATATCTACTGAGTACTGTAAACAGGTTTTTAAACACTGTTATGCTTCTGCAAGAATTTCATTGTCCCGTTTTGCTACATACGACAATTATAGACTGTGTAAGAAAGAACTGCAGATGCTGGTTCTCGAAGGGAGACACAAAATGCTGGAGTAACTCAGTGGGTGAGGCAGCATCTGTGGAGAGAGAGAACGTTCAGGTTGAGACCCTTCTTCAGACTGATGTCAGGGGAGGGGGGCGGGACAAAGATAGAATGTAGGTGGAGACAGTAAGACTAGTGGGAGAACTGGGAAGGGGATCAGGATGGGGAGAGAAAGCAAGGGCTATCTGAAGTTAGAGAAGTCAATGTTCATCCCACTGGGGTGTTCACTTGCACATCTTCCAACCTCATCTACTGTATCCGCTGTTCCAGGGGTCAACTTCTCTACATCGGCGAGACCAAGTGCAGGCTCGGCGATCGTTTCACTGAACACCTCCGCTGAGTCTGTCTTAACCTACCTGATCTCCTGGTGGCTCAGCACTTCAACTCCCTCTCCCATTCCCAATTTGACCTTTCTATCCTGGGCCATTGTCAGAGTGAGGCCCAGCGCAAATTGGAGGAACTGCACCTCATATTTTGCTTGGGTAGTTTACACCATAGTAGTATAAACATTGACTTCTCCAACTTCAGATAGCCCTTGCTTTCTCTATCCATCCCCTTCCCTTTCCCAGTTCTCCCTCTAGTCTTACTGTCTCCACCTACATTCTATCTTTGTCCCGCCCCCTCCTCTGACATTAGTCTGAAGAAGGGTCTCGACCCGAAATGTCGCCCAATCCTTCTCTCCAGAGATGCTGCCTCACCCGCTGAATTACTGGCAATTAAAGACTCTTAACTTGTTGGTGTGCATTTACATTTACATTTACGTGATGGGCCCAGGACACATCATCCTGGCTAACACCAGGAATTTGTGGTGGCCAGGTCTATCCACCACTGACCCATGGATGAAAAGTATCTATTAGAAACTTTTAGTTTAATAGGTGTATCCTACAGAATTATATATCTATTTCATTTCGGAGTCACGTGAGTGACTTCGTGAAGAGCCCGCCGGCACGCATGCGCGACATATCATCGCAACGCATTGCTGCCGACGGCTGGCGGTGGGGTGCGCTCCCCGCCAGCCCTTCATAAGGGACCGCTAAGGTAAGTTATACTAACCTTACGTTGGTTGGTCCTTGCTGTTTGTGTTTTTCTCTTTCAGCGAGGACATGGACGGGAGTACGAAGGGCCGAAAGACGTCCGTTCGGAGTCGCCGGCCATCTGTCCCGGAAGCCTCATCATCGGCTACACCTGTGAAACAGGCCGGGAGGAAAGCGGGGAAACCGGGCATCCCTGTTACTGCAGGACCGGACCCGCTGACACACCGCAGCTCCGGGGAGGAGTTCGAGGAGCAGGACTGCGGTGTGCCGCCAGAGCAGGTGGACCCTGCTTCAGTATTCAGGTCGCCAACGGGCCCGTTGGCGGCCTCGGGCAAGGGCTCGCGTGCGGCTGCACAGCCCTTCTCCCTCAGCCCTCCGAGTAGGGGGAGGGGAGGAGCCCGCAATCCTAACCCTTCTGGGGCTAAGGCATTACCTGCCGCCGAGTTGCGGACTGGTTCAACGGCGGGACCCAGGTCCACTGTGAGGTCCAGTGTCGACCCCCCAACCTCCGACGCCGGGACGGGTCATTTGGGTAGGGTCCCGCCACGGTCGCCGAGTCCCCCATGGATGGGAGGACGAGACCATGCGTCGGCAAGGTCCACGACGTGGGCAGCCGGCAAGCCCGCGCGGGCGTCGGGTCTCCATGCTAAGTCTGGTGCCGACTCCCCGCCGCATTTGCCCTCAGTGGCAGCGGCCTCAGCTCCCGCCAAAAGGAGGCGGTTGAACACACCTCCCGCGCGGGAATCGCTCAGCTTCGCTGCGGCGGCTGGCAGCGACAAATACCGGCACCGGGTTCACCTCAACGAGGTGCGGGCCGATGAGAGGAGCCTCGGCAGTGTTTCCGAGCCTGAGGACTCCGACCGCACGAGTGTTCAGGGTGAAGGGCGTATTGACCGCATGGAGCGGCTACTGGAGCTCCTGCTACACAACCAACAGCAGCAAGCATCCAGCATCGACAGGCACAGGGCAGTATCACCGGTCTCCATAGCCAGCCTGGAACAGCCAGAAGAGGAAGACTTTGTCGACCCTACACCGGCTCCTTTGGAAATACCGCCGGAAGAACTCCTGGATGTGGCGGCGAAATTCGCTGCTCCACACACAACTGGGCTTCCTCTTAATCCCAAACTGGCTGCCACCGTGGACTTCCTCACCAACCACCAGCTCCAGGAGGAAGTCCTCTCTCAGGCCATCAATCGGCATAAGGCCCCGTCCAACTGCAACTCCCTCAATGTGCCTGTGGTCAATACGCCAATATGGGGCAACATCGGCACGGCTATCCGAACCCAGGAGTTGAAACTCCAACGGATCCTGAAGCTCCTCACGGCCGGTATTACCGCGTTTGTGCGGTCGGTAGACGGGGAAGACCTAAATCTGGAGCAGGAGGATGCGCTGGCACTGTTATGTGCCACACAACATGAAATTAATGCTTTTAGAAAAAGCATCATCCGCCCGACGCTAAACCCAAAGTTTGCTGGATTGTGCAAAGCGCCGCCTCCGCCGCCGCCCCGACAGCTCTTCGGAGAAGACCTCCCGAAGAGGGTCAAAGCGCTCGATGAGCATGCCAAGATGGCGGGACTCATGCGGTCGCAGATCGCCCCCAGACCGTCGGCCCCGAAAGCTCCATTTGTTCGGCCACGAGGCCCTGTCGCCACATCGACAAGGACCTATCCTCCAGCTCCGCCTCGCTATCAACAGCCCCAGCAGCAGCGGGCTTTTTTAGGGCAAGGCCCGCAGCAGCCCCAGTGGAAGATGAGGACACCACAGTATCAGCCCAACCCAGCACCTCCACGACCACCCAAACATGTCAAGGACCGCCGGTAACCACGGAGGTGAGGCGGTCTGGTTTTCATTTATCTGTACATTTAACTTCACATGTTGGTGGGCGCCTCCGTTTCTTTTTGGGGGCATGGGGAACTATCACTTCCGATGAGTTTGTTTTGCAGAGTATTCGGGGTCATCAGATTGAGTTTATTAACGGGGACATTCCTCCATCCCAGCATATGCCTAATCGGACGTTTACGCTGTCTGCCGTTGAATAGGCAGCAGGCTATGCTGAGATCTTAAGGTTAGAACAAAAAGGCGTGATAGAAAAAGCTATGCACGAGCCAATTGAATTTGTCTCCAATATATTTACCAGGCCTAAAAAGGATGGAGGCTGTCGAGTGATTATTGATCTGACCCATTTGAATACTTTTGTAACATACACCCATTTCAAAATGGACACTTTTGAGACAGCCAAGTCATTGATTTCGCATGGCTGCTTTATGGCATGCATTGATTTAAAAGATGTATCCATTCGGAAACATCACAGGAAGTTCTTAAAATTTGTCTGGATGGGTCAGCTCTGGCAATACAGGGCTTTGCCAAATGGGCTTACTACAGCCCCTAGATTATTTACTAAATTGCTAAAACCCATCATAGCCCAGTTACGGAAGCAGCATCATATCGTGATGGCCTATTTGGATGATATCCTGATTGTTGGCAATACCCTGGAGTTGGCTGAACGGGCAGTTTCAGCCACTGTCGCAATTTTTCAGCGGCTGGGGTTTATTGTCCATCCAGACAAGTCGAAGTTCTGCCCTTCCCAAGTTATGGATTATCTGGGGTTTAGGGTGGATTCCAATCGCATGAGGGCCACCATACCGACTAACAAGGTTGGGGATGTCACCCAAGCGTGTCAGGATTTAGCCTGCGCCAGTATACCATCAATTAGACAAACAGCTAAGGTGATTGGCAAAATCGTAGCATTGTTTCCAGCAGCCCAATACGGGCCTTTGCATTATCAAAATTTGCAAAGAGCCAAGATCTCCGCGTTAAAACGTAACGCCGGTCATTTTGACAGACCAATGCGGCTGCCTTCTAAAGCTAAGATTGAGTTACAATGGTGGGTGCGCCATATTAGTAGCTCATTCAAACCCATTGTTGTGCCCAATCCGATGGTATACTTGCAAACCGATGCAAGCTCCTATGGCTGGGGAGCTACGGACAACTGTTCTAGTTGCGGGGGCAGATGGGACACCCTTGAATCTACTATGTTGTTGTCACAAGGGATAAACTATTTGGAGATGCTTGCAGCATTTCACGGACTTCGTGCTTATTGTTCCAATCTTATTGGTGCTCATGTCCGTATCCAAATAGACAATACCACGGCGGTGGCATATTTAAACCATATGGGCGGTACCAGGTCAATTTCATGGGATGAATTGGCTAACACAATTTGGCTCTGGTGTATTGACAGGAATATTTGGATTTCAGCTACCTATTTACCAGGTGAACTCAATACTGTGGCGGACACCAGGTCACGCAAGTTTAATGACAATATCGAATGGATGTTGCATCCTCAAATTTTTGCCAAAATTACAGCCAAATTTGGTAAACCGGATATCGACCTCTTTGCATCACGGTTGAACCATCAGGTACCAACATACGTTTCGTGGGAACCAGATCCTGGGGCAATGGCGATGGATGCATTCTCGCTCGACTGGGGGAAGTGGTTTTTCTATGCATTCCCCCCGTTTTGCCTCATCAGTCAGGTATTGCGAAAAATCCAGATGGATGCTGCTAAGGGCATTCTTATTATACCCGACTGGCCCACGTAGCCATGGTATCCGGTGGTCTTTGACATGATCAGACAGCCTTGGGTCCTCTTAGAGGGTTGCCTACAATTGGTTACTCACCCTGTGTCAGGGGAGCCACATCCCTGCCATAGCTACTTAAATCTATTGGCTTGCAGGTTCTAACCAGGCCATTGCTGCAGTATGGCCTCTCAACTCGAACTATGGATACCATTGGGGCGTCGTGCCGAGAGTCGACCAGGCGAAGATACCTTTCCCACATCAGAAAATGGGAAGCCTACTGCAGCCGCTCTCGCATCACATATGACGATGCATCCATAGCCGACGTATTGGAATTCCTCGCGGGGTTGCACCATGATGAACACTTAAGCTACAGTGCCATCAACAGCGGCAGAAGCGCGCTGTCATTCTACCTCAAGATTGAGGTAGGATCCAACAGGCTAGTGTCCAGACTCATGCAAGGTATATTCAATATGAATCCGCCTACACCACGCTATAATATCACCTGGGATGTCAGGGATGTACTAACCCTGCTCAGGACGTGGTCACCCATGCAAGGGCTACAGCTGGACAAACTCACCATGAAACTGGTGATGTTACTAGCGCTCACTTCAGCACAGAGGGTACAGACGCTACATAAACTCCGTATCGACAGGATGATCTCTACCCCTGGAGAAGTAGTCTTCTTTATTGATGAGCTACTAAAGCAGCATAGACCTGGGTGCACAGGGCTCCAGCTGAAGTTCCCGGCATACCCCGCAGATGCTAGGCTATGTTTAGCCGCCCATATCCGTCACTATGTCGAGGTGACGAGACGCATCAGAGGAATGGAGAAATACCTGCTTGTCACTCACAAGAGACCTCACGATCGAGTGACAGTCCAGACGATATCCAGGTGGCTCCGGATCGTCTTGGGTAAGTCAGGTATCGACATTAATGTGTTCAAGTCCCATTCCACCAGGGCTGCATCGACGTCGGCGGCGAGGGTCATGGAGGTGCCCATGGACCATATTCTCGCCACAGCAGGATGGGCGAATGAAGCTGTGTTCCAGCGGTTCTACAATAAGCCTGTTGCTGCTCCCCTACAGTTCGCGGAGGCCGTGCTGAACGCAGGTCAGGAACGTGGGGATGTCCCCGAATAAGGGGTTTTTGCTTTGTTATTAATAAATATTCTTTTGTCTTTCAGTATAACCTGTTTGAGCAAATTGTTTACTCCCATCCATCCTTGCTAGTGGTGTGTCAGCATGGACGTGGTCCAGGGCGTGTAATCACAGAAGCTTTGAAGTCTTCACGAAGTCACTCACGTGACTCCGAAATGAAATAGTAAGATTGAACGAGAACTTACCAGTTCGAAGGTTGATCTTTATTTCATGAGGAGTTGCGGTGAGGGATTTCGTGCCCTCCGCTCCCAACCCTCGATCATAATCAGCTGGTAATTAGAGTCTGTTCAATCTTACTATGCCAAGTCATTTCTGTTGTTGGTTTCTGTGATTCCACTCCGCTACTTTGAAGAATGTCGCGCATGCGTGCCGGCGGGCTCTTCCTGCTCTTCGAAAATTATTTATTATAAGATAATTTCAAACTCTCATAGGAGAGAGGATGGCGGATAAATTCAGTACAGCTAATATTTTAAAGGCATATTCATTTATTTGCTCAAATATCACTCTAATATTTAAAAAACATTTTCAGTATATATTTTAAGTAAATAAATGCTGGTCATTTTTTTGCCACTCAAACTGATAAAAATGAAATACTCATGGTATTGTAGACATAACTTTGCCAAAATGGACAAGTTTATTTGCTGTAAAGTGAGGCAAGACCTTTCAACTTTCGGATTAACTAATAAGGTACACGAGTTTATGGTGTCCCTGACGCAAAATTAATTCAGTGTGAGCCATTTTTGCATATTTGTTACATGCATTCACAGTAGATGGGCATTTCAGGGTGGCCAGCATTTATTGCCCATTTCTAATTGCTACGAAAGGAGTGAAGATAGATTATACTGTGGAAATAGATAATCCAGATTGGGTTACAAAGGCAGATTTCCTTCACAATGGACCGTATTGAACTAATTGTTTTTTTACAACAATCCTCTAGTTTAATGGTCAGCATTAATAGTCCAAGTGAAAAGAGCTGCTTGTGTCCAGGCCGCTGGATAATGTGGGATGCCGTTGAGAGGAGGAAGATCACATGGAGAGAGCTGTGGACCGTGGAGTCAAATATGTTGAGCTTCATTATCAGAGCCACATATGACGTCCTTCCCTCTCCCACAAACCTAAATCTTTGGCTGGGAGACGATCCAGCCTGCCCCCTGTGTGCAGTTCCAGCCAACCTCAAGCACATCCTGGTCGGTTGTAAGACCAGCCTAACACAAGGCAGATACACCTGGCGACACAACCAGGTGCTGAGGTGTTTGGCAGCTGAACACGAATGCAAGAGAGTTACCACCAACGCCATGCCTATCAATGCCCAGATAACATTCCCGCAAATACCATCCTTCATCCGAGAAGGAGAGAATGGGAGGACTAACCCCTCGCCTCTCAACTCATGCCCACTGAACGCAGCCAGGGACTGGGAAATGCGTGTTGACCTAGGCCAGAGGCTTTCATTCCCAGTTGAAATCGCAGTTACCAACCTGCGACCAGACCTCGTTCTCTGGTCCAACTCCTGTCGGCGTGTTTTCATCATTGAGCTGACGGTCCCATGGGAGGAGGCAGTGGATGAGGCTTATGAAAGGAAAATGCTTCGATATTCAAACCTTGCAGCAGAGGCAGAGGAGAGAGGTTGGAGGGTAAGGGTGTGTCCAGTGGAGGTGTGGTGCAGGGGCTTTGTAGCCAGTTCCAACGCAAGACTCCTGAGGGAAGTAGGAGTCAAAGGGCAGGCACAAAGGAGGGCAATAAAATAACTTGCTAATGCCGCCAAACGGAGCAGTCACTGGCTGTGGCTGAAGAGAAAAGACGCTGTCTGGGCTGCCACGTGACCATCTAGAGGCTAACAGTAAGACACACAACCTGGTCTGATCAACCTGCGGTGGGCCTGCCTCCACTGAGGGTGTCTTGTGATAAAAGGACAAAACGCCCAGTGATGTTGAGGTACACAACTGAAGATGTGTCTGATTGTTATCAAATTCACCTGGTGGTCTTACCCAAGAATGTCAATTGTAGTGAAATTATAACGATTGTAACACCCAGTCCTACTATTCAATCAGTGGTGCTGAACAAAACTGCTGGCGTTCACCTGCATACCATAAGTACATGATAAAGAAAATATGCCAGCAATGACCTCTTCGTTACCAGATCAATAATGTATGTACCACATTATAATGAATCAGTAATAACCTGCCCACGTTTACAGAATCCGCTAAATTTTACTTTAATATCCTGTTTCTATAAAATTATTTTCCAAATCACAAGAAAATTTCAACCAACCACTATTTCTATCCATTCTTGTAACTTCTGCTTGTCCTTTCATCCCTTAATTTAAATAATTTATTTGTGGTTAATAATTGAAGCCATTGTGGAAAAACATAAGGAAATAGTGAATAAGGAAAGGCCAGTCACCTCACGAAGAACACTTGTTCACAGAAGGTGTAAACGGTTCCATCACTGACTTCATCTACTATTTAATTTCCTGAAGCTGGGTTTTGTTGAAGTGCTCCGAGTCCCAAAGGTAATCAAGTGAAATTTGAGAATTTCTATCCATCCCAGGCAAACTGACCTCCTGAGTTGACATCCCTGTGATGAATATATATTTTCATCACATCTCTACAACGGAAAGGCCTGCAGATCTTAAATCTCAATGTCTATTTTTCTCCCTATAGGTCAACTTAAATCACGCTTGCTGCAAAGCAAGCCATATTGCAGCTGCACGGGTCAATTTGACCTTTGCTTCGGGAGCAGATTGCAAGTGATCATGTTTAGAAGAAATTGTATTTGTCTAGAATCTTGAACAAAATGAAACTGTGCTTCACAGGTGCATATACAGTAACATCATGATTTCAGATCAGTTGATTGAATTCTGTGGTCAAAGAGGTATCTCAAAGGGTGAGGGTAGGGGAAGTGTCGGAGTGGACTGAGGTGGGGACTTTAATATATAGAGGGCCCTGCCAACTTAAGTTGCAGGCGGAGCGCTGATACTAAACGAGTTGCAAGTGTAGAGGAAGCTTCAGAGGCAGGCACCAAAGAGGCAATGAGAATGCAAGGACAACAATTCACTGCTTGCTTCACCGAGTGCCAATGGGATGAAAGGCGGCTAGGACATGTTGTGAATTAGAGGGTGCCAACAACAGTGTTTTGGATGTGTTCACGCTATGGAGGTGGAAGATGGCAAGTTGGTCAAGAGAGCATTTTTGTCATCAAACTCGGATGTAACAAGCACAAGGATTAGGATTACATGGCTATGATCAGCCATGATGATAATGTGCATAGTTTTGACTGATAGATTAGTTAAAATATATTCTGTCCTGGGATATGATAGTGGAAATGCTGGCATTTATTGTCCAGTGTATTCAGTTGAATGTAAATTTGTAAACAGCCTGATAATTCTTTAAAATGCTCAATAAACACTCAAGCAATGAAGATTGAATCTTGCAAGTGTGATGTCTCATTAATTCTGATAAAGAAATGAACTTTACAAATTTTCTTTCTTTCTTTTATCCTGCTCGCTTTTATTTCTTACCAATTTTTCCTTGCTGGATATAATTTTATATTAAACTATTAGGAGTATTGTTTGTGTCACCAATATTTGAGATCAAATAGTTTATTTCAATCATTCATCATTCCATCAGTCAATGTGATATTTTAACAGATATATAGCAGCACCTCATATTTTGCTTGGGTAGTTTACACCCCAGCGGTATGAACATTGACTTCTCCAATTTCAGGTAGACCTTGCTTTCTCCCTCTTTCCCCTCCCCTTCCCAGCTCTCCCACAGCACACTATCTCAGCCTCTTCCTTTCTTCTTCCCACCCCCCCATCCTCCCATCAGTCTGAAGAAGGGTCTCGACCCGAAATGTCACCCATTCCTTCGCTCCATAGGTACAGTCTCACCCGCTGAGTTTCTCCAGCATTTTTGTCTACCTTCGATTGTTCCAGCATCTGCAGTTCCTTCGAGTCAATTATAAGAATTTTCTCATGGAAAAAGCACTTGAGATGATACTCATCTGAGTTGTACTTAAAAGCTCTTGTATGAAGGGCAACGTACCGATTAACTGATGGTCATATCCGCATGCTGGTTTCCAGTGAGTTTTGACAAGGACAGTCAGCTCCATTGGTATATCAGCATTTCCCAGTCTACTAGTTTAAATAATACTCTTCTATTCTATCCTATGAAAGTGGATAACTTTATTCACCTTACACTGCATTTAACTCACTGGACTTATCTGAATCACCTTGACATCTCTGTAGCCTCCTCACAATCCCACTCAGTTCATTTTGTTGGGAAACTTACAAATGTTATGTTTGGTTTCCTCATCTCAATCTTTAATGTTTTTGCGAAAGTCCCGTTGTTTCCTGCTCTACATTTCCTTTTCGTTAATTAATTTTCAATCCAAGCCACTACACTAACCCAACCTCATAAGGTTTATTTTTGTGCACTAACTTCTTCTGTGGGATTTATCAATGGACTTCCGAAAATCCATGTACAACATATTCAGTAATTCTCCCTTATCCATTATACCAGTTCCATCCTCAGAAATATCCAGAAGAGATCCCAAAAATAATTTCCCTTTCATAAATCCAGACTTTGTCTAATTAGTAACATTAAAAAAATAACCTGTTATCACATTTTTAACAATGTGCTAACAAGATTAGTTTCGAGATACAGCATGGAAACAGGCCCTTTGGTTCACCGAGTTCACACCGATCATTGTTCATTCATTCACACTAGTTCCATGTTATCCCACTTTCTCATTCATTCCCTATGCACTAGGGCCAATTTACAGGTCAATTATCCTACAAACCTAAACGTCTTTGGAATGTGGGAGGAAACCCACATGGTCACAGGGAAGAATGTGAAACTCTACATCGACAGCATCCATGGTCAAGGTCAAAACCAATTCTCTGGCACTATGAGGCAGCACATGGCTTGTGGCTACTTGGATTTTCCCCTACCACAGCTCTGGTCTGTCATTCTCTGTTATTTCCTTCCTTTTTAAAATAGTGGAATTACACTTGTCATCCACCCACCTGCAGGTATTCATCCACATCGTATTCAAATGAGCAAGATTTCAAACAATGCAGCCACTATTTCTATTTTAGGTAGTATGCCCTACAGATGATGTCATACTGATACTAGTTTTCCTACCAAGTGACTGGGCTATCCTTGCACAAAATGTAATTAATAAATAGTTTGTTCACTTGCTCCTTTTCATTAGCATCTCGCTCCCCTCACCTTTCCAACAAGTCATTTGTTCATTCTCCATGAAGATAGAACCAAATAATTTGTTTAGTGGTGTATAGAAGGAAGGCAGGCACTATTGCATGGCCATTCTGCAATGACCATGGCCATTCTGCTTGAGGTGACACTGCTGTGATTGAGAGCAAGTGCTGAACTTTGTCTCGAGAGGCTGTGTTCAGTGGAGGTAAAAGTTAAGATAAGACAAGGCCTATTTTCCCCCACCAGTTCATCTTTAATCTTACTGCAGCGAAAATGGTAATTTGGGCTGGGGCATGCTCCTCCTGTATGACGTTGGAGATCAGGTAAAATTCTAGTGTCTCACAGATTATAAGTTCATCCAGCTGCAGCACCCGCCTGATGCATGACACAAAATGTTGCTGGATGTGCTGAGGATTATCTGGAATATTTAGAGCTTCATCGATAAGAGGTTTAGTGAAGTGTTGCAGAAAGTAGATTCATGACCACTAGGAGACGGCTATTTCTCCTCTGGTTCTATCTTGGAGAAAGACATGTAGACAAGAGAAATTAGGAAAATTAATCACCATATTTTGAGGGTAGTACAGTCATAGAACATTGAGCAGGAGAGCTGGAACTGGCACTTCGGCCCACAATATCTGTGCTGAACATGATGTCAAATGTAACCAATATCCCTCCATTCCCTGTATATCCATATGTCATGGAGGTTCTTGATGTCCTAAAACATACAGAGATAAATCCCCATGACCTGCACAAGTATATCCAAGGACACAATGGGGCGATAAATCTGAGCTACCCATTGGAGACCCTCAGACTATCTTTAATCAGACTTTTCTGGAAATTATCTTGCATTAAATATTATTCCTAATTCTGTACACTGTGGGCAGCTTGATTTTAATAATGTATAGTCTTTCTGCTGATCGGATAGCACACAGCAAAAATGCTTCTCACAGTACCCCGGTATATGTGAGAATAAACAAAATTAAGAAGAAATTGCGGGAGATTTTTGAAGAAGGAACCAAGTCGGTTGATGAAGGCAGGGCCATAGACATGGTCTATATGGACTTCAACAACGCCTTTGATATGATTCCACATTGATTCAGATTCAAAACTTTATGAGTTGGTGAAGGAAGAGATGTGTGTGTGTGTGTGTGTGTGTGTGTGTGTGTGTGTGTGTGTGTGTGTGTGTGTGTGTGTGTGTGTGTGTGTGTGTGTATGTGTGTGTGAGTGTGTATGTGTGTGTTAGTGTGTATGTGTGTGTGAGTGTGTATGTGTGTATGTATGTGTGTGTATGTGTGTGTGTTTGTTCCACTCTGATAGTCTTTGCCGGTTTTTCAGGCGGCTGCCGGCAACTTGACAGTCGTCGGCAGTCCGCTGAAAAATCGCCTAAGTGGGACAGGCCCACTAGTAGGTATGTTACAAAACTTACCTTCAGCGGTGCTGCAGTTCTGTCGCTGGCCGTGTGCGCGACTTTGGCGCCTTTAAGGGGGGGGAGGCAGGGTTAAAATGCGGTTTTCCCCTTGCCACCAGAATTATATTTTGTCAGAGTGCAAGCTATTTCTTGAGATTCGTACCGACTGCCGGTAAGTTAATTAATTTATTTTTTAATCACCCGACTATTTCAGCTCTGCAGTAAAATAAAAATTAGCCCCTAATGCCGTGAGCGCCGACAACGGGGACCGATTTTAAGTAGGGGACAGATAAGTGAAAGCTGTTTATTTTTTCATATTAACTTGTTTAGGTGACTTTAATCAATATTTCATGTTGCAAAATGGTGATTTAGTCCCCATATGAACTGACAGAATTTTTCCTGCTGATATTGGGTTTAAATTCACCGCAACCGCAACGTTCCAATACATCGCGTTCCAGAAAATCCCACTCGCAAACTGTTTAAAATGGCCATTCATTTATGGGCATTAAACACTAAATTCCTTCAATTTGGCCTATAAATTAATAACAATGAGATTTAAGAATCATGTTATATTGTGAATTCTTGTGCGAATGTTATTTGAACACTTGGGCTTTAAAAAAAATGTTAATATTTTCTTAAGAAATGGATAGATGTTTAGATCTAGTAATTGAATTTTGTAATTAGCTACAATTGGGTAACTAACTAATTATATGCTTTAATTTCAGGTCATCCAATTAAGATTGTTTCATAGTAGTTTCAGAATGCTTCAATCTATAATGACTGAAAATGTATTTCAGTTCTCTTAATTTTTAAGAAAGTTATGGGCTTTTGACTGTCCTCGATCACAACTTTTGTGTTAAGTCAATGGAAAGGCAATGGGGAACAAGATGCTAATTTCCGAGTATGAAAATGGCCATAACATTTTTAATACTGAAGATATTAAAGTGAATTAGGTGTCAAATTAAACTTCTTTGTATGTTTTATCTGATGGGATAAATTGCAGACTTGATTTTTAAGATCTCAAAATTTTGTAACATTGCTACCATTAGTGTTTGCTTCAAGAGTGAAATTATATTTAATTATTCTTTCAACCTGTTTCAGTTTTCAAAATTAGTTTTTTAGTAGCCAGAAAATAATTGGAGCTCCCTTTGCCTTACATGTACACCTTATTTCTCAATTAAGTGAACAAAAAAAAATCACTGTGGCATTGAGGCACAGTGATAAAGTTGCTACCTTACAGTGCCCGAAACGTGGATTTGAACCTGACTATGGGAGCATTCTGTCCAGATTTTGTACGTGCTCCCTGTGACCACATGGGTTTTCTCCAGGTGCTCCAGTTTCCTCCCACTTTCCAAAGATATGCAAGTTTGTAGGTTAATTGGCTTCTATAAAATGCCCCTAGTGTATGAATGATTTCTGACCGCCTTGTACTCAGTGGGATGTAGGGCCTGTTTTCACGTTGTATCTCTAAACTAAATAAAAACTGGAATTGCAGACCTGGAATGGAGGACTGAGCATGAAGGAGCCGAATTATTGCATCGACAGTCTTGCTCTCCTCCAACTAGCTGTACTGTTAAATAATGCTTAAAAATGTCAGGGAGGCTGTAATTAACAGTGACAGGCTGTAAGGCTTCAATAAATTCTAACGCCACATGCAGTAAAAGAATCAAAGGATGAGGCATGTTTCGCGGAAAGATGTGGGCAGTTAGAGAGAGTGATCCACAAGAGCGAGGGAGAATCAATGTAAACAGAATTGCAAACTGAATTGGTACCTGGTGAGTATAAGATACAATGTGTAAGAAGGAACTGCAGGCGCTGGTTTAAACCAAATATAGACACAAAAAGCTGGAGTAACTCAGCGGGACAGGCAGCATCTCTGGAGAGAAGGAATGGGTGACGTTTCGGGTCGAGATCCTTCTTCAGATACAATTGAGGTGGGCAGTTAAAAGAATCCATTGGACTGAACCAAATGAGAGAATCTTATTTATGGATCACCCAAGCTCTACGTTGCACTGAAATTTGAGAAACCAAGTTATAATTAGAGGATTGTAAATTATAAAACTAAATGACAGGGGCACAAGTTGTGGCATTTTTCTACTGGACAAAACTACTTTCAGATTTGGCAAATGTGTTTTTAGCATCGTTAGTGTTAATATATCGAGGGGGAAATATGAAAAGACACAAACCAGTTCTGTCTGTTAATTATGGAAAATGCTGGAGGTATGCAGGAGGTCACACGGCAACTGTGGAAGGAGAAGCAGAGTTAATGCTTCAGCACAATGTCCATTGAGCTAAAAGGTCAATTTCCCAAAATCTTCACATTATTGCTCTCTCCACAGATATTTCAGATCTCCAGCATCTATCATTGTTTGCACAACCAGCTTCTAATTCGTCCGTCCCAATATTTTCAATTGATTTTGAGTTTATCATGCTGCTCCAGAGCTCTCTCCACAGTCAGCTACCCAGCAGCCAGAGCTCACCAGTCTAAAATGGAAGCTGACCACACTAGCCCTCTGTAGACTGGGATCCCAGTGATGTAGATGGCCCGTTGCCAAGGCTGCAACCATGCAAAACTAGACTGGCTTTGACAATTGTTCTTGATATTTAAAATCTAATGCAAGTAAATTCCATTTTTTTAAATTAAAAGGGCAGCACAATGGCACAGCTCCAGCAACCTGGGTTCATTCTTGACCACAGGTACTCTCTATGTGGTGTTTGCACGTTCTTCCAGTGACTGCATGGGCGTCTACCGCATTCCAAATAAGTAGATTAATTGGCTAATGTACATTGCCTTTAGTCTGTAGATGAGTGGCATGAGCTGGCTGGAGTTGATGAGACTAACGAAAGAATAAAAATGGGCCTAGTTTTCGGATGAGAGAATGAGTGTTTCGTGGTTAGCGTTGACTCGGCAGGCCAAAGTGTCAGCTTTAATGTTGTGTAACTCTCTCATTTAAAGCACAATTATAATTAAAAACATAAAACTAAGCTAATTTTAAAAATTCTTATCTGAACCTTTTATGGTCAATCCATAGTCCCAGGATCGCCACTGAAATCAGTGGAGATCACAAACCGATGAGAAGACTGACCTGGCACTAGATAGAATCATATAGTGATAGAATCACAGAAAATGGCCCTTTGACCCTGCCACAACGTTACGCCGATTGTCCCTTGTCCACATAACGTCCGTATCATTATGTTTTAAAGAAGGAACTGCAGATGCTGGAGAATCGAGGATACACAAAAGGCTGGAGGAACTCAGCGGGTGCAGCAGCATCTAAGGAGCGAAGGAGATAAGCAACGTTTCGGGTCGAGACCCTTCTTCAGACTGGTTAGGGATCAGGGAAACGAGAGATATAGACGGTGATGTGGAGAGATAAAGAACAATGAATGAAAGATATGGAAAAAAGTATTGATGATAAAGGAAACAGGCCATTGTAAGCTGTTTGTGGTGTGAAAATGAGAAGCTAGTGCGACTTGGGTGGGGGAGAGATAGAGATAGAAGGAATGCCAGGGACCGAGGGCTGAGGGAGAGGTGGAAGGGGAGGAGACAGCAAGGGTTAACAGAATTGTGAAAATTCAATGTTTAAGCCCAGAGGATGCAGACTCCCCAAGCGGAATATGAGGTGCTGTTCCTCCAACTTGCGGTGTTGCTTAATCTTGCCGCGGAGAAGGCCCAGGACCGAGAGGTCGGATACGGAATGGGAGGGGGAGTTGAAGTGCTGAGCCACCGGGAGGTCGGGTTGGTTATTGCGGACCGAGCGGAGGTGTTCGACGAAACGATCGCCAAGCCTCCGCTTGGTCTCACCGATATAGATCAGCTGGCATCTGGAGCAACGGATGCCGTAGATGAGGTTGGAGGAGGTGCAGGTGAACCTCTGTCGGACCTGGAAGGACTGCTTGGGTCCCTGAAAGGAGTGGAGGGGGGAGGTAAAGGGACAAGTGTAGCATCTCTTGCGGTTACAAGGGAAAGTGCCCGGGGAAGGGGTGGAGCGGGAGGGAAGGAAAGAATTGACAAGGGAGTTGCGGAGGGAGCGGTCTTTGCGGAAGGCAGACAGGGGGGGAGATGGGAAGATGTGGCGAGTGGAGGGGTCATGTTGCAGGTGGCGAAACTGGCGGAGGACTATGTGTAGTATGTGCCGGCTGGTGGGGTGAAAGGTGAGGACCAGGGAGACTCTGCCCTTGTTGTCAGTGGGGGAATGGGGAGAGAGGGCAGTGTTGAGGGGTATGGAGGAGATCCTGGTGCGAGCCTCATCTATAGTGGGGGAGGGGAATCCCCGTTCTCTGAAGAATGAGGACATTTGTGATGACCCGGTGTGGAACACCTCATCCTGGGAGCAGATGCGGCGTAGACGGAGGAATTGGGAATAGGGGAAGCAGGAAGCAGGGTGGGAGGAAGAGTAGTCCAGCTAGCTGTGGGAGTCAGTTGGTTTGTAGTGGATGTCGGTCAGGAGTGTATCACCTGCAATAGAGATGGTGAGGTCAAGGAATGGTAGGGAAATGTCGGAAATGGTCCAAGTGTATTTGAGTGCCGGATGGAAGTTGGTGGTGAAATGGATGAAGTCAGTCAGTTGTGTGTGGGTGCAGGAGGTGACACCAAAGCAGTCGTCGATGTAACGGAGGTAGAGGTCAGGGATGGGGCCCTGGTATGCCGAGAACAAAGATTGTTCGACGTGCCCGACAAAAAGGCAAGGGGCCACGCGTCTGTATCATTATATTCACAAGCCAGTCTAAATAACCTTTAAACATGGCAATTGCATCAGATTCCTCTGCCTCCTGTGCAAAGAAAAGTTTCCCTTCAAATCCCATTTAAAATCCCTCACTCTCAACGTGATGCTTTGCGTTTGATACCACTACAAAGGGAGGAAAATTCTGATTATCTATCCCATCTATGCATCTTGTAATTTGGAATATCTCTATTGGGTTACTTCTCACACGTATTCATTCCAGGGGAAATAACTTCTCCCCATAACTGGTCTTCCAATCTCGGCAACATCCTGGTAAATTTCCTCTACATTCTCCCCAGCACAATTACAACCATCCAAAGGTATACCGGACAGAACTGTAGACAACACCTAAAGTCAATTTCAAGTGGAATAGACTGGATCAGAGAAGTAATTCTTCAGCACAACATTTGCAAATTCCAATAAGGATGTACCCCACAGCAAGACTTCATGTTGGGACCAATTGCAGTTGATAGTGATCGTGACAGTAACATCATCTGTAGGTATGTTACAAAACTTACTTTTTAGCAGTTCTGCAGTTCTGCCACTGGCCGTGTGCGCGACTTTGGCGCCTTTAAGGGGGGGGGGGGGGACAGGGTTAAAATGCGGTTTTCCCCTTGCCATCGGGAGCTTTCTGTTGTAGGAGTGCGAGCTATTTCTGGAGATGCGTTCCGACTGCCAGTAAGTCCGTTTTTTAAAATAAATAGCCCGACTACTTCATCGCTGCAGTAAAATAAAAATTAGCTCCTAATGCCATGAACGCCGACAACGGGGACCGATTTTACGTAGGGGACAGGTAAGTGAAAGTTGTTTATTTTTACATATAAACTTGCTTTTTTAGGGGACTTTAATCAATATTTCATGTTGCGAAACAGTGATTTAGTTCCCATACGAACCAGCAGAATTTTTCCTGACGATATTGTGTTTACATTCACCACAACCGCAACATTCTAATACAATGCTTTCCAGAAAATACCACTTGCAAGCTGTTTAAAATGGCCATTAATTTACAGGCATTAAACACTGAATTCCTTCAATTTGGCCTATAAATTAATGACAATTAGATTTAAAAATCATGTTATATTGTGAATTATTGTGTGACTGTTAATTGGACACTTGCGCTTTAAATTAAAAAAAAAAAAATTCTTAAGAAATGGATAGATGTTTAGATCTAGTAATTGAATCTTGTAATTGGCTACAATTGGGTAACTAACTAATTATATGCTTTAAGTTCAAGTCATCCAAGTAAGATTGTTTCATATTTGTTTCAGAATATTTCAATCTATAATAACTGAAAATGTATTTCAGTTTTCTTAATTTTTAAGGAAGTTATGGGCTTTTGACTGTCCTCGATCACAACTTTTGTGTTAAGTCGATAGAAAAGCAATAGGAAGCAAGTTGCTAATTTCCGAGTATGAAAATGGCCCTAACGTTTTTAATACTGAAGATATGAAAGTGAATTAGGTGTCAAATTAAACTTATTTTTATGCTTTATCTGATGGGATAAATTGCAGACATGATTTTTTAAATCTCAAAATGTTGTAACATTGCCATCATCTGTCACTCAGTAACCCTCAGACTGTGTCCTGATGTTGTTAAGTATGAATCTTGCTTTTAATCACTGATATCCTTTGAAACTGTTGGCTACAAAGGAACTTTCTCGTTTGGACGAAGAGAAATTGATTCGAACATTAAAAAAAACTTAAATCCAACTTGTGACATGCAGATCCAGACAACCGGACTCTCTGCCCACAAAGAGTGTAGACACCGAGGCACAAAGTGCTCACTGCAGCTAATGGCACTGTGGGCAGCTGTGTGATGGGACATCTTGAACATCCACATGTGCATTCTGAAATGTGGAAGTTTGAAATGTCTTTAAAGGTCAAATTCTTGATTAGGACGGGTGTCATGCTTGTGTAATTTAACAGAAAAATTCTGACATTTCTGTCAGTAGACATCTACAGGTTGGAGTATGCTGCCAGCTTGTGAATTTTATAGGCAACTAGACCAAGGGGGACCTGTTGGGTCCCGTCCCCTTAATGCGCGGTTGCAGTGGGGGGGGTGGGCTGCAGCGTCACGCACATACTAAGCACCCCCCACACACACTAACAACACTTAGATAAATCTCTTTCGAAATATGTAAAAATGTTACCGTTACCGCATTGTTTTTTCGAGAAGATATGATCACACACAAACAAATAAATAAATACACATCAAAGATCAGAGTTTTATAGTGATAAGGATATGGATAGATGGGTGCTAGGTATCCACTTGAACTAATTCCTTACAGCATCAATGTTGATAAAGGGGAAGTTCACATCATGGAAATCGTTAGATCTTCGCGGACAACCTCCATTGAGGTCAGCAGCACATGGCATTGTGGCTTCAAAATACAGTTAATTAATTAATGAAACAGAAAGGTCATTATCCAAAGAGCATATTCTGTGCTTTCTTATTAATTAATTAATTAATTAAGGATTTTTGATTTCTGTGCTGTATTACCAGTTAAGAAAACAGCTGTAGTATATTACACAAAGGCATGGAGCTTTTCTTGCTGTAACACTAGCTTTTTTTAGCGATAAAGCAGGCACATTGAATCTGTGTTTTTTATATATCTCTTTCAATTTTAATTTCCTGGAAAAGATTCAGGTTTCGGATCTGCGTGCAGAAGATGAAGAGCTCTTTTTGTACATATCTGAAAGACTCTTTCATTCATTGCAGAAATTGAAGTAAGCTTCTATTTTCAAATCCAAAGAAAGCAAGTAGCACTTAATATTTTCTATACTGAGGCGAGCAGATTAATCTACTTACTGTTAAGAATTCAACCATCTCTATAGGAAAACAAAAGTAATTATTTCTTCAGAGACAATCAATTTTGTTAGAGTGTTTACATTGTTGTCATTCTGAAGAAGGCAAAAATATAATACAGGCACAAAATTCATTTCATTTGCCCCTGTCACATTGTAGTCAACGTGGCAACTTTTACACATGAAAAGCTCCAAAAGTAATAATGACAAGATATTTTCATCAAAAGGAAATATTGGCTAGTGCACAGAGGATAACTTTTATGTTTTTCATTTATATACTGACAATCCACGATCTGACAATTGAGAATTCACAATAGCTGAGCCTTTGACTAATCAGGTGATGGTACACAGAACAGTGCAACACATTAACAGGCCTGTCCCACCAGCATGCAACTCTATGCGATTAGCGCAACCTTACGTGGTCGCTTGAGCCGTCCGGCGTCACGGGGCCGGTCCCACTTCGATCGCCAGAGCTGTGCAGAATTGTGCGGAGTTCGTCCCGAGTTCGTTCCGACACCGCGCGGGGCTCCGAAAAACCGACTATGTCCAAACATCCCGCGCGGCAACGGCTTGTCGGCTCGCAGTCGCCTCGACATTTACACACCGCCCCAACATCGTGCCTCCGTGACCCTCTCGGTAGGTGCCTCCATGACCCTCTATGTGTGTGGCTCCGTGGCCCTGTGTGTGTGTGTGCCTCGGTGCCCCTCTCTGTGTGCCCCTCTCTGTCCTGTCGAACTTACCTTGGACTTCGCTCCAAGTTCGCCTCACTTTGCGCCGCATTGCGCCACTCACCCGACCTCCGCGCAGCTCTCACTGCCGGTTTGGTTGCGCTTGCCGCATGCAGGCACATGCTGGTGGGAACGGCCCTGTAATGGGAGGGGGTATTGAAGTGCTGAGCCACCGGGAGATCAGGTTGGTTATTGCGAACCGAGCGGAGGTGTTGTGCGAAGCGATCACCAAGCCTACTCTTAGTCTCACCGATGTAGAGCAGCTGACACCTAGAGCAGCGGATGCAATAGATGGGGTTGGAGGAGGTGCAGATGAACCTCTGCCGCATCTGGAAAGACTACTTGGGTCCTTGGATGGAGTCAAGGGGGGAGGTAAAGTGCCAAGCAGTGTCTTGCCTGCTGATATGGGCTTAAAATATGGGAACGGCAAACATTCCAATCGATCACTTTCCAGAAACATCCACTCTCAAGATAATCAAATTCATTATTTGTTTGCACAATCATGTCATAAGAACATCTAAGTCATCTATATGTTGTGTTATTGTCTATCCATGATCAATATTTTCATACTAAATATCTAGAGTACAGTTTTAGTCAGATGTATTGTGCAAAAATAATGATTTTGATTATCTTGAGTGTGGATGTTTCTGGATTAATTAAACATTAAATTCCTTCCATTTGGCATATAAATTGATGACAAAGTGAGATTTAAAAATCATGCTATATATTGTGAATTCTTGTGTGGATGGGATCAGTTTGTTATTTGTTATTTGGATACTTAGGCTATTTAAAATGTTTAACCTTTTCTTAAGAAATGGATAGATGTTTAGATCTAATAATTGAATTTAGATGAATTGATTAGATGAATTTAATTGATTTGATGAATGATTAATATGATTTTTTTGTTCGGTATTTACTATTTGTTTTAGCGTTTAAATTTATCATTTCTACCTATTTTCTAAAACTGCAAATAATAACTTGTGTCTGTTAATGCCGTTCAGTGTTTTTTTCTCTTTCCATTTTAAACAGATGTCTCCAAAGAAGAAATACAAAATTGTCAATCCAAATGCCCAGCAAAAGAGACTGATTTAGACAGCATTTTCAGAGATTATCTGAATTTATAATAACTGAAAATGCCATTCAGTTCTCTCAATTTTTAAGAAAGTTATGGGCTTTTGACTGTCCTCGATCACAGCTGTTGTGTTAAGTCATTGGAAAAGCAATAGGGAACAAGATGTAAATTTCTGAGTATGAAAATGACCATAACTATTTTAATACTGAAGATGTGAAAGTGAATTAGGTATCAAATTAAAGTTCTTTTTATGTTTTATCTGATGAGATAAATTACAGGCTTATTTTTTTTAATCTCAAAATTTTGTAACATTCCTAAAGAGTATGTGTCTTTTAATCTGTAGGGTGAAATTGTGGAATGATTTGGATGTGAAACTCAAGCAAAACAAACATTACTCAGTTTAAGAAGTTTTGGTTTATTGACATAGTGTGATATTCGTGTTGTACATAGAATTTGGTTAATTGTTTATAAATTGTATATATGTGTGTTTGCGTGCATGCAAATGTGTGTTATTGTGTATGTATATGTCTTATGTCTGGATATATGTATGTATGTATATGTTTGTGTATGTTTATATATAAATGTAGATTAAATAAAGTTTGTGAATTAATTGCTGAGTAACAGAGAAGGGGTAGGAATAAACAAGTGTACACTTCCTTTTCGAACATTTAACATGTGATGTTTATGAGTTATGAGTTACGTATAGGCTTATTAGTCATTTCATTTTATTGTTATTTTGGTTTGTTTAACTTTTTTTGTTTTACATGGTCAAAATAAAAATATATACTAATAAGAAGAAGGGACCTGGCCTGAAATGTGGCCTAACCATTTCCCCCACAGATGCTACTGATAGCTGAGTTCCTCCAACACTTTGTTTTTTGCTCAAGATTAATGGGCCCGTCCCACTTAGGCGACTTTTTAGGCGAGTGCAGGAGACTGCGCTCGTCACATGGTCACCACATGGTTGCCGATGTTCTCGCTGATGTTCTGTGGTGAGTCTCCTTCATGGTCACCAGGTGTTCCTCGCATTCTGGGAACTAGTTGCGGCCTCAGTATGGTCGCCGCAAATTTTTGGTCGCCATGGAGAAAATCGATAATCCTGTAGTCGTAGTTGCAGTTGTAGTGGGGTCACCATGTAGTTATGGGTAGTCGAGGTAGTCGTAGGTAGTTTTAGTTAATCGCCTTTGCTGACTGGTCATTTTCATTGGCTCATTGGGGAAACAAAACGTAAGCAGGACTTTTCAGAACCAAGGATAACGGACGGGTTGTATTAAATGTCCGCCAAATTTCACAGCTGTGTCTCTCTGGCTTATTAAAAGTTGTCTGGCTTCTTAAAAATTGTCTCCTTTTACCCCCTTCTCTCCCCTTCTACCCCCTTCTCCCCTCTTTTAAAGGACTTACTGTACACTGTGCTCCGGCTTAATTAAAGCGCCAACCTTCCTGTTCATCGCGGTGTGTGTATCACCTTGGCTTTATACCGTGTGAATTTCAGACAGCGCTCCCCCACTTGCCCTGGCCCCCACCTTTGCGATGTGTGTGCCTGTGTGTGTTCCACTCTGATAGTCGCCGTTCCAGTTCCCAGTTTTTCAGGCGACTGTCTGCAACTTGGCAGTCGCTGGCAGTCCGGTGAAAAATCGCCTAAGTGGGACAGGCCCAATAAGCATCTGTAGTCTGTTGTATCCCTAATCAATCCTTGTCTTTCTAAATATTGTGACTTTGCAACTATGCTCCGAACAGTCAATGTGCTTGCTGGGGATTAAACAAAAATGCAGGAAATAGTCAGGATGTCAAACTGGATCAGTGCAGAAAATAGACTTAATGCTTCAGGTCAATTAAAATTAATTCCTTCAGATTTGCTGAGTATTTCCAGCATTTTTTTTCAGATTTCCAGCATCTGCCTTTTTTGTTTTTTATTTAGGCTTAAAGGGGAGATTGCTTCAGATTGTGTTCAGAAATTGGTCTCTCAGTTTTACATCAAAAGAAAAGATTGGAGCCCAATCTCTTCTCAGTGGCTGGAGCAGATTGGATGGAGCTTCACTCTGCCTCTGTTTATGAAGAAGACAGAGAGAGCGAGAGAGCGAGAGAGCGCGAGAGCGCGAGCGAGATAATAATAATCTTACTTTTATTACACTCAAGGTCCAGATAAAAGACAAGATACTACATAGAATATACAAAAGCACAATACAAGGTTTAAGGTCAAGAATTTTAAAAATGTGTCCTACAAGGAGACAACTATACCAATGTCTCCACAACTGGGATTGGTAGCGCGTAGTGCTAAACCTTATGTTTGATAAGACCAAGATGATTTCATTTTCAGTCATTAATCCGGCAAATAAATTTATACATAAGATTTCCTAAGACAGTAAAGTACAGACTCCTGCAGCCACAAACATTTCACTTGCACTATACCATCTAGGTCTCTTACATAATATTCTCATGGCACCATTATAAGCTACTTTAAGTCTCTATAAGTTTGCTTTTCTGTTGTTTAACCACAGGTGTGCAGTATAGAGTGGTGTACAATATGCTCTGAACAGAGACAGCTTCACTCTATCTGTACACGCACTAGACTTGCGTCAGAGAATGTTTGCATGTGTATACATCATACGGCGTCGCCTATAAATATCCTCATTATCTGTCAGTTGTTCTGTTATAAAATGTCCAAGATATTTTACCTTGCTACAGACACTGTAGATTGGTTACTTTACTTATTAACCAGTGTAGTGCTTTATTATTATAAGCTCCGCCTACTACCACACCATTCATATTATCGCAACCCGACATGTCAGTCAGTCAGTACTACTGCACAGTAGAATTAACATGCTGTAGTATGCTGTATGCATTACTCAATAAATACTGTTATACCAGATCAGTGAGTATGTTTGATTCACTCAACATGGTGTCAGACTTGTTCACACCGCATTTAAGTATATTGGTTTTTATTTTATTTCCAGTGTTTTATTTCACCCGTTTTGTCCCTTTTCTCGTATTGCTATGGCCTGCTCATTCCGTAAACCTGATCCTCTGATTTTGACAGACCTCGCTGAACGTTGGCGAATTTTCGAGCATGATTTCAACCATTACATCCCTGCTGCTCATCGCAATATTCCACCAGAACACCGTGCCTCTTTACTTCTCAACATTGGTGGCCCAGAAGCTATCAAACGAACAGAGCACTTCGACTTTGATCCTGCAGTTCTGGATCACAACAATAAGATCGTAGTACCTGCTGAAAATATTGATGATCCCGAGGTTCTGCCCACTAAATTCAGGAAGCTATGTGACCTTCGCACCAACTCCATACTGGAACGTACTGAATTTTTTGCTTGAAACCAGCAACTAGGTGAGCCTGTGGAAACCTATATCTGTGATCTAAAATATATTGCTGCACGCTGCCGTTTTGCTAATCTGTGTGGTGAACTCGTACGTGACAGACTGGTGGGCAGAATCCTCAGTGATAAAGTACGTGATGAATTACTCCGTGATGCTGAACTAACCCTGGCCAGAGCTAAGCATGCTTGTCATATTGGGTTACACAAAAAGCTGGAGACACTCAGCGGGTGCAGCAGCATCTAAGGAGCGAAGGAGATAGGCGACGATTCGGGTCGAGACCCTTCTTCAGACTGGTCAGGGATCAGGGAAACGAGAGATATAGACAGTGATGTGGAGAGATAAAGAACAATGAATGAAAGATATGCAAAAAAGTATCGATGATAAAGGAAACAGGCCATTGTAAGCTGTTTGTAGTGTGAAAATGAGAAGCTAGTGCGACTTGGGTGGGGGGGGAGATAGAGAGAGAAGGAATGCCAGGGCCCGAGGGCTGAGGGAGAGGTGGGAAGGGGAGAAGGCGGCCTGGGTTAACAGAATTGAGAAAATTCAATGTTTAAGCCCAGAGGATGCAGACTCCCCAAGCGGAATATGAGATGCTTCTATTTTGACACCTCCCATTTCCTCCAAACACAAGGCGTAGCTATGGGCACACGCATGGGCCCTAGCTACACCTGCCTCTTTGTCGGGCACGTCGAACAATCTTCGTTCTCTGCATACCAGGGCCCCACCCCCGACCTTTAGCTCCGTTACATTGACGACTGCTTTGGTGTCACCTCCTGCACCCACGCACAAATGACTGACTTCATCCATTTCACCACCAACTTCCATCCGGCACTCAAATACACTTGGACCATTTCCGACATTTCCCTACCATTCCTTGACCTCACCATCTCTATTGCAGGTGATACACTCCTGACCGACATCCATTACAAACCAACTGACTCCCATAGCTACCTGGACTACTCTTCCTCCCATCCTGCTTCCTGTAAGGACTCCATCCCCTATTCCCAATTCCTCCGTCTACGCTGCATCTGCTCCCAGGATGAGGTGTTCCACACCAGGTCATCACAAATGTCCTTGTTCTTCAGAGAGCGGGGTTTCCCCTCCCCCACTATAGATGAGGCTCGCACCAGGGTCTCCTCCATACCCCACAACACTGCCCTCTCTCCCCATTCCCCCACTCACAACAAGGGCAGAGTCCCCCTGGTCCTCACCTTTCACCCCACCAACCGGCGCATACAACAGATAGTCCTCCTCCAGTTTCGCCACCTCCAACGTGACCCCTCCACTCGCCACATCTTCCCATCTCCCCCCCGTCTGCCTTCCGCAAAGACCACTCTCTCCGCAACTCCCTTGTCAATTCTTCCCTTCCCTCCCGCTCCACCCCTTCCACGGGCACTTTCCCTTGCAACCGCAAGAGATGCTACACTTGTCCCTTCACCTCCCCCATCCACTCCTTTCAGGGACCCATGCAGCCCTTCCAAGTCCGACAGAGGTTCACCTACACCTCCTCCAACCTCATCTACTGCATCCGTTGCTCCAGATGCCAGCTGATCTACATCGGTGAGACCAAGCAGAGGCTGGGCGATCGTTTTGCCGAACACCTCCGCTCGGTCCGCAATAACCAACCCGACCCCCCGGTGGCTCAGCACTTCAACTCCCCCTCCCATTCCGTATCCGACCTCTCGGTCCTGGGCCTCCTCCATGGCCAGAGTGAGCAACACCGCAGGTTGGAGGAATAGCACCTCATATTCCGCTTGGGGAGTCTGCATCCTCTGGGCTTAAACATTGAATTTTCCCAATTCTGTTAACCCAGGCTGCCTCCTCCCCTTCCCACCTCTCCCTCAGCCCCCGGGCCCTGGCATTCCTTCTCTCTCTATCTCCCCTCCCCCCACCCAAGTCGCACTAGCTTCTCATTTTCACACTACAAACAGCTTACAATGGCCTGTTTCCTTTATCATCGATACTTTTTTGCATATCTTTCATTCATTGTTCTTTATCTCTCCACATCACTGTCTATATCTCTCGTTTCCCTGATCCCTGACCAGTCTGAAGAAGGGTCTCGACCCGAAACGTCACCTATCTCCTTCGCTCCTTAGATGCTGCTGCACCCGCTGAGTTTCTCCAGCTTTTTGTGTAACCCTCGATTCTCCAGCATCTGCAGTTCTTCTTTAACACATGCTTGTCATATTGCTGGGATCACAGCCTCTTACACTAAAACAATGGGGCCCGGACCGCATTCCTCATACCGTGCTACCAACATCTCCTACCGTAACAAGCGCTCCCACCCCCACACATCATCTTGACAATCTCAAAGATTTATAAAAAAGTGTTCTAACTGTGGCGGGTCGCACCCTGCGGATCACGAACTGTGCCTTGCCTTTGGAAAGCTATGCCATTTTTGCAAAAAGAGAAACAATTTCTTTAAATACTGCTGAGCCCGTGGGAATATCTCACTCCCAAGGCAGTCTGTATACCTGTTAAAACATGATGATTCTGATATCAAGTACCAAGAGCTACCAGCACCTCTTCCAGTCACTCTTCCCGCGCTTGAAGATGTCATAACATACACTCCCTGGTTGCTTCCACTAACAAGCAACCTGACCCTGAGGTCTCACTATGTGTCAACAATACCATTACTGTTGCAAAGATCGACATCGGAGCCAAATGCAACATCATGTCATTATTCAAATTTACACGGATCAAAAATGGGGAACGTATTATAAACACATCGGCCACTCTGTTAGCCTACGGGGGGGTGGTGAGGTGCACCCAATTGGAGAAGCTGATCGAAAGGAAGTTGCTGCCCAGCTAGGCAGTGCCTCTGTGTTTTCCGTTCTAGATGCCAAAAGTTCATTCTGGCAGATCCCGCTGGATCCCGGCTCGTCAAATCGCACCACGATCGGAACCCCCTTTGGCCGTTACAAATTCCTGCGGTTGCCCTTCGGCATCAACTCTGCCAGCGAAGTATTCCAGCGTACAATTAAACAATTATTTATGGGGTATCCCTGTGCCACCATTGTCGACGATATTCGATGTGACATGGCTGAACATGATGCCAGCGTAAAAAGAAATACTGGACCGTGCAAAAGATCCATCTCAAGCTCAACCCTCTGGTGCAGATTTTGCATCAAGGAGGTCCATTATGTCGGACACGTATTTACTAGTGATGGCCTCAGACCTGACCCTTCCAAGACCATTCCCATCAACGAGACCCTAGTTCCCACTGACGTTACGAGTTTACAGAGAAAGCTGGGAATGGTTAACTACTTGGGGAAATTCATTCCCAACCTCAGCTAAATATCTGCTCCCCTACGACAACTGACTCACAAGGACTCGCATGGTCTTGGTACGCACAACATCAGAGGGCTTTTGAAATCCTTAAATTACAATTGTCCTACTCTCACTTATTTTGATTTAAACCTACCGGTGACACTCACGTGTGATGCCTCCCAATTTGGACTCAGAACTGCTTGCCTACAGACTTTCGCCGAAAGAGACTGCAGACTTGCTTACTCCTCCTGTACCCCGTCAGTGACTGAACAGCGATACGCCCAGATAGAAATGGAATTACTAGCCGTGGTTTTTGCCTGCACAAAATTCAAGGACTTTATTTTTGGGAAGTCCGTGGTTGTTAAAACAGACCATTAACCGCTGGTCACCATTTTGAACAAACCCATTCATGCTGCTCCTGCTCGCCTGCAACAGATGATGATGCAGCTACAGAGTTTCGATTTTACCCCAGTCTACAAAAGGGGCAAGGACATGCACCTGGCTGACATGCTATCAAGAGCCCCATGAACAACCTGCGAAAAACAGCCGTCTGAAAACGTCCAGTCCACAATAATGATGGTGTTGTATGTACCTACAGAATGCCTAAGCAACCTGGCAGAGCATACAGCTGCAGTTTCAACTTTACGGCTACTGTCTTCAGTCATCTGATGTGGCTGGCCGGATAAACAATATCTTGCTCCACTTCCTATTCAGCCATACTACCTGGTCCATGACAAACTGGTGCTGCAGGACGGTGTCATAATCAAGGGTCAGTACTTCTGAACAGCAGAAGTAACATGTGTGTTGTATGCATCTATCTATACTATTACTAAAACTCTCATCTTGTCCTCTTCCGGTTTGCATTGTTTTTAAATTTGCGCAAAAACAGCACCCTATATCGCAAGGATTTATCACCTTCTTACTCACCGTTCTCCTCTGCTCCAAACGCACCAAGTTTTGATCAGATCGATAAAATATTACAAGAGTTATTGGTCTGTTATTCGCTGGAACGGCGACGTACCTTCCGGCACCCGTCGTCAATCACCGGCGCCGAGAATAAAGCTGAAGGAGCGGAGCTGAGTTCCGCGGGCGGGGGCTGGCTGCGTTCGCGGGCTGGCTGCGTTCACGGGCGGGGGCTGGCTGTGTTCGTGGGTGGAGTCTGGCTATGTTTGCGGGCGACAGGCGCTGGGGGCGGGAGCTGTTGAATGAGTCCGGAGCCGGGTCCTGGAAACGGTGAGTGTGGCCGGGGCCGGGAACCGGTGAGCCCACACCCCACTCCCCTACACCCCCCCCCCCCCCACAAACTGCTGCTGGAGACCAGCGCTAGATGGACTAAAGACCACAAGATCATCTGTATACATCAAGGTTCAAGGTTCAAGGTTAGTTTATTTGTCACATACACCAATTGGTGTAGCAAAATGCTTCTTGCCATGCAGCACATAAAATAAAGAATACAGACACAACACTAATAAAGAGATTTAAACATAAAAACATCCCCCCACAATGGTTCCCATTATGAGGGAAGGCACAATGTCCAGTCCCCAACCCATGTCCACCCATAGTCAGCCCTATTGAGGCCTCCACAGTTGCCTTCACGGAGGCCCGATGTTCCAGGCCGTTCTCGCCGGGTGGTGGTGCTCTCTGCGGCTTGGTACACCCGGAACGGCCGCTTCCCGCTCGAGTCCGCGGCTTCCAGAGCCGACAAGGCCGCGCTGAATGGAGCTCACCTCCGCTGGCTCCCGGTGTTAAAGTTCAGCGCTGCCGCCCGCAGCTGGCCGCTCCACAGACCCGCGGCTCCGCGATGTTTGGCTCGGGCGGATCCAGCTCACCGGAGCTCCAGCGCGGCGACCCAGGCAAGGCATCGCCCGCTCCGCTCCCGCCCCGCGACGGCGCTCCAGCGCTCCGCCGCTGCCGAAGCCGAGGCCCTGGACGGTCTCCTCGGGAAACGCCGCTCCAGGCCCACTGGTAGGCCGCGAGGATCGGGTCGGAGATGCAGCCCGGAGAAAAGCTGCCTCTCCAACCAGGTAGGGACCCTGAAAAGTAGTTTCCCCCTTCCCCCCCCCCCACTCACCCCCCACATAAAAACAGAATAGGCTCCAAACAAAACACTTAACACACTAAAAAAAAGAAAAGAAGAAAAGACATACGGCTGCAGACTGGGCAGCCATACGACACAGGACGGCGCCCCCGTAATATGGTTCACTAGAGCATTACCATTCATGCACATGCAGACCAGTATTACAGGCTTTCAATTGCTTGGACAGATCATCAATCTGTCAGATTAAAAAGAACATGAGACAAAATTCCCCCTTGTCTAACACCATTGCTAACCCCAAATGGGGCTGAGATCCCATTGCCCCATTTTACTTGCATAGTCTGGTGGGCATACCAGTGAGCCAGAATTCTCACAATCTATATAGGCAACCCTCTTTGACTCAATTTAACAAACAACTTTCTATGATTAACACGATCAAAGGCTTTGGAAGCATCAATAAAGCACATGTGAATTGATGAGTTTTTACCTCTATATTTGTCTACAATTTCCTTTAAGACATATATACACACGAGTTAGTGCCATATTTAGCTTTAAAACCAAACTGGTTATCTGTGGAGTTAAGGGCCTGTCCCACTGCGGGGACCTAATTTGCGAGTTTAGAAGAGTTTGCGCTCGATTCAAACTAGCAGCATGGTCGACAAGTGGTCCTAGGAGGTCTATGTAACTCTCCTTCATGCTCGAGAGAAGTTCCCGCACACTTGAGGCCTCAGTTTGGTCGTGGAGTATTTGTTAGCATGCTGAAAAATTGACCGTGAGGAAAAATTGGTCGGCATAGAAAAAAATCGATATTTGTTTTACTCGTAGGTTTAGTCGAAGAAGGTCGTAGTAGGTCGGCATGTTATTCGTAGGTAATCAAAGATAGTCAAAGGTAATCAAAGGTAGTTGAAGGTAGTTGTAGATAGTGTTAGTATAGTCAAAGGTAGTCGAAGGTGGTCATCTTCACTCTCCACTATTCGTGTCCAATTTTCCCGAAACTAGTCGAAGCTAGTCTTCAACATAGTCGAAGGAGGTTGAAGGAGATCAAAGGAGGTCTACATAGTCGAAGGACAGTATGTGATGAATAATAAGAATGTATGTGATGAATAATATATTCTTTTGTTTTTTTCTCACATTTTAAATTGTCTTACATGGTCGAAGGAGGTCTTCTACATATTCGTAGGAGGTTCTCTGCATAGCCGAAGGAGGTCATAGGAGGTGTTCTACTTCGGCAATACAACAAGACCATGACACTTTTTTAAACTCTCCTAAACTCGCAAATTAGGTCCCAGCATTGGGACAGGCCCTTCAACAAACTCATTTAATCTATACAGCAGGATTCTTTCCAGGACTTTTGACAGTGTGCTGGCTAAAGCTATGGACCTGTAATTATTTAGGCTGTCTACTTTACCGGCTTTGTCCTTGAGAACTGGCACTAACAGAACGGACAACATTGAGTCTGGTAATAAGCCATGAATCATAAAGCCAATAAAACAAATAGCAAAGAGAAGAGCTATCCTCATACTGGCATATTTAAGATGTTCAGCGGAAATATGATCTAAGCCACTTGTGTTGTCGTTGGACAACTTGTTCATAGCTTGATTCACCTCATGTGACATAATCACCATTGAATCATTACTCTCAATATTATCCACCCTATTCAAATTACTGTGGACACGGTTTAATAGAGTAGTATAATGCTGTCGCTATAACTCCGCGATATTAGCTGTACCGGAGATTCCATCTACAGTGCATGGTAGAGATGTTTTGCAGTCGTTAAGAACTCTCACTTCTTTCCAAAAATCAGTCGCATTGTTACTTAGCAGCTTCTTAGCCATGGAATCAGCCCTCATGGCTTGCTCATTTTTACAGATTAAGTGAACAGCATACTTATGTCTGTATACCTGAGAGGAGTTCTGCAGTCTCAAGTAAAACATCACCAAATCTTGACAATTGCTAACAGCCATTTTCAAAAAGTTCAAAATTAACAAAAATGAAATTGTGAACATTTCATAACATAACCCTCCCCCCCTTGCTTCTTCCCCCATACATGTCCCCCTTATTTTCCTTCCTCTTCCCTGTGCCCCACCTGGACTTGCACAATTTTTTCCCTAATCCTTCACCTACATTCTTTCCTCTAGCTTCACAATTCATAACTCTTCAATCTTTGCTTCTCACACTTTCTGTCTTTTCATGTCTGTTCAACCATCAGACTACCAAAAACTTTCCTTAAGTATATCAAAAACTATAAGCCGGGCTTTGTCCTGCCTCTTCCTCCCCCCCCCCCTCCCCCCCACAATTAGTCTGAAGAAGGGTCCTGACCCATAACATCACCTGTCCATGTTTTACAGACTCTGCCATCCATTGACACCCATTGAACAATTGAGTTACTATAATTGAATAGCTAAACCAGCATCTGCAGTTCCTTGTTTCTACATTTCATTTCCTAGGTCAGTAGTGTTGGAAATCTTGACAGTTATTTGTATTGTCATACCTATATTATCATCCATCATGCCTGTCTTTATTATTCTTATTAAATTACTTTTTAAAAATATTGATTTTTGGGCTCTGGGCATTGCTGGCATGGTGAGCATTTATTGTCCATCCCCTGACCACCCTTGGAAAGGTGGTGAGCTTCTTGAACTGCTTCTGGTAAATGTACTCCCACTGTGCTGTTTGACGGGGATCCGAAAATTTACACTGAGCGATTCACAATATACTTCTAATTTGGGATGGTGCATGATTTGGAGAGGAAACTGCAGACGGCTAGTCCCAGTCAGTGGGTATTGGACAGGTCAGTGTCACTTCACAGTGCTGTCACGGGTGGCTTCCACCATTTTGCTGATGGTGGAAAGTAGACTGACTGGGCAATATTAGCTGGATTTGATTGGTCCTGTTTTTATGATTGCAACATAACATTGTCAGGTAAATCCAGAGTTGTAGCTGTACTGGGACAATCTGATAGAGGTGCAGCTTTTTCTGAAGTGACAGTCTTTAGTATTACATGTCAAATGTTGTCTTGTCTTTGTTACTATATTTTTTTCTCTTGCTTTGAAGCCAGTTTCTGAGTGAATGGAATTGACTGGAAACTGGCCTCACTTAGGGTGGAACATCAAGATGATCATCTATCTGGCACTTCTGGCAAAACATGGTTGCAAATATTTAAGCCTTTTCTTAGCACTCACCACATCACTCAATTAGCACATGGTCCTATCATTGTTGTGGATGGAGATATTCTTGGAGCGGTCAACTCTGTCCCCATCTCAATTATCTGTTTAAGTATCCATCATCATGCAAGACCACATGGGGAATCTTGATATGATTCATTGTGCGTGGTGGGATCACTTAGCTCTGTCTGTTGCTGGTTGTTTTTGCTGCAGTCCTGTGCTACTGTGTTATGAGGCTGGCTCTTTGTCAATTTTAGATAGACCTGATGCTCTTCCTCTACATTTCCTCACTGAACCAGAGTTGATCTCCTGGCTTGAGAGTTGTGATAAGAGTAAGGAATCCATCAAGCTACAAGGATGTAGAATGTGGCAGTGTGCATTTCTTCCACAGCAGCTGCTCCATGGTTTTCCAGTTTTGAGCTACAAGACCATGTCCAAGACCATCCCATTTAATATGTTTGGTGTGGTGCACAACATGATTGAGAGTGTTGATGCAAATAAAACTGATCAAATGTTCTGGTACATGTTGCTTGGGCTCATGTAGGAATATCCAGCTAATTGGAACAAATATTCAAGTGCTGTTGCTGAACTGTATCCCAGAAAGTAGAAGTCACATTCAGGAGAGAAAAAAAAAGCACAGAGAAGAGGGTGGGTCAAGATCACTCTTAAGAGAAATGTAGAATTGAAAGATCATCAGAACACAGTAGCCAGGAATACATATTAAGCAGTAAATCAAAAAGTACTTGCAGTGTTCATAAATCACCAAGGCTCAGTTAATGTTTTCAAAACTGCCTGAATGAATTACTGCTTTGCTTTTCATTGTCAGCCATTATTATTCCATAATAAATGATAACACCAAGACATTTGGCACTTTTCTAGGTTTTAAATAATATCTCTAAATAATCAATCTCTAGACAAACTCAAGCACCCAACATTTGGCTTTTAAGTCGGTACTATTAGACATTCATTTTCCTTTTTCCAATGGATATAATTTGACATTTATATCACATTTAAACCCATAATAGAAAACGACACTTGCATCAAAGATACAAGCAGATTTTAATTAGGTCTAGATTCAAATTGCATTTAATTATATTGCGACATAATTATTGGATGAATGGCAATTTTCAAATCAGTCTGACACTCTGCAGTCAATGATTAACAGTGAAGAGTTGGGAAGAGTAAAGGTTTAACCAGAGTATTTTGGTCAATGTTAGAGTCATTGTCCTGCATTACGGAAACTTGCCCTACAGCCCACTCAGTCGTCGCCGACCAGCGAACAGCCATTTATATTAATCTCATTTTATTCTCCGTACATTTCTATCAACTCCCTCCAGATTCTACCCCTCATTTGTACTCTAAGGGCAATTTGCAGTGGCCAATTAGCCTGCTGGCCTGCATGAATATTCAAGGAAATTCTGTAAGGAAATGAAAGATGGATACAGTTAAAATGAGAATGTGTAATATTCCAACAGACTACACTGGAGGGTAGGATTAAACCTGGATCACTTGAGTATAAAGCATTGGGCCAGTTGAATTATGCTACTGAAGTACATGAATTGTGCAAAGAGTTTTACATAGACTTTACACTAACTAATTAGCTAGTATATTTGACTTTTAAATTTAACTTGGAATAAATATAATACATTAGGAGCAGATGTATATGGCAAAAAAAACTTAAGTATATCTTGCATTCTGTCATTTAGATATTATCCAAACACACCTTTAGCGCCCTCAGTACACAACAAGGAATAACTGTTTATGCCTTTCAATTTCCCCTGGTCTCCATGCAATCATAGAACTTCCATCTTCAAGTCCCTTTCTCCATGACTTGAAACGTCCTTTTTTCTAACTTTTTCCAGCTCTGATGAAAAGTTATTTAGCTGAAACATAAGTTCAATTTCTTTGTCCATCCACACTGCCTGACCTGGTAAATATTTCCTCTATTTTTGTTTTTATTTTTAAATTAATTTCAGAGTTCCAGTATCTGCAGAATTATATATCTATTTTTTGATAGTTGTTGTAGATTGGCTATTTAATACTAGCCAATTATAGTGTTTGTTAGTAGTGACTCCGCCTACTATGTACTTCATATTATCAAGTGTCTGCTTTACGCTAGTTAGAATGAACAGCAGCTCGGAGATGTGATGACTGCAGATCTTTGCTGTTTGTAGATTTAATAAATACTAGACTAAGTGGGACCCATTCGGTCCCATGTTCACATGGGAGGGTTGATCCCCCGACGCAATATTCCACCTCTCCACCAATTGGTGGCCTGTGGGGGGGGGAGTTTCTGGAGAGCTGGTATGGGTGTTGTTGGCTGCAGGGCTTACTGGTCTCCAGAGGGCTAGTATGGACATTGTGGGCCAAATTGATTCTTGGGGTGGCAGCTCAATCCCTCAAGCCTGATGTGCTGGCAGCTCACACACGGCTGGTGGGTTGGAAGTTGACTCACGGCTATTCCTTGAAATTCCATTTCAAGCGGGGTGCAAGGCCACCAAATTCAAGTGCAGTTTCATACCACTTCAAGCAGGGTGCAAGGCCACCAAATTCAAATGCAGTTTCATACCATTTCAAGCAGGATGCAAGGCCACCAAATTCAAGTGCAGTTTCTTACCTCTTTGAGCAGGATTCAAGGCCACAAAATTCAAGCACAGTTTCATACCACGTCAAGCAGGGTGCAACAACACCACATTCACATGCAGTTCCATACCATTTCATGCAGGGTGCAAGGTCACCACATTCAAATGCAGTTTCATACTATTTCAAGCAGGGTGAAACCACCATAAAACCACACAAAACACCACACTTACAGTTTAGTAGACATTCAGTGTGTTCAGTTGATTCACAGCTCAGGCAGAGTCATGACCTCTCCCTCCCCATCATGCAGAGACTGAGCCACACCCACACTTCCGGGTTTTATAATCCCTCCCCCTCCCACCGGAAAAGGTGTGGCCTTCGTGGCATGATTGATCGGAGAGAGATTCTCAACATTTTTTAAACACTTGTTTTTAATTGATGGGAAGAATCCTCTGCACCTGATGAGCGGAGGGGGACTGAGTAAGATGGCCAAAAATGACATCCATAAGTGGTAGCGTTTAATCTAAAATCAATATAGCGCAAACATGAAGTTGTCAAGTTTAGACAAAAAAACATCTGCAGTGCCTTTTCACTTCAACCCAAAACCCCCAAGCAACCATTTGCAGTGCCTTTTTACTTCAACCCAAATCCCCCAAACAACCATTTGCATGCAGTGCCTTTTTACTTCAACCCAACCCCCAAAACAACCATTTGCATGCAGTGCCTTTTTATTTCAACCCGAAGCCCCCAAACAACCATTTGCATGCAGTGCCTTTTTACTTCAAACCAACCATATTTTCATTTTCAAACCACATTAAGGGCACTCACAGTTGAGTAGACATGTGTTCAGTGTTATTCAGAGCTTAGAGAGACGTGACCCTCTGGCTTCCTTCATCTTGCAGAGACTGAGTAAGGCACACCACTTCCGGGATTTATAGTCCCTCCCCCTCCCACCAGCAGGGGCAGCAGAGGGTTTTAAAATTCCTTTAAAAACATTAATATCTCTCTGATTTTTCATCGATGGGGAAAATCCTTTAGTCCAGTCTGGCGGAGGGGGGCTCTGAGCGAGGTGGCCAAAAATGACGGCCGCAAGTAGCGGCGTTCTCTCGGAAATCAAATCGCAGTGCACCAAAAGCGGTCAAGATCTTACTTTTAGTAACATAGATGTGTTGTATCCTGATGTGTGTTCGAGTCGACACATTACATGGTGTCAGAGAGTGAATCTTGCCCACTCCGCTCATGTTTATTGGGTTTTATTTTCTTCTGATTATTTTGTGTGTTTTTTACCTTAATCATGGCAAACTCATGTCGCCGTCCAAGTCCTCTGATCTTTGATTCTGACATTGCTGAACACTGGCGTCTTTTCGAGCGTGACTACACTCATTATGCTCGCATCGTCCATCAAAATTACCCCCTCCCCGAGGCGCGTGCCTCTGTACTGCTTAATTTGGCGGGACCTGAAGCAATGAATCATGCTGACAACTTCACTTTTGCTCCCGCTGTTTTGGAAGATGACGGTCAGGTCAGAGTGCCTGCTGAAACAATCGACGACCCTGCGGTTTTGATCAGAAAGTTCAGCGTGCTGTGTGACCTGCCCTCTAACTGCATTATTGAAAGGACCAAGTTCTATGCTCGTTTACAGCAGGTCAACGAACCAATTGAACGATTTATCAGTGCCTTGAAGCACATGGATGCACGCTGTCGCTTTTGTGATTTCCGAGATGAACTCACCCGGGATAAGCTTGTGGGAGGAATACTTGACAGCAAGCTATGAGGTGAGCTCCTTCGCAACACTGATTTAACCCGAGAACAAGCAGAACATGCCTGTCATATTTCTGAGATAACGTCTTCCCATACTGACTTTGTGCTCTTCAGTCAACGTTCGCAGCATAGTGTTAATCTTACAGACCTCTCCCCTCACAACCCCCGCACTGGGTCTGCAGTTCGTTGTCAAAATTGCAACTATTTCCATGCTACGGGTCGTCAATTCTGTGCTGCCTATGGGAAAACCTGTAATTTCTGCAAGAAATGAAACCATTTTGCTTTGTGCTGCCTTTCCCATGTGACTCCTGTAGCTTCAAGGACGAGCCTGTATCTGCTTCAACACGAGTTTACTGATAATGACTTTCAAGAGCCTGACTCGCAATCCCCCGCACCACTCTCAGAGAGTACAGATACCAGTTCTGCCATCCACTCTCTCCTCCCTTCGTATAACAAGCAACTTGACCCTGAGGTAACCATGTTTGTGAATAACAGGTCTTTGATCGCAAAGATAGATACTGGCGCCAAATGCAATGTCATCTCATTAAGAGAGTTAAAAATTCTGTAATGCTGAACATATTGATATGGCCTCCGCAACGCTTTGGGCTTATGGGGGAGTAGTACTACACCCACTTGGACAACCTGATTTAAAGTGCACCATCAACAGTCAGACCCATACCCTACCATTTTATACTGTTAAGGGAGATTCAGAGACTTTGCTTGGTATCAATGCATGCCACGATCTAGCCTAGTTTACTTTGGCCGCGCGGTCCATAAACTCTGTCTCGCTGATGGGCCTACACAACAGCTACTCTCTCAATATAAAGAACTGTTTAACGATGAGCTTGGCAAGTTGCCTATCAAATACCACATTGCTGTTGATCCCAAAGTTATTCCAGTGGTCAGAGTGCCACATCGTGTTCCATGTGCCATGTGCGACCGAATACACACTTAACTCAAGCGCATGGTCTCCATGGGTGTTATTCCTGAAGTTACTGGATTTCCACCATGGTCATTGCAACAAAAAAAACCAAGGAGATCCATATCTGCATAAGATCTTAACACTGCCATCAAATGCATGCATTACCCAATGCAAACGACAGAAGAAGTTGCTACCCAGATAGGCAACACAGCAGTATTCCCAGTTCTGGATGCCAAAAGCGAATTTTGGCAGATTCCACTGGACCCAGACTCGTCCAATCTCACTATGTATGGCATACCCTTTGGCCGATACAAATTTCTGACAATGCCCTTTGGCATCAACTTCCGCAGCAAAGTTTTCCAGCGCACTGTGGTACAACTGTTTGCAGAGGACCCATGCACTATCATTGTTGATGATATTCTCATCTACGGACACGATCTGGCTGAACATGTCACCAATCTGAAGAAAGTACTTGACCGTGCCTACAGACCAGTACCGATGGCATTTTCAAGCCAGTTTCATACCCCTCCCGTATGCTGACTGACACTGAACAGCATTACACCCAGATCGAAAAGGAACTGCTCGCAGTGGTTTTCGCTTGCACTAAATTCAAGGACTTTATTTTTAGAAAGTCTGTGACTATTGAGACTGACCACCAACCGCTGGTCACCATTTTGAACAAACCCATCCACGCTGCCCCAGCACGACTACAGCGATTTTATTTCAACATTGTCTACAAGAAAGGCAAAGACATGCACATAGCAGACACGCTATCTAGAGCCACTCGTAAAACCAACAAACAACAACTCTCTGAACAGGACCAATTCTCAGTAATGAAGGTTTTGTTTGTGCCAACTGACTGCGCAGCCTAGCAGACCACATGGCTGCTGATGAGACCTTACAATTGTTGTCTGCAGTCATCCGGCGTGACTGGCCGGATAAGCAACACAACACCTCGCTCAAGATACGGCCATACTTCCTGGTTTGCGATGAACTCATATTACAGGCGGAAATATTGTCTCCAGACAAACAAGAGCTATGCACGTCCGCGTCACATCTACGGCCCTGCCAAAGAGCTCTTATCTGGTCGAAGCAGATGGAGTAACCTGTAGACACAACCGTCAACAAATCATTCCAGTGAAGGAACAGGGTCCTGCGACCCCGTATCTGATGTCTCGCGTTTCGAATACCCTCCCACAGTCGGTCCCGCATCCCCACTGCAGCCCATTGTTCCCACTGCGGTCTCCCCATGGCGTTTGCCATCTAGCTCGCCTATCTCGTCACCCTCTCAGCCTGTCGGGCCGCAGGTCGTTTCCCCCGGTTTCTTCTCCAATGAAAGGAGGTGAGGCGGACTTGTACCGCACATGGGCCGGAAGGGTTTGCAGGCCACTCGTTAGATATGGCGATTGTGTAATTCTCCAAATGTATTATTAACATCCCTCCTATATTGCTTAGCCATAGACAAAATATGCTTATTTTGTTTCTATAAGGAAGGATGTAGATTGGCTATTTCATACTAACCAATTATAGTGTTTGTTAGTAATGACTCCGCCTACTATGTACTTCATATTATCAAGAGCTTGCTTTACGCTAGTTAGAATGAATAGCAGCTCAGAGATGTGATGACTGCAGATCCTTGCTGGATGTAGATTTAATAACTATGTGTTGTATCTTGATGTGTGTTTGAGTTGGCTCATTGCAGTTGTTTCAACAACTGCCAAGGTCTTGAACTTTCAATTTCTTTCCCAACCTCTTCGGCCTTCGTTAAGATACCCTTCTCCATATTATATTATCTCAGAATCCTCTGTCTAATGTCCAAAGAGGCTTTTAGTCCTATATTAATGAATGTCATTGGTGTTGCATTACAACTAACAAAGCAGATGAAGCAGGGCTTTAAAGTACATGCTCATCTCATTGTTTAGTATTTAGCTATAATTTTCAATTTGCCAAAATGCCACAAATAATCATTCAAAATACTCATCTACCATCTATAACTAGAATCACCACATGAATATTGCATTAGATTAACCACCCACTCCTGCAAATGTATTTGATCATGATTGATTGATATCAGTGAAGCACATTTGTGCATATCCACAATTTTAAAAGAAAATATTACACTAAAATGCACATTTTTTTAACATTTGCTGTCAAAATTATATTTTCATGTTGAAGTAACAATGTTCCTGAGTAAGCTCCAATATGGTTAGTATGAAGTTCTCTTTAACCAGCCAAATGTTGCAATTTATAGTGCTAAATCAAGATGGACTGCACTGGAAGAACATTGGATATTGACCAATTACTGTGCAATTAAACATTTATTTTCCAGTTAATTATGTTTGTCAACAATCAACAAGATTAGAAATTCAATAGTAATTTAATGAAAGATCACACAAATCACAGTACAAAATATAAACTAAGTCATATTGCTTCTGTTAAATTATATTATAGCTTAATTATTGTTAATAGTAAATAGTTGATCAATGAGCTCACTCCAGATTTATTCCTACCAAATTCAAAAGTTTATATCTGTTGCACTACAAAAGACTACAGATTGCACTAATGCACTACAATATCAGTGACAGGCTGACAAGAGTTAACCCAATTAGGGCGGCACGGTAGCACAGCAGTGGGGTTGCTGCCTTACTGCGAATGCGGTGCCAGAGACCTGGGCTCTATCCCAACGACGGGTGCTATCTGTCCATAGTTTGAACATTTTCCCTGTGACCAATGTGGGTTTTCTCCGAGATCTTCGGTTTGCTCCCACAAGACATACAGGTTTGTAGGTTAATTGGCTTGGTAAATGTAAAAAATGTCCCTAGTGGATGTAGGATAATGTTAATATGTGGGGATCGCTGGTTGGCGCGGACCCGGTGGGTTGAAAAGGCCTGTTTCCGTGCTGTATCCCCAAACTAAACAATTACAATCATAACATTAGTTAGACAGTGGGCGAGACTTGAAAGCTCAGAAACTGAGATCTTCAAACTTTATAGATGTCCTTAAATATTTTATCAAATTAGTTTTCAGTAAGTAGATAAATAAATCATGGATCAGAGTTTGTATAATCAGTACGATAATCCTAACCCTCTTATTATTCTCAACTCAGTTTTGCCCTGCATCAATTTCTTTAGTTCATGAAGGTGCAGACATTCATCATCTGTGAGCCCCCACAATTAAGGAGGCACAAACATGGTGATAAAATGGGAAGACTAAAATGAATTATAAGTGTGAAGACCATAAGACATAGGAGTGCAATTAGGCCATTTGGCCAATGAGCCTACTCTGCCATTCAACCATGGCTGATCTATTTTTCTCTCCCAACCCCATTCTCCTGACTTCTCCCGGTACCCTCCGATGCCCTTACTAATGAAGAACCTAATCAATCTCTACTTTAAAAATAGCCAATGTCTTGGCCTCCAATGTCATTTGTGGCAATGAATTCCACAGATTCCCATTCCAAAAGCAGAAACCATCTTCCAATATCCAAGGATGGAAATGTATTCTACAGCAGGATTACAGGATTAATTTGGAGATGGCATCCACCCCAGTTTCTATCATATATCTACTCCAAGGACATCTGGCTTTATTGGACCATTGTTGGCATTTCCTAAAGACTATTACAGGCTTTCAATCTCAAAAATACATGGTAGTTTAGTTTAGTTTGGACATACAGTGTGGAAACAGGTCCTTCAACCCACCAAGTCCATGCCGACCAGCAATCCCCACTATCCTACACACACTAGGGACAATTTACATTTATACCAAGCCAATTAACCTACAAACCTGTATGTCTTTGGAGTGTGGAAGGAAGCCGAAGGCTCGGAGAAAGCCCACGAGTGTCACAGGGAGAACGTACAAACTCTGGGCAGACAAGCACCCATAGTCAGGATTAAACCCGGGTCTCTGGCGCTGTAGGACAGCAAATCTAGCGTACCATCCTATGCTGATAGTTTTGAGAAAATAAACATAGGCTGCGATCTTGGCCATGAAACACTGATAACATGAAAAAAAAACACAATTGGCAATTCAAAACAGTTCTTAATTAATTTTTATAGACAAGATTGCTGCTTTAAAATCATGAAGTTAAAATCTATTTTTATTGCATAGGTTACCAAGATTTTGCAATGTGAAAACCATGTCACCAAGACCTTGTGAAAGCACATAATTAGACTGACAGCGCCATATACGTGCGATCTGTAAAGTTCTATAATTCTACTTGCACACGATAATAGCACATCAAATTATGAAACGCTATAGTTCACTGTACATGAATGCATTAAAGTAACATCTTGTAAGTCACAGGACGTATTATTAAAATACAGTTAATTTGCTCACCTTGTACTACGTGCTCTCCTATTGCTTTCTACATAAATCTCAGTACCTTCTCTTTTGAAGTAAAACATTAAAAATGGTTTGATTTAGTTGTTCCATTCCACATGTATCCAGAATACACATAACATGCCTCTTAAAATGCGTGGGTTTGAAGCAGGAGCGACTTTGCCCGTATTTTTCATAAATTGCTTCTTGTTGGCATGACACATACAATTTGCATAATGTTGCCATTCTCCATTTGCAAAATGTTTCTTGCTAATACTTTTGTGCACTATATTGATTATAGTGCAAACTTCGTGATTTGATATAACTTCTCTTTAAGGCCTTAGGTGTCTGGTATTGATTATTTTGTAAAGTAGTTTTGTTGTACTCTGCTTTTCTTTAAATTACAGGTCTGTGACCAAATGCTCCAAACAATAGAGATGTAATACAATCATTTTAGTTTGTGGAATTTGTATATATTGTAGATAGTCAAATGCTTTTTTCCCCTGGTGGAGCTGTCAAAAAAGGGGGTTTAAAACATAGAAAATAGGTGAGGAGCGCCTTTCCTGCTTTCTCCCCATATCCCCTGATTCTGTTAACCCTGAGAGCTAACTCTGTCTTGAATACATCCAGTGAATTGGCCTCCACTGCCTTCTGTGGCAGAAAATTCCACAGATTCACAACTCTGGGTAAAAAGGTTGAAAATAAGCTTACCCCTTATTCTTAAACTGTGACCCCTGATTCTGGACTCGGTAAGATATCCCCTCATCCTTGTAAATTCCAGTGAATATGTCAGTCGATCCATTCTTCTGTTTCGTTTAGGTTTAATGTGAGAAGAAGGAAAGGTCGTTTTTAATTTTACCCAGAGAGTGGTTGATATTTGGAATCCATTGCCAGAAGAGGTGTTAGAATCAGATACAATGGTTACATTGAAGAGGTATTTACATAGACACTTAGATTAGCAAGGCATGGAAAGATATGGTCCTAATGTGGGCAAATGGAATTAGTGTAGGTGGACAAAAAGGTCGGTGTGGACACGGTGGACCTATATTCAATATGCTCTATATTCAAAGATTTTCATGTTTCCTCATTCTAAGTGTATTTTCCCATATTTCAGCAATTTTCACTAAAATATAGTTGGATTAGTAACACCGTCCGGGTTTTTAAGGATTGTGAAATGAGATGATGGAAGACTGTCCTTTATACCTCACTGGAACATTGAAGTAAAGAAAACACATTCTTCCCTGAGGTCACCATGATGCAAGCTGCCGGGCAACAGGGCTATCCGTGAAATACTGTGCACAGTACCAACACATAGTGGGAGCAGAGGCGGACAAGATGAAATCTATATAACTAAAAGTCTCATCTTGAGCACTTCCTGTCTGCTCTGTATGTTGATTTTAGAAAAAAACGCTACCTTATATAGCTATGATTTTTGGCCATCTTACTCGCAGTTTTCCTCCGCTGAGGCAGCCCTGCGGATTTTTCTGATCGATGAAAAATAAAAAAGTTATGAGTGTTTAAAAATATTGAGATCAGCCGATTGGTCCTCTCGCCTGTCAGTCGCCACGATGAAGGTCACGCCCCTTCCGGGGGGCCAGGAGTATAAAGCCCAAATGGTATGACATTGCATTTGAATTTGGTGGCATGCACTCTGCTTGAAATGGTATGACATTGCATTTGGATTTGGTGGCCTCCACTCTGCTTGAAATGGAATTTCAACGAATAGCCATGAGCGAACTGCCAGCCCACCAGCCATGAGTCAATCAACTGCCAGCCCACCAGCCACGAGTCAACTGCCAGCCCAACAGCCGATAGTCAGTCAACTGCCAGCCCACCAGCCATGAGTGAGTGAACTGCCAGCCCACCAGCCCTGAGTGAGTGAGCTGCCAGCTCACCAGCCCTGAGTGACTGAGCTGCCAGCCCAAGAACCCATTCAGCCCACAGTGTCCATACTAGCCCTCTGGAAACCAGTCCCTTTGGACCTCAACACCCATACTAGTGCAGTGAAAGCCCCCCCCCCCCCCCACTGGCCACCAATATTGGAATTGGTGGAGAGGTGGAATATTGCATTGGGGGACCAGCCCTCCAGTGTGAACATGGGACCCAATGGGTCCCACTTAGTCTAGTATCTTACTAAGGATGTTCAATGATCTCTGTCCTGTGTGCTCAACTCACATCTTCAACCCCAATTCCACACATTCTTGATCCACACCAGGTGATCACCTTAACCATACACTGGATGGGCTTACAAAGAACATCATGGTCGGCATGGACATGTGGGGTGAAGGGCCTGTTTCCATGATGTATGACTTTATGAAGATAGTTGAAGAAATGCCATTTCCTGTTCAGAGCCATAAAGGCAGCCTATGTGCTTCATAAATTTTGGGCTTGTCAAAAGAGGGAGATAATGGTAATATTGCAGGAAGTGAGGATAGGTACGAGATCTTTGATAAACATAGGAAGAGAGGAATTATTATCTTTGAAGGGTTATAATCTTTTGAAGTGCATAAATTACCTGACGCAGACTGCTAAAAGAAGCAAAGGAAGAATGTCAGAAAACTCTAGCCATCATTTTTAATCTTTCCTAGCTATAGGACTAATGCCAGAAGATTGGAGAACTGGTAAAATTGTTTAAAAAAGGGATAAATACCAAATCAATATAAATTAGTTGGATTAACCCCTGTATAGGGCAATATCATTGGAATCATAGTCATCAAACGCAGAATCAGGTCCTTTAGCCTGATTCATTTATGCTCTATAACTTCTCCCCTCAGTCTCCTGCACTCCTAGCTTGTTCAACCTGTCACTATAGCTCAAGTCCAAGTACTGCCAATATGCTAATATCTTCTCAGCACTCTTTTGATGTGATCAAAATTGAACATGACACTTCAAGTGCAGTCTCAACAATGTATTCTACAACTGTAACACAACATTCTGACTTCAATGCTCATATCCCCGACACATGGGGGCCAGCATGCCTAATACCTTCATCGCCACCCTATCCAACTGTGACGCCATTTTCAAGGAACTAATGTACTGTGCACATATATGACCCACACCTGGAACTAGGAGATGCAATAAAAAGGTTCTTGGATGAGACAAAAATCTTCTGGTAACCGTTAATCCACAGGAAGAGGTTCATTGACTGGAAATTAGGCAGCAAATAGAATGGAAGAGAACTGTGTTTATGAAGTTGTAATAGAATGGACAAAAATGGGTGGATACTGAAAGGTGTGGGGGGAACAGATAGACTTTGAAGTACATGTCGCCCGCACCTTATAAGTAGGTGGACAGGTCTATACAGAAGAAGGCTATGGCTCATTGTATCTATGTCAACTCTCAGAGCGGTCCCATGAGTCTCATTTGCCCACTAATTTCCTGGTTAGTTATTGTCTCTCACCTACCCATCAACTCTACCGTTAACACAAAATAATTCCCAAGCAGTCATAAAGTTGATTCTTTAAAAATAATTAAACCTTGAATCGTGCTTCAGATCCTTCTTTAGCAAGTAACAATAGCATGTAAATTTAGACATTGACAAAAATATTACAGAAGAGAAAACCAGTGAAATGTTATATAATCCCATTCCCAATGTAACATCTTCCGAGATTTAACCAACAGTTTTAATAAAGACTTTACTAATTGCTCTTAATGATGGTTTTCAGACCTAAATGTTAATGGTGTGCCTTTATCATTTGAGCTAGCCAACGCTGATTTGTGAATCTTATCTTTTAAGAGCTTTGCTTTGAGGTGCTAGTAAAACTGATACAATGAACTAATGAAAATCATTGGCTGCACTAAAACCCTGTTGCTGTCATTGGGAGCTGTGGTGTTTTTGATAATCTGGAAATCTATTAAATGTTAAATAAAAAATAGTAGGATTATAATTTCAATGTTCTCATGAAAGTTCGCAGACCTAGACCACTGGGTCCGCAGGCGGCGTGGACTTGCCATCCGCAGCGGGATCCCTCGCTGGGGATCCCTGGAGAAGAGCTCCGACCACCGGCGTGCGGCCTACAACATCCTGAAGCCACGGTCTCCGGTAGGGAAGCACCGATTCGGGACTTACCTTCCAGAAGAGAGGGGCTGTACATCTGGCCACCTGCAGCAGCGACTGCGGAGGTTTATGGCCCCGACCACGGGGGAACAATGGAGGAGGACTGACTGTACTTTGTACCTTCCACCACAGTGAAGAATACTTTAAGAATAAGGAGTAAGTCATTGAGAACGGAGACGAGGAAACAGATTTTCTCACAGAGAGTGGTGAGTCTGTGGAATTCTCTGCCTCAGAGGGCGGTGGAGGCAAGTTCTCTGGATGCTTTCAAGAGAGAGCTAGATAGGGCCTTAAAAATAGCAAAGTCAGGGGATATTGGGAGAAGGCAGGAACGGGGTACTGATTGGGGATGATCAGCCAGGATCACAATGAATGGCGATGCTGGTTCGAAGGGGCAAATGGCCTACTCCTGCACCTATTGTCTATTGTCTGTGGTGGATGTTTGTGTTAAATTGTTATTGTGTGTTCTTTTTGATTGTACCGCTGCTGGTAAGTTCATTTCACTGCACTTTATTGTGTATGTGATGAATAAATCTGATTGGTTGATTGATACTGCCTGACCTGCTGAGTTTTCTAGCATTTTCTAGATATTTGATGCTTTTGTGAGGCAGTGCTTTCTGTAGATCTCTTTAATGGTGGAGAGGTCATTATCGACAGGGGAACGTTCTCTAATTTCTGCTCTTTTTGTTCCAAGGTGTTTGAGTGACTGCCATTGCCCAAGTTCTGTCCTGACCCTCTTTCTTCTTTCCCAGGCAATTCCTTGAGACCATACTTTTTGATGGTAATAGCAAAATGACACCGTGGCTGGAATGGTGCGGGTCTTTGACGATACTGGCTGCCTTTGAGGCCTACAGGAGCGGGGATGCAGAGCTGTACAGGCAGGCCAAGTACAAGCTGAGAAGAGGAATCAGAGCTGCCAAGGAAAGGTACTCTGTGAAGTTGAGGAGCAAGTTCTCAGCTAGTGACTCTTCTTCAGTTTGGAAGGGCTTGCAAGAAATTACCAGCTACAAGAGGAAAGCCCCCTGCTCTTTGGACAATCGTCAGCTGACCAACGACCTGAATGAGTTTTACTGCAGGTTTGAAAATCAAAAACGTAACCCTGGTACCCCCTCCCCAACCAACACAGCCAGACCCCAGTTTGCAAAGAATGGACCCTGCACCTTCTCCTTTCCATTTACCACTTCATACCTACTTAAGGCAAGACTCCAGTATAAAAAGACTGGATCATTTCCCATCCCAACCAACACTTCACACCCACTCACAGCCTGGCCTCAGTCTGCAAAGACTGGGCCCTTCTACACCCACCCCCCTTCAATCATCTCTTCACACCCAATCACCCACACACTCTGTGCTGCAAAACATCACTTATCCAATATCAACAATAAAAATAGAGGAGGTGGAGCGGCTGTTCAGAGGACAAAAAAGCCGGAAATCTCCAAGACCTGACAATGTTTCCCCCTCTACATTTTCAACCAGTCCCTGCAAGCATGTACTGTCCCTGCCTGCTTTCACTCCACTATAAGTCTCCACTATTGTCCCTGTACCCAAAAAGGCAAGGATTACTTGTCTTAATGACTACAGGCCTGTCGCACTGACCTCTAGAGTCATGAAGACACTCAAAAGGCTTGTGCTGGCCAAGCTGAAAAATATCACACCCCCTGCTGGACCCTCTGCAGTTTGCATATCAGGCCAATAGATCTGTGGATGACGCAGTCAACCTGGGCCTGCACTTCATCCTACAGCACCTAGACCGCCAGGGGACCTATGCGAGGATCCTGTTTGTTGATTTTAGCTCTGCATTCAACACCATTGTGCCAGAGCTACTACACTCCAAACTTTCCGAGTTGATTGTGCGTGAACCCCTCTGTCGGTGGATCACCAGCTTCCTGACAGACAGGAAGCAGCATGTGAAGCTGGGAAAGCACATGTCGAACCCCCAAACACTCAGCATAGGAGCACCACAAGGCTGCGTACTCTCCGCTCTCCTCTACTCTCTCTATACCAACGACTGCACCTCCACAGACACCTCTGTCAAGCTTCTCAAGTTTGAAGATGACACAACCCTGATTGGACTGATCCAGGATGGGGAGGAATCTGCCTACAGACAGGAAGTGTCACAGCTGGCATCCTGGTGCCGTAGCAACAACCTAAAGCTCAATGCTCTTAAGACAGTGGAATTTATTGTAGCCTTTAGGAGAGCTCCTCCTCCCCTCACCCCACTCACCATCAACAACACCACGGTCACATCTGTGGAGTCTTTTAAGTTCCTGGAAACCATTATCTCCAAGGACTTTAAGTGGTGGGCTACCATCGACTCCACAGTCAAAAAGGCACAACAGTGGATGTACTTCCTGCGGCAGCTGAGGAAGCACAATCTGCCACAGGTAATGATGGTCAAATTCTACACAGCCATCGTGGAGTCTGTTCTCACCTTCTCCATCATGGTCTGGTTTGGCTCAGCCACCAAGCATGACACCTGGAGGCTGCAGCGAATCATCCGATCAGCTGAGAAGATTATTGGCTGCAACCTTCCCTCCATTGATGAACTGTACACTGCAAGCGCCAGGAAGCGAGCAGGCAAGATAATCTCTGACCACTTTCACCCTGGCCACAAACTCTTTGAATCACTTCTCTCTGGAAGGCGACTCCGGACTGTCAAAGCTTCCACAGCCAGATATAAAAACAGTTTTTATCCACGAGAAGTTACTCTACTCAACAGCCAAAAATCTGTAGCTTTCCTTTGATCTGTTATTTTGTTGGTTCACATGCTTGATCAATGGTGTTTTATCATTAATGTTTTATTATTATTAATGTTTAGTGTTGTCTGAGTCATTAGTAACTGTCACTGTATGTCAAGTTGTTACTTGTGGGCAGAGCACCAAGGCAAATTCCTTGTATGTGAATACTTAGCCAATAAACTTACTTACTTGACTGCAATGCTTCCTATAGATCCCTTTCATGGTGGGGATGTCAGTACCCATGATGGGCCGGGCACTGTGTACCACCCTCTGTGGCCTCCTTTGTTCCTTGGCAACCATGTTACCGAACCAGGCAATGATGCAACTAGTCAGTATGCTCTCCACCTTACACACATCGAAGTTCGATAGAGTATTCATAGATGTACTGAATCTGCTCAATCATCTAAGGAAGTAGAGACATTAATGAGCTTTCTTTGTAATTGCATCAATGGGTTGTGTCCAGGGCAGATCTTCAGAGATATGCATGCCCAGGAACTTGAATTTGATGACTCCACAGTGCTGTCCTGTCGATGAAGACAGATTTGTGTATCCCTTCCCCTCTTGAAGTCAACAATCTGCTCCTTGCTTATGCTAAAGTTGAGAGCACGATTGGGTGAGTGAGGCAGATGCATGGCAGATGCAGTTTAATGTGGATAAATGTGAGGTTATCCATTTTGGTGGCAAAAACAGGAAGGCAGAATACTATCTAAATGGTGTCAAGTTGGGAAAAGGGAAGTACAATGGGATCTGGGGGTTCTTGTTCACCAGTCAATGAAAGTAAGCATGCAGGTACAGCAGGCAGTGAAGAATGCAAATGGCATGTTGGCTTTTATAACAAGAGGAGCAACAAGGTCCTTCTGCAGTTGTTTGGCGCCCTAGTGAGCCCACACCTGGAGTATTGTGTGCAGTTTTGGTGCCCTAATTTGAGGAAGGACATTCTTGCTACTGTGGGAGTGCAGCGTAGCTTTACAAGGTTAATTCCCGGGATGGCGGGACTGTCATATGCACATTCTTGCAACAGCAGGATGGTCAGATGAACATATTTTTCAGAAGTTTTATAATAAACTGCTTAACAGGTCTGGACAATTTGCAGATAGAATTCTGGGCAGTGCTACAGATGCAGTGCAGATGACTTTTCTACCATCTATGGTTTATCTGTGTAGTGTGTTCACATACAGATTACAATACTGCATGAAACCACAGAGCTTCAAAGGCTTCATGTAGTCGCGTGACGAAACTTTGAAATAAAATAGAAAGATTAAATGCGAACTTACCGTTTGAAGTTTGATCTTTATTTTTATGAGAAGTTGGAGTGAGAGACTATGTGCCCACGACTCCCAACCCTGAATCTCATAAATATAATTCGGTAAGTCAAGGGTTTTAATCTTTCTATAGCTTAAATTTGGTTTAAGTGGTCTGTGGTTTCATACAGTTGCTCTGAAGATTGATGTGCATGCGTGCTGGCGGGTTCTTCACATAGTCTCTCACTCCAACCTCTCATAAAATAAAGATCAAACTTCAAATGGTAAGTTCTCGTTTAATCTTTCTATTAAACTTTACTCACTTCACCAAACTCACCACGCCAAGAATCAGCCTGGCAAAACTTTGTTGTGCCCCTTCTGTCACAATATATCCTTACTTTGTTAAGGAGAACTGATCTGTAGACATCATTCCTAATCCAGTCTAACCAGGTCTCTATGTAACTGGAGCCAGATTTTCGAAGTTCGTTCAAAATAAGAGGTCTGACTTTGAGAATAAATTTCTATAGCCAGGGGTATTGAATCTGTGGGATATGGCGGCTCAATTGTTACAAATATACAAGATATCCCGATAGCTTTTTCTAGCTATCATTAGGGATGTAAACAGATGTAAGGAAAAATGGTGCTGAGGTAATAGAACCATCTACAAACTATCAGATGCAAAGTGTTGGAGTAACTAGCAGGTCAGGCAGCAACTCTGGAGAAAGTGGATAGGTAACGTTTTGGGTCTGGACCTTTGGAGGTGGAGAAGAGAGCTGAAAGACAGGTAGTGCAGGACAAAGACTGGCAAGTAACAGGTGGGTACAGGTTAGGGGGAATTTGATAGGAAGATGGTTGGATAAAGGTCATTAATGAAAAGACATCGAGGGTGTGAGTCATAATAATTGAAGAGTTGTGAATTGTGAATCGAGAGGAAGGAACACAGGTGGAAGGTGGGGGGGGGTAAGAAAAATAGGCGCTGTTCCAGATGGGGCACACGGGAGAGGGGGGAGTGGGGTAAGACATGGGAGGGGGAGGGGACCCTGAAGAAGGGTTCTGTTCAAAAACGTCACATATCTATGTTCTCCAGAGATGTTGCCTTATGCTGCCTTACGAAGAATGCACAAACTCAGTACAGACTAGCACCCGTAGCCAGGATGAAACCCGGGGTCTCTGATACTGTAAGGCAGCAACTCTACCGCTGCGTCATTGTGCCGCCATCCACTCCAGCACTTTGTATATTTTTTTGTAAACCAGCATCAGTAGTTCCTTGTTTCTACATTCCATCAGTGCAGAGACAAGGGACATCCTGCTTGCACTTAGATTTTTAGCCAGGATTACAGCTACAGCTACAGCTACAGCTTGGAGAAGTGAAAATGTATGGGATGTTTGGGACAGAAAACAGTAAGTAGAAAATGCAGAGATAGTGTGGGGTGGAGGTGGAGCCACTGGAGAGACAAATGAACAAATATTCAGTGCCGTCCAACCCACCTCCTAGTGTGGGTGTGGGGTGGGCTGGGGGGGGGGGGGGAGCCTCTCCTGATTTAACAACCTCTCCATCAGTCCTACAACCCAACAATTTAAATCAAATCCCAGTTTCAAACTCTGCCAGCAAGCTGACCAAGCTGAGAAGCAGCTATTAACACAAATTTGCTGGAAACAAAAAAAAAATAGTTGCAGGAGCGAAGCATATGAATTTTAAAAGACTCTGATGAAAACTGTGTGTCATTTGTACTCTTTCTTTTTGAAACATTCTCTTTGATTTTGCTACCTTCAGTACATGCCCCAAGCTTCGACATTTCTCTCATCTTTCCTTCATTGTTCGCAGTGGCTGGGTTGCCACTTATCCATTCTCTCAGTATGTTACTACTCCATCATACATAATGCACCTCTCATTTTCTTTTACTGTTCCCATTATATCCCTCACTATTCATTTACATTAATTAAAATAAAATAAACTAGTTTGGTCTAAAATTATCTTAAAATATCAAATTCTTTAAGTTTTAGAAAAAAATAAATACATGCTAATTATTTTTATAGGGTCATGAAAATTGATCTGTGAAGTGGAGGTTTTGGGTTGGAGTTCCATCACCATAGGCAAAAGCGAAGGGAAGAGGAAATACTCTAAAGTCTGAAAATTCTTGTGCAAGAAGGAGGGACCAGGTTAAATAGGCAGTCGATGTGGATGTTGAAATATGCATATGTAAGGGAGAGGACAAGCAGGAAAGTGTTAAAAGATGAGCCATATAGCGATATAACATGGGAACAGGCCCTTCAACCCAACTCATCCTTGCTGACCAACTTGCCTAACTTGCCTGTGCCTGGCCCATATCCCTCCAAACGTTTCCTATCCATGTACTTGTCCAGGTCTTGTCCAAGAGGGTGGCATAGTGGTAGAGCTACTGCCTTACAGCACCAGAGACCCGGGTTTGGTCCTAACTACGGGTGCTTGTCTGTACGAAGTTTGTACGTTCTCCCCATGACCTGTGTGGGTTTTCTCTGAGATTTTCGGTTTACTCCCACAAAAATGTACAAGGTTGTTGGTAAATTGGCTTGGTATAAATGTAAATTGTCCCTTGTGTGCATTGGATAGTGTTAATGTGCGGGGATTGCTGGTTGCTGCAGATTCGGTGGGCCGAAGGGTCTGTTTCCGATAAACTCTCTAAACTAAACTAAGATGTCAATAGATAATAGATAATAGGTGCAGGAGTAGGCCATTCGGCCCTTCAAGCCAGCACCGCCATTCAATGTGATTCATGACTGTCACTCCATTCACTGTGATTCACGATTGAATCACACTGTGATTCACGCCATTCACGGCTGTCTCCAAGTGCCTGCATCCTTACAGCCGTCCACATGACTCCATTTGAAGATTACAGCATTGGTTAACATCCATTTAGTAAATATATTTGCAATACATAATACCTCAAATAAAAATAGTCATATTCCAACTTTAAGACCAATAATATACCTTCCTTCGACTGCTAAAGGTGAATGTCGGATATGATAAGATTTATCACTTTGTTTTGTAGTTTATAACAGATCCCCTTCAGTTGGTAATTATAGTTCTGTTCTATGATCAAGGCCACATAACTGGTTGTAGAGGGCAGTATATTCAAAGACTTGGATTTTCTGTAGAAAATGATTCCCCTTTTCCCCAGGCACAAATCTTGAGTTGTAAGGCTGTTTCAAATTTCTTATGATTATGTTTGCATCAGACCTGCAGGCCCCTATCATAAATTAGTTGTGACGTGATAAATTAGGTTGCCTGCTATAAAGTAAGAACTGAACACATTGACATCTGCATTAAAAAACTGCAGCTCGCTTTGTGAAACATCAAAAGCAAATGCATATTGCTTAGCAAGGCATTTGCAGAATAAAACAGTAACAGTGTAGAACATTCAAATACATTTCAAACCAATTCCTTAATTATTCCGTTTCACCACTTTCAGAACTGTAACACCCATGTTGTGGTTCTATTGAGAAAGAAACTCACAATCATGTATAGGCTCTGCTGTCTGGTTAGCTTGCAACAAAAGCTTTTCACTACACCCCGCACACACGAGCCTTTCAATTTATCTTCCTATTCCTTTTTCCATCAAGTACAGGTGTCTAATTTTGGACACATCTAGGTTACTTGTCTCAACCACTTACTGTGGTATAGATTCCCATACTTTTGAATAAACAACATTATCTATTTTTACTTTTTTGAATTGTCAGTGACTGTTTTGTATGTATGACTCTAGTTTTGGATTGACTTACAAATAGAGATAATTTCACTACTGTCTAACTTTTTTCACGTTCATCCTGAAGAATTTTCTGAAGTAAGTAAGTTGCGATCTGTTCAACCTCCAAACTCAATTTTGATACAATTCTTGTGGAACTTTCATTTGCAGTTCCGCCAGTATTTGTATTTGTCCTTTTGTGGTGTGGAGAGCAGAATAGTGCATAGGATTTAAAATAGGCCTAATCAGGGTCCAATATGTTAAATATAATGTCATTCATTTTCAACACAAGAGTGCTGGAGTAACTCAGCAGGTGTTCTTGTATTTCTCTTATTTTAATCTTTACACCTTGAAATTAAATCTCAGTGCCATTGTTTTGCTGACCATGCTTTTAATATTTTGTCCATTTGTATTTGTGGATCTCTTTGCTCTGTTATTCAAGTTTGGTTTTCTTTTTGCTAAGTTTTATCACTTCCATCTTAGTTAAATCTTTGTTATGCCTCATTGGTTTCTGAGGTCTTATTTTGGTATATACTTTTGGTATGTATTTGGTAGTTACTGGACTGATATCAGACTGGATTATTGACCTGGCAAATTAGTTTAAATACCACCTTGGCAGTCAGTAATTTTAAATTCAAATAATTAAAAAAAAACTAATGGTAATTATGAAACTCTCCTCTTGTTGTTAAAAAGGCCCAAACCTTTCAAGGAAATCTCCCATCCTGTCGAATGCCAGCTGAGTAAGGAAGGGTCTAGATGATGCTCTGGGGAAGGACCATTGACCAAAAACATTAACTATTTTATCTTTCCGCAGATGCTGTTTGACTGGCCAAATTCATAAATCATAAGCTATAGGAGCAGAATTAGGTTGTTTGGCCCAACGTGAATTTATGGAATTCCCTGCCATAGAGGGCAGTGGAGGCCAAATCACTGGATGGATTTAAGAGAGAGTTGGATAGAGCTCTAGGGGCTAGTGGAGTCAAGGGATATGGGGAGAAGGCAGGCATGGGTTATTGATAGCGGATGATCAGCCATGATCACAATGAATGGTGGTGCTGGCTCGAAGGGCCGAATGACTTCCTCCTGCACCTATTTTCTATGTTTCTATCGAGTCTGCTATTCAATCATGGCTGAACTATTTTTCCTTCTCAGCCCTGTTCTCAAGCCATCCCTCTGTAACCTTTGACTCCCTGACTAATCAAAAACTACAAATCCTCACTTTAAAAATATCCAATTATTTGGCTTCCACAGCTACCTATGGCAATGAATTCTACAGATTCACCACACTCTGGCTGAAGAAGTTCCTCCTCATCTTCAGTTTAAAGGTATTTTCTGAGGCTGTGTCTTCTGGTCCTAGACTCCCCACTACTGTAAACATCCTCTCCACATCCACTCTATCTAAGTGTTTCATTATTCAGTAAGTTTTAATGAGATTCCTCCCCATCCTTCTAAATTCCAACGAGTACACGCCACAGCATTCAAACGATCTTCGTACATTAACCCAATCATTCCTGGGATCATTCTGGTAAACCTCTGCTAGACCGTCTCCAAAGTCAGCACATTCCTTGTCATCTATGGGACCCAGAACTGCTCACAATACTTGAAACATGATCTGATCAGTGCCTTTTAAAGGCTCAGCATTACAGCCTTCCATGGAAATATCCTAGAATTCTTCAGCATTTCTGTTTTCTTTAGCTTGTTTTATGTGCGGGGGGGGGGGGGGGGGGTGGTTGGGGGAAACTTTGTCTAATCTCTTATGGAGATGCGATTTTTTCCCGTATCATATCTCCGTCTGCACTGTGGCCAAACATCGAGTAGTTGGCAGCCTTTGCTGGAGACTGACTTTTGAGAGCACCACAGCAGGGTGCCTACGGGTCTTTAACATCACGGAGCCCGCGATCCCTTTGCCAGGGATCGACTTCGGGAACTCCAAGCCACAGGGGCTTTGACCGCCTTGATGAGGGAGCTTTGACCACCAGCTGTGGGAGCTTTGATCGCCCCGATGGATGGTTCGACTGTCCCGACCTCGAGAGAATAAAGAGGACGAAGATTGGAGTTGTTTGCCTTCCATCACAGTGAGGAATGTTGGGAATCTGCTGTGGTGGATGTTTATGTTAACTTTTATGTAGTTGTGTGTCTTGTTGCTTTTTTTTCCGTATGGCTGTATGGTAATTCGCATATCACTGTACCTTAATTAGTTCATGTGACAATAAAAGACCTTTGAAAGCTTTGATATCCACATTCTTCCTCAGAGTTTGTTGTAGCTCAGATAATGACCTATTCATTTCTGATGTTGACATCTCAATATAAATATGAAATCCAATCAACACTAATCATTGTGGAACACCCCTTTCTCACCGTCTACTGCACCGTCGTATGGCACCTTTCTACACTGAACTCCATACAAGACACAACTACTTAATTTGCAGATATCATACAATTACTTAGTGAAGCCACATACAGTTTATAGGATGGGTGGGCATGTGGTAGATGAAGTTAATGCAGATAAATGCAAGGTGACATACATGGGTCTTTAGCATAGAAAGACAATGCAGCTGAATGGTGACATTTTGAATAAGTGTAGTACAAAACAATACTGAGGCTGCACTTGAGGTATTGCGTTGTGTACACTGCTACGGGACAGGTACCAGTAATGTGGAAAGAGTGCAGGGAAGATTTACAATCATATTGCTAGCACTCAAGGGCCTGAGTTATAGGGAGAGGTTGGGTAGGAGAGCAGGAAGGTGAGGGGTGATCTTATAGAAACGTATAAAATCATGAGGGGTATAAGCCTGGCGTAGAAGAATCAAGAACTAGACCACATATGTTTAAGGTGAGAGTGGAAAGAACTGAGACATGAAGGGCAACCTTTTCACACTGAGGGTGGTGTGTATATGGAACAATCTACAGAGGAAGTAGTTGAGGCAGGTACAATACCAACATTTAAAAGGCAAATCAGTCTAGCTTAAATGGGGCATCTTGGCTGCCATGAACAAGTTGGACCAAATGCCTATTTCCGTGTTATATGACTGAGGTATATGAATATAGACATTTATGTACACATTTTTGAAGACAGAAGGGGCGATTAAGGATTTCAGTGAAGAGCTGTTTAAAGGTTTTGATATCCAGATGGACCTGGGTTGCTCCACGTGAATCACTGAAGGTTAATATGACAGACAGCAAGCTAAATGGTAGTTTAACTCTGATTGTAAGAAGATTTGAGTTCAAGAGGCAAGATATTTTGCTTCAATTACATCGACCCTGGTGAAACCATATTCTGAATATAGTACATTGGTCAGGTTTCCCTATCAAAGGAAGAATATATTTGTGATATGTTTGTGCAGGAATTGTATTGTGTGTCATCATATTTATTCACGGGATAGTGACTATGGGTTTGTCCTATGAGGAATGATTAAGTAGATCAAGGTCCATTGAGGTGTGACCTCATTGAAACACAGGGAATTTGTATATGGCTTGGCAGGGTAGAAGCAGAACAACCTCAAAATAAGGTGAAGGGCTATCAGGGCAGCAATGCAAAGAAGTCTTCACTGAGGGGGAGTGAGTATTTGGAATTAATTATAAAAAAGAATTCTGAAGACACCGTTTTTGAGCATATTCAGATAGCGATCAATAGACTTGGATATTGGGGAACATCCCCCTGCTTTTAAAAAGTCCAGGATAGTGATGCGAGCTAAAAGATCAGCCATATTTTATTGAATATCTGACCAGGTGCAAGGAGGGAACTGCCCCTATCACTGTTTATATTTCGTATGTGTTCATGTTCTTGCATAAAACACGACTTCAGCTGCAAACTTTGGGAAGTCTGTGCACACAATTTGCCCTGCAGCACTTTCATGGTGAGTAGAAAATAACACTGCCATGTGACTCCTGGATAGAATGGACCATGGAGGGAAAAGAGGCAAAAGCCTTTCAGAAATCATACAGGTATCATTTATTTTGAGATTGATTATTGCTATTGCCTTCGAGAGTATGAAATAGATATTTACAGGAATGTTTTTTTTAGATGAGGGGATAAACTGGAGTTGCTAGTAAAATATTTTCAATATAATCAGGAAAGGTTGCACAAAGTAGAGTGAAACAGTTTTTAATGGCCTGAGTTAATTACCAAGACGGCACAACTCATCGCCAAAACAATCAAGACAGCACGAGGAAAATAGTTTTATGTAATGTAGGTTAGACTTGAAGTGTTTTGCCCTAAAGTTTGATGGGAACAGATTCCATAATAAATTTACGAAGAAAGGTAAAATTGTTGGGCTGTGGGGAAGGTATTCTTGGCAGTTCATTGATAGATCCACAGACTTGCTGAGCTTAAAGACCTGGTCCATGCTGCACCATTCTTCCCCACAGCCATCAGACTATTAAACACAACTTCAAACAAACTCTGAACTATAACATCCTATTAAACTTTATCTGTATTCTTTGGTATATGGACACACTGATCTGATCTGTATTTATGACTACAATATCCTGTTGTGCTGCAGCAATGCAAGAATTTCAATTGTCCTATCTGGGACAATAAACTCTATTGACTCTTGACTTGACTATTCTACATTAATCACTCCTTTCTTCCCCCTACTTTTTAAATACTGTGCAACTCATTCAGGCATTTGTCTTCAATTCTTTATGTCTTAAACGTTTTGTTGAGCTTAATATAACCATAAAGTCACACAACACTTGGTTTTGGTCCTACTTGCTGTTAGAAAGGAAGAGGTTCAAGGATCTGATTAGTAGAACAGAAAAAGGCTCACTCGTTCGTTTAGTTACAAATCAGTTTTATTGGCAAGAGAGAACAAAAACAACACTTGTCTTGGTATGCGCTGGGTCCATTTTACAACAGAACACCTCTCTCTCTCTCTCTCTCTCTCTGCCTCCATCCGCGGCGCTGATCGTGACAGCCCATCGGTGAACCCCTCTCGTGCATGAACACATCAGATTTATTGGCAAGAGAGAGAACAAAAATAATATTTGTCTTGGTATGCGCGGGGTCAGTTTTACAGTAGCACAACTCTCTCTCTTTCTCTCTGCCTCTGTCCGTGGTACTGATCATGACTCAGCCTGTGAATGAACCCCTCTCGTACATGAACTAACTTATGGTTTACTGGCACCAGCCTTTATACAGGTAAGAAATCAGCCGTTGAAATAACCGCAGGTAACTCCTGACCAATAGCGCTGTTCCCAATTGTAAACTATAACCAATGGCAGGGGACTGCATCCAAGCCAACCACCCCCCTCCCCCGCCCCCACTTTGGAATCAAAGTGCTATCAGCCGCAGGGTGCCGCGTAAATCAATACACACATCGCTGCCGGTTTGGCGTGTAAAGGTTTAAACAGAGTGCTGTCAGCATAGCGTGTGTGAATTTAAACAAAGAGCTGTCGGCTGCAGCGCTATGGGCTTTAAAAATAGTGCTACCAGCCACAGTGCCATGGGTTTTAAATATAGTGCTATGGCCACAGTACTATGGGTCACAGACTGTTCGGGCAAAATTCTCATATAACATTTTACCCCTCGAACAGTCTGGTTACCGTCACATCTGGCCCGCAGGCATTACCTTGTTACATCCGGCCCGCAGGCGTTACCTCATTACATCTGGCCTACAGGCTGTAGTAAAGTCCACGCGGTCATGATGCCAATCCACACATACAACATTGTAATATTATGGCCAAGGTTGCCTCAATGGTCAGTCCCCAGTGCACCACTGTTGTCCACCAACCTCCCGAGGGATTATAGTCATGGTACTGTTATCCGACCCTTCAAATCTTCTCATTGGCTTCCTCGATGTGGTCAGCGAGGTTGGTGATGTTCTCTTTTACACCACTCAGGAACAAACCAGTCACCGAGTCTGTATGACCTCTCATGGTACAATTGAACTTGTTTTGTTCGAGGTCTCAAATCTTAATGGCGACATCAATACCACCAGAGATCACTTGTGCCATCAAACGTTACTGCCAGTACTTGGTACGTGTTTCGAAACGTATGGATTTCAGCCTTCTCCGAATGTCCCATAGCTTCACTGTTTCATCGTTGCTTCCTGTACAGAATAACTGCGGTCCCAGTCAGGATGGTTAACATGAATTGTGTTACCGTTAAAGGATTTGTGACCTTTAAGTCTCTTGATTCTCTCAACAGTTTCACTGTCCCACACTGCTACTGTTTTGTCTGTTGATGCTGGAAAAAGCATGCTGCCCTCTGTGTTATAATGCAATTCCATCACTGCTCCACTATGAACTTCCAATGTAGCATAATTATTGCAGTTGCCATATATATTCCAAAACTATACGAGTCGATCAAATCCTGCAGAGGCCAGTGTTGATCCATTCTGGTAAAATTTACACCAATAAACTTCTCCCTCGTGACCTGTTAAAAGCATTTGAGTTGCTTGAAGACTCGAGGTTCTTGGTCCCGCCTGCAGCACGACCTGCTGCGACTCCTACTCCCGCCCCTGCACTGAGGGCAGCAGCTCGTTGCGGGGGTGCTTGGCCTGGTATTTCTTTTTACCAAACATTTTCTATTCTATTCGTCAGATCCTGCTGACTACACCAAATGTTACAAAGGAACAGGTTCAAGGATCAGACTAGTAGAACAGAAAAAGGCTCACTCGTCTATTTAGTTACAAATTAGTTTTATTGGCAAGAGAGAAGAAAAACAATATTGTCTTGGTCTTGGTCTCTCTCTCTCTTTCTCTGCTTCCATCCCCAGCGCAGATCACGACTCAGCCCGTCGGTGAACCCCTCTCATACACAAACTAACTTATGGCTTCCTGGCTTTTACAGGTCAGAAATTAGCCGTTGAAATAACTGCCGGTAACTCCTGGTCAAAATAGCGCTGCTCCCAAATTCAAAATATAATCAATGGCAGGATTGCATCCCCCCCCACCGCCGGGAACAAAGCACTATCAGCCGGGCCGGATTTAACTGAAGAGAGGCCCTAAGCTATTCCACTTGTGAGGTTCCTACCAATCCCCCACCCCCACAACTAGAGGAAGATGGTCCACCAGATTGACACCGATTTGCAGCCGAGCGCGGCCAATGAGATAAACGGCTGGAAAGTGGCACTTTTTATTTATTTATTTATTTATTGCCAGTGCTAGTGTCGAGTTATTGGCTTAAAACACTATCATTCTGAAATGGAGGGCAAGGAAAATTACTGAAGGGTTATTTAGAGACTACAGTGCATTGTGACAGCATTGTAAGAAAGGCCTATGATATTATCAAAAATATTATTCACCTTGCAGGGCTTTCACCTAATATTTTTCTCTGTTGTCAGCCAGGCAACCTTGGCAGCTTTTTAGGTTGCCAAATGACAGTTTAGGTGGTCATTTAAGACGTCTTGCATGATGCGTGCGATAATGTGCTCGGACGAAGTGCGAAGTTACTAGTCGGAATTATGCTCAACGAAGCATTCATATATTATTTCTGCTTCAAATAAAATCACAAACTAAACATATTCACCAATCAAGACATGATATATACCACAATGACACGCAGCAAAATTATAATACAGTATCTCAACTCTTTTCACACATTGCAATGAATGCAATTTCTATTATTTCTTTCCACTTCCAAACAAAAATGTGGCTGGATTATTCAGCATATGATCAACCTCGGTGAGACCAAGCGCAGGCTTGGCGATCGCTTCGCACAACACCTCCACTCAGTTCGCAATAACCAACCTGATCTCCCGGTGGCTCAACACTTCAACCGCCTACCCAATCCGAATCCGACATTTCTGTCCTGGGCCTCCTCCGTGGCCAGAGTGCGGCCCACCGCTTATTGGAGGAACAGCACCTCATATTTGTTTGGGTAGTTTACACTCCAGCGGTATTAACATTGGCTTCTCTAATTTCAGGTAGTCCTTGCTTTCTCCCTCCTTCCCCTCCCATTCCCAGCTCTCCCACAGCCTACTGTCTCCGCCTCTTCCTTTCCTTTTTTGTCCCCCTCCCCCGACATCAATCTGAAGAAGGGTCTCGACCCGAAACGTCGTCTATTCCTTCGCTCCATAGATGCTGCCTTTCCCGCTGATTTTCTCCAGCGTTTCTGTCTATCAATGGGATCCCACCACTGGCCACATCTTCCCATCTCCTCCCCTGTTGGCTATCCACAGAGACTGCTCCCTCCGTAACTCCCTGGTCAATTTGTTCCTTCCCACCCAAACCACCCTAGCACTTTCCCTTGCAACTGCAGGAAATGCGACACTTGTCGCTTTACCTCCCCCCTTAACTCCATTCAAGGACCCAAGCAGTCTTTCCAGGTGAGGCAGAGGTTCACCTGCACCCCCTCTAACCTCATCTATTGCATCCACTGCTCTAGGTGTCAGCTGCTCTACATCGGTGAGACCAAGCGTAGGCTTGGCGATCGCTTCGCCCAACACCTCCGCTCGGTCCACAATACCAACTTGATCTCCCGGTGGCACAGCACTTGAACTCCTCCTTTCATTCCGAAACAGACCTTACAGTCCTGGGCCTCTTCCATGGCCAGAGTGAGGCCCACCGTAAATTGGAGGAGCAGCACCTCATATTTCGCTTGGGCAGTTTACACCCCAGCGGTATGAACATTGACTTCTTCAATTTCAGGTAAACCCTGCTTTCTCCTCCCCTTCCCAGCTCTCCCTCAGCCCACTGTCTCTGCCTCTTATTTTCTTCTTCCCGTCCCCCCCACCCTCACATCAGTCTGAAGAAGGGTCTCGACCTGAAACATCGCCTATTTCCTTCACTCCATAGATGCTGCCTCACCCGCTGAGTCTCTCCAGCATTTTTGGAGAAGAAGAATGGGCAAAAGAAGAATGGGCAAAAATGTCAGTCTCTAGATGTGCAAAGCTGGTAGAGACATACACCAAAAGACTTGCAGCTGTAATTGCAGCGAAAGGTGGTTCTACAAAGTATTGACTCGGGGGGGCTGAATACTTTTGCACGCCACACTTTTCAGTTTTTTATTTGTAAAAACATTTGAAAACCATGTATCATTTTCCTTGCACTTTACAATTATGCGCCACTTTGTGTTGGTCTATCAAATAAAATCCCAATAATACATTTACGTTTGTGGTTGTAACGTGACAAAATGTGGAAAAGTTCAAGGGGTATGAAAACTTTTGCAATCCACTGTATATTATACACTCACAACATATATTTATATAGTTATATATGCATATATAAATATACACCATTTTGTTTTCTCGTTTATAACATTGTTTACAGAGTGCTATGTTTACATATTCTGTTGTGCTGCTCCAAATTAGGATTTAATTGTTTTAACTGGGATGTGAGAGAATAAAACACTCTTGACTCTTGATTTACTCTGCTAATGTGTGGGATTGAACTAGTGTATGGGTGATCGGTGGTCGGCCTGAACCAGGTGGGCCGAAGGGCCTATTTCCACGCTGTATCTTTAAATTAAACTAAAAACAATAAAACAAGAGCGAGTCCAGAGTTGCTGGCTGCTCCATGGAGTTCCCCCGCACAATTAAAGCATGGAATAATCTTCACCCTACCATAGTTACCCAACCAGACGCAACTAAATTTAAGGTACCTCTTTTTTCCCCCAAGAACCCTTATTTGCGTAAGTCAAAGTCAAGAGTCAAGAGAGTTTTACTGTCATGTGTCCCAGATAGGACAATGAAATTCTTGCTTGCTGCACACAACAGAATATGTAAATATAATACAGAGCAGGAGATAAAAGTTCAGTTTGTTATTATATACCATAGATCATATATTTACACGCTAAATAAACAGATAAAATGCAATAGGCTGTTATTGTACAGCCCTCCACCACCTGTTTAAATTCCATTTAGAATATTGATGGAGGAAACCAGAAGCAAGAGTTACTCCAGGGAGTTACTCCAGATTCAGGGTCAGGGAGTGATTCTGTGTTGGTTTTCAGCGGTAGCGGCGACGTGTCGATTGGACAGCAATGGCGGCCAGATCTCCCACAATTCAAAGCAAGGGAGAGAGTGCCCAGCGCCGACCAGTTGCCATGGCAGTGCGAATGCGCAGGGCAGCCGATGATGTGCTGGCCGTGGTTGTGCGCATGTGCAGGGGGAGGATGTGCTGGCCGTAGCAGTGCAAGGCGGCCGGCCATGCGGAGAGCGGAGCCCGGCGGCCCGGACAAGGATATGGATGGCGGGCGGAGACAGAGAGTGACACAGACAGAGAGAGACAGAGAGAGACAGAGAGAGACAGAGAGGGGGTATGTCACACCCTTCTCCCCTAATGTGTGACATAATGTGTGACAAAGCTTTTCACTGTACCTCGGTGCACGTGACAATAAACTAAATTGAAACTAGACTGAAACAAAAAAATATTATCACTTTTACAAACCTTTTAAAATCAAAATTTATAACATCTACAACAATACCAATTGCAGCCATAGCTACAGAGTTCCACTATAGTAGTTCAGCAATTCCCAGGTTTCCTCCTCTGATAAATATTTTGCACTGACTATCCACAGCTACATAGAAACAAGAAGTTGCACATGGTTTATTTTCTTAACGCCATCCTATCCAGCCAAGACTCGTCCTAATCCCTATTATGTGAACATGTGAATATATTCCCACCTTGAATCTCACTCGGATTCAAATAATGCTAGCAAACATAATGCAGTCCAAAGAGGAACTTTGTTGAAATCTGAACATTGCCCCTTTCAGCTTTGTCAATTGTTGCAAACATTAATATGCCATCAGCATTGCAACATTAACATATTAAAGCATACATTTCCCAAATAAATTTAAAATCAAAGCCAGAGGAACATACAAATTAGGCACCACTTCCCTTTTTACATAGTTATTGAAGCTTTTCTTTTCACATTTCTTGTTAATTTATTCTCAAAAGAATCCCATCTTTTCATTCATTTTTTACCATACTTTTGTGCCAAGGTGGTGAAATCCTCCATAATTATTACAATTATTATTTTATCTTTATTATTTATCCTGCAAATCTGCTTAATTTTTGGTTATTTATAGTATATTATTGTATGCGTTTTAATGCAATTCATGTGGATTTTATGTAGAGTTTATTACTAGTTACATCATTTTTATTCTAGTCTTTAGCCCGTAACAACCATTCCATCCACCCTCTTTCATTGCAACACAGTTGTTCCTCAGACATTTTGTGGTTACATTTTGTTTAATAGAAAAACTCATTTTGATACATTGTATTCCTATGGGCAGAGGCAATGTTCCTAATGGACACACTATTGATTTTTAGCTAAAAATTGATTTGTAAATCTGACTTCAAAGAGTCAATGACATTACAGTCAAAATTTGTAAATCTTCACCTCTACAATATTTTATTAACAATCCTGTTACCCATGTAATCCATGCCTCTATGCTTCCTAAAATAACTGGATTCTCTGCAAGTTATTTTTCATTCACACATTTGAATATCACGCTCTGCTGATACAGCCTAAATTCTTAATTTGTTCCATTATATTTATTAGGGCTTTTATTAGTGCCACTGCCATGTTACATCACTGTATCCAATCATTTCCCATTTTCTCTTCCTTTCTTTAATGCGTCCTGAAACCTTTCATGCTACTTTTCTGCAATTTCTAATAGTTCCCTTCTCGTCAGTTTATTCATTTAAAACCTTATTTACGACTCTAATTATCCCCTCTACAGCACTCTTCTCCCAGTGGGTGGCACAGGGACTGCAGGTAGACAAATGTTTCACAACTTCAGCAATACTGATTCTGCCCTAAACTTTGGTGCTGTTTGTGCTTAATTTACAATTTCTCCTTCTGACTGCAGAGGTTGCCCACCCTTGGATGCTCTGGCTTTCTTCCCAAGTTACAAAGTGCTGGAGTAACTCAGCAGGTCAGGCGGCATTCATGGAGGAAATGGTAGGCCACGTTTCAGGCCAGGGCCTTTAGTCAGGCTGATTGTAGTAGGAGGGAGAAATCTGGAAAAGAGGTGGGGTTTGGTCAAAGTTGGAAAGTGATAGGTAGATACAGGTGAGGGAGGTTTGATGGGCAGACAAATGCTGGAGATGAAAAGGAGACAAAAGTGTGTCAGACAAGGAGAGACAAAGTAAATGTAAGGGTATATAGTTGGAAGGGGACAGGTATTACAGCAAATAGACGGTGTAAATCACTCCAAGTGTAAGACCAGGGGGATTGTTCATGGACATGCATGAAATAATTGGTTAGAGAAAAGTGAGTGGGGAAATGGGATAGAAGAAGTTACTCTGAGTGGCAGCAGTGACCAAATGGCCTACTTCAATGTAGTAAGAAAATATGAGCCCAGCTCAGGTGCAACCCATTCCACTAGCTCAACTCCTTGTTACAGTGCTGGCAATCATGCCCCACAGAATGGCTGCAGATCATTGGATGCAGGGCAGCAGAGTAACGTAGCGGTAGAACTAATGCCTTACAGCACGAGAGACCTAGGTTCCATCCTGACTATGGGTGCTATCTGTGCGGAATTTGTACGTTCTCCCGGTGACCTGCGTGGGTTTTCTCCGAGATCTTCGGTTTCCTCTCACACTCTAAAGACGTACAGGGTTGTAGGTTAATAGGCTTGGTGTAAATGTAAAAATTGTCCCTAGTGTGTGTAAGGTAATATTAATGTGTGGGGATCGCTGGTCGGTGCAGACTCGGTGGGCCGAAGGGCCATTTTTGTTTCCGAGTTGTATCTCTAAACTAAAAAACTAAATCTAAGCAACAAGGGCAGAAAAAGTAATTAGTAGTGAACATGTGTAAATGAACAGTGTCATGTTTTAAATAGCACTTCACTTCAGGACTGTCAATATATTCTTAGGATACAATCATTTATTTTATTATTTTTCAAAAATTCAATGAAATTGCTCAGAGCTCACAATCTACTCAATTTTAAAATTGATATTTTCAATGCACCGCAGTGTAAAACTAACATTCATTTAATTCCTATGCCAACATAGAAATAGATAGTGCACCTAAAAACTGATCCAATATCAATTATTCTTTCTTTAAGATTTTCTGCAAGCAATAAAGCAATATATAATTGGAAACTCCAGCTTTCTTTACTGAATTTAAAATGAATTAAATAAATATATGTAACTTCTTTGTTCCTTTTAAAGAATAATCAAAATTCAAAATACCTGGAATATTATTGTTAGTAAAGGAAAGCTGGAATTTCTAAATGATTAAAGGGATGACAATAGAGTCTAAAATTTTATTTAAATCTCAAATGTATAAACTGATTTTTTAGTTTGGTTTAGTTTAGTTTAGCTTAGTTCAGAGATACCATGCGGAAACAGGCCCTTTGGCCCACTGGGTCCACGCCGATCAACAACCCCCGCACATTAACACTATCCTACACACACGAGGGACAATTTTTACATTTACCAAGCCAATTAACATACAAACCTGTACGTATTTGGAGTGTGGGAGGAAACCGAAGGTCTCGGAGAAAACCCATGCAGATCACGGGGAGAACGTACAAACTCCGTACAGACACCACCCATAGTCAGAATCGAACCCGGGTTTCCGGCGCTGCATTCGCTGTAAGGCAGTAACTCTACCGCTGCGCCACCGTGACCACCGTCTTTGTAGGATCTTTGACCAGAAATATTAACTCTGTTTCTCTATCCACAGATGTGGAACAGAAACAAATGGTAAGGACCAGGGCAACTCTATCCATGTTCCATCTGGGGGTAGGGGGAGCAAGAGCAGAACCACGGGACACCGAGGGGACATGGGTGAGGGATCCATCTAAGACAAAAGGGGGTAAACCATGCTAAATAAGTAAATGATCTCAGAAGCATCTTGGGAGCAGATGCGGCAGGGACGGGGGAAATTAGAGATTTGCAAGAGGCAGGGTGCGAGGAAGTGTCTTCAAGATAACTGTGGGAGCCAGTAAGTTTGCAGTAAACGTCAGTCGATAGTCTGTACCCTGTGATGGGATGGGCAGAAGGGCCTGCTTTCACGCTGTGTGTCTAAAGTCTAAAAATAGATACAGGTGATTTGTATTTATTGTTATAGCATAGTAACTTACACAATGTTACAAAAATCGAAAATCTGCCTTTAACATGTCCATGAATTATCTTAACTAACTTAACCTTTGCATTGTAGATCAAACAATAATGAAAAAGGAGTGGAGAAAAAAGGTTTGCTTATTACATTTATGAAATATGATAGGCTAAAAATGTATATAATACAATAATAGACAGCTAGTTAGATGTCCTTGTGAAGCATCCAGTTTTCTGACCTTTCATGTATTTGCCCAAGTGCGTTCTCAAGTATGGTACACAAAAACGCTGCATTAACTAGGAATTATGCTATTGTTTGAATTTTCATTCAGAGTCCTAAATTACTGGCAATTTATATGAATACCAATCATGGATTAAATTCAGTAAGGGTGGCGCAGCGGTAGAGTTGCTGCCTTAAACCCCTGTCCCACGGTACGAGTTAATTCCAAGAGTTCTCCCCACTTTGCCCTGATTCGAACTCGGAGATTTACGGTAATGGCCACTCGTCGGTACTTGGGGCTCTCGTGGACATTTTTCAACATGTTGAAAAATCTTCACGAGTCTTCCCATGCTTACGTGCCGTTAGCAAGTTTTCCCCGAGTACCTGCCGTTAGCGCTAAGAGACGTCCCCGGGCTCCGACGTACCGGCTACGTTCATTCTCAGTGCTTATCATGAGTTTGATTTTTTTCAAACTTGGGAGAGCTCTTGGAATTAACTCGCACCATGGGACAGGGCTGTTACAGCACTTGCAGGGCTGGAGATCTGGGTTTGATCCCTACTGTTTGTACGTAGTTTGTATGACCGAGTAGGTTTTCTCCAAGATCTTCGGTTTCCTCCCACACTCCAAAGACGTAGAGGTATGTGGGTTGATTGGCTTGGTGTATTTGTAAAATTGTCCCTAGTGTGTGTAGGAGAGTGTTAATGTGCGGGGATCGCTGGTCGGCGTGGACTCGGAGGGCCATAGGGCCTGTTTCGGTGCAGTATCTCTAAACTAAACTAATATGAAAATCATTGAACAACTTTGCCTTTGGAATATTTTTAATTTTATACATCCTTTGCAATGAAGCTGATTGAAAGCAAATTAAAAGGTATTTTATATTTCGTCAAGGTATTTAATCTATATGCGATAATATCCTGGTTCAGATTTTGATCTGATGCGCCCAGAATTTCTCCATACTGATACAATCTTTAATTTCAGATATTGTACATAAAGTAGCTCTTTAGTGAGATAGAAATTGTGATTTATCAACCTCAAGCGATAGAAATCAATATTCTACATTTCTATTGGTGCTTGAGATTACCGTTGGGGCAGATTATTTAGAATTGGACACTTGTACGATGACTTAGAACTGGAGAAGCTTGTGACTTCAGCACATTTGGGTTTAAAGAATTTTGCCCATAAGCTTGCTAGAATTGCCAAATTGATAGGTGGGATAGGTTAACTAACTTGCCTCAACTACCTCCTCTGACAGCTCGTTTCATATACCCACCACCCTTTGCTACTTAACAAAAGCAAAAGAAGATAAGGGGTTATCCTGAAAGAAAGCATGGATAATTGGTCCCAAAAGCACACAAGTATGGTCACTCTGCAATATTGTAGATGACATTATCACAAGCCAGCCTGATGCAGAAATGAAGTCAAGCACACAGAGGTGAACTGCAGCCAAGAAGAATTGCAGTTGCATTTTGTCCAGGGAAAAAAATGTTTTTCAAATGCCATGGCACTAAACTATTGAGTGCCAGGTATCCACGTTTCTAGGTCAGAGAGGTTCGGAATAAGATGCCACTTTTGTGAAGCCAATGAAGAACCAATCAGGCAGGTAAGACTAGTGTAGCTGGAACATGTTGGCCGGTGTGGGCATGTTGGGCCAAAGGGCCTGTTTCCATGCTGTAATGCTATCACCCTAACTGTAGTGTCCACAGCACCGTTGACCTCATCTCATCTATTTTTCATCCCTCTGCCCTCACCCTTTCCCCACCCGGACAGAGCAAGAACAGAGTTCACCTTCCCTTCCACCCCACAAGCCTCCATATTCACAGATCATGCTTCACAATGTCAGCAATTCCAACTCCAGACACATATTACCTTCTGTTCCCCTCTCAGTTTTCCAAATAGATTGCTTCCTTTGCAACAGCCTGGTCCACTTTTCCATCACTACCGATCACTCCCCATCTTATGTCATTTTTCGATACAACTATAGGACAATGTACTTTTATCGAAGATAGACACAAAAAACTGGACTAACTCGGTGGTCAGACACCATCTCTGGAGAAAAGGAATTGGTGACTTTTCAGTTCGAGACCCTTCTTCAGAGGTAGAGTCAGGGGAAAGGGAAACAAGAGATATAGATGGTGATTATAGAGAGATATAGAACAAATGAATGAAAGATATGCAAAAAAGTAATGATGATAAAGGAAATGCCATTGTTAGCTGTAGGCCATATGAAAACGAATTACAGACAATGAGACTCAACAAGACGACTTTTAAAGTAGTACAACAACTTGGGTGGGGAGAGACGGAGAGAGAGGGGATGCAAGGGTTCCTTCAAGTTAGAGAAATCACTATTCATATCGCTGGTGTGTAAGCTGCCCAAGGGAAATATGAGGTGCTGTTGTTCCAATTTGTGTTCAGCCTCACTCTGACAATGGAGGAGGCCCAGGACAAAAAGGACAAAAGGAATGGGAAGGGGAATTAAATTGCTTGGCAACCGGCATATCAGGTAGGCCCAAGCGGACTGCAGCAAAGGAGTTCAGTGAAACACATTCCCAGTCTATGTTTGGTCTCGCCGATGTTTTTCTACCTCTTGTTTTCCACCATCCAGGAACCCAAATAGGTTTCCCAAGTGTAGCAACAATTCATTCGCACTCCTTCTGACCGAATGTATTGTGTTCATTGTTCACAATATGATCTCCTCTGCATTCTTGGAAGTGTCATTTCTTTGTTGAAATTACTTCTTATGGTATCTGATAAAAAATTATACAAGCTTAGGACGCATTTCATACCTGCTTATTCTTGCAGTAGGTAACCCAAAGCATTAATCTCAAAAATGAATAAAAATATTAAGGGAGCCTGGAATGATAGCTGGTCATTTGACATGATTTTTCAAGAGGTTTCTATATGTTTTGATTCACATTATCCAGCATGTGAGCTGTAGTAGGATTTATTGTGCTGTGTTCAATTTAACTTCTGACTTGACAGGTTCGGCACAAGCAGCAGTTTCAATGACACTATTTTAATTAGTTTATGATAATCTATCTAAATATACAATTGGGAGCTATGGGTAAACCTTAGGAATTAGATTTTCTGTTCAATAAAACTTGTCATCCTGAGGTAAATGCAGAATCAAAAAGACATGATCTTCATGACACTGAGAAAACAAGATCTAAATTCAACATTCCCAGCACAGAGTTTCCAAAGGCAGCCGACAGGCTAAAATGTGGCCTGCAAGATCTTGCATTCATAATAGATGCTCAAACTCTGTGCCAGGAATGGAAAGTTACAAAGTTTACCCTAGGAATGTTGTTGTTATGATGTTTTCATTCTGTTCACGAGTACTAATTGCAAGACAGAATATAAAGTAGAAAGCTGTCAGTGTGATGACTCCTGCTGATAATTGTAGTCACGCCTTAGAAAGCAATAGTCAGGTGGAAGCTTTTAAATCCATGACTGATATCCAGGTGGAGACCAGAAAAAAAAGTTGCTTCACGACCTCAGGAGCAATGTGGTCACAGAAAGTTGGTGATTTTATGTGGTTACTTGACTCCGAGGAGTGGTATAGGTCCCATGCAATCAAACATTTCTTTTAATCAGGTATTGCTAGAAATTAATTTAACACTTAAACAAAGTATTCTGCACATTTTGTCTTAGAAAAAGCCTCATATAGCGCAGAAACAGACCCTTCAGCACACCATGTCAACCTTCAAGTATCCAACTATATACAGTAAATCCTATTTTCTAGAACTTGACCTTTAGCCTTCTATGCCTTGCCGATTAAAGTGTTCACCCAGATACTACTTAAATTATGTAAGTCTCTCCCTTCAGCTCTCCCTCATGCAGTCAGTTTCTGATTCCAGCCACTCTCTGCAAACATTCTTCCCTGGAACCCCTGTAAACATCCTACCCCTTACTTTAAAAATATGTCCTCTGATTTTACCATTTAAGGTTTCAAAGGTTTCAAAGGTCTTTTATTGTCACATGTACCAAGTTACAATGATATGCAAATTACCATACAGCTATACGAAAAAAAAAGCAAGAAGACACACAACTACATAAAAGTTAACATAAACATCCACCACAGCAGATTCCTGACATTCCTCACTGTGATGGAAGGCAAAAAATGTCCAATCTTCTTCCTCTATATTTACAGAGAGTAATAGTGGAAAGATGTTATTCTGGCTGGAGGTCTGTGGTCAATGATGTTCCACAGAGATCCTTGGTAGGACCTCTGTTGTTTGTGATACAAGTGAACGACTTGAACGTAAATGTGGATGGATTGGTTATTAAGTTTACAGATGAAACCAACATTGGTGGAGTTGTAGACAGTGAGGACGACTGTCGAAGGATAAAGTGAATTTAAGATCAGTTACAGATATGGGTGGAGAAATAGCAGATGGCGTTTAATCCAAACAAGTGAGGTCTTTAATATAAGGGGAATATATATAGTTAATGACAAGTGCCTTAACAGTATTGATGTGCAGAGGGATCTTGTGGTCCTGCCCCACAGCTGACTGAAAGTGGCAACACAAGTAGATAGAGTGGCAAAGAAGACATATTACATGCTTGACTTCAATGGTTGAGACAATGAGAATGTGAACATTGGGGCCCTGTGTTGCCCACTACCATGTCTGATGTATTCAAGAGAGTTATATATAGCTCCTAGGGCTAACAGAATCAAGGGATATGGGGAGAAAGCAGGAATGGGGTACTGATTTTAGATTATTACCAATGATTATAGTGAATGGTGGTGCTGGCTCAAAGGGCCGAATGGACTACTCCTGCATCTATTTTCCATGTTTCTAAGAGACAGAAAGTCATGTTACGTCACATTTGGATAATAGTGGGCTGTTCATTTTGAGTCATTACTTGAAGGATAGAGAGGCTTTGGAGATGGTGTAGAACAGGTTTACTAGAATGCTGCCAGGATTAGATGGTATTTGCTACAAAGAGAGGTTGGATGAACTTGCATTATTTTCTCCGGAGTGTTGAAGGTTGAGGGGAGATCTGATATAAGTATATAAGTTGCTAATTTCAGATGGCTTCCTCAAATCTCTCTCACAACTTCTTTTCATCAAGAATTTCTTAAAATCCTACCTCTTTGATTGAGTTGTTGGTGCTCTTTTTATATGTGTTGGAGACTTCTGATTACCATCTTGGGATATTAGAGATTTTACATAAAGGGAGATTGTGGAATCATACGTGATTTATGTTCAACAGGCCTACAAATATAATTTGTTTCTATAAGCCAGAGAAAAGCATACATTTTGTCAGGTCTAAAGCCATGCAAACCCTGCCCAGTAAACACTGCCCAGTCCATCATTGGCTCTGACCACCCTACCATCAAGGGAATTTATCGCAGTCGTTGCCTGAAAAAGGCTGGCAGCATCATCGAGGACCCACACCATCCTGGCCACACACTCATCTCCCCGCTACCTTCAGGTAGAAGGTACAGGAGCCTGAAATCTGAAACATCCAGGTTCAGGAATAGCCACTTCACCACAGCCATCAGGCTATTAAACTCAACTCAAACAAAACTCTGAACATTAAATAACCCATTGCACTTTATCTGTTCATTTGTGTGTGTGTGTGTGTGTGTACTAGACCAAGGACGGTCTGGTCCCCGAACGTGCTTCAGACACCGAGTACGGGGGTGGGGGGGGGGGGGGGGGTGGGAGAGGGGGAGGGGGGGAGGGGGGAGGGAGGGGGGGGGAGGGAGGGGGGGTTGTTACCGAACTGAACTCACTGTGGAATGAATCCATTAACGGAGCCACTCTGCTGTTGGATTGGAAGTTATCCCTACCTTCTCTCTGGCTGACAGGCCGTTAACGTGCCGGCTGAATGCAAAGATCGGCTGTTCCCCTGCTGTATTTCGGAGCACGGCGAAAAGCAGGTGTGGAAGAGGCGATCTTTGGCTTGAGCCAGTTATGGTGGCTGGCCAGCAGGCCACAAAATGAGTGAGTGGGGGAGGGGGGGGGGTGAAGGATTTTATTAAATATACCAGTGGTTTGTAAGCTTCCCAAGAAAAATGAGGTGTTGTTCCTCCAATTTGTGCGTGGCCTCACTATGCCAATGAAGGAGGCCCAGCATAGAATGATCAGTAAGGGAATGGGAAAGGGGAGTTAAAAATGGTTAGCAATCAGGGGATCCAGTAGGCCTTGGTGGATCGCGCATAAGTATTCAGCGAAACAGTTGCCGAGTCTACGCTTGGTCATACCAATGTACAGGAGGCCACATCAGGAACACTCCAGATGCAATAAATTTGATTAAAGGAGGTACATGTGAACCTCTGTCTCACCTGGAAAGACTGTCCGGGTCCTGGAATGGAGTAGAGCAAGGATATATAAGGGCAGGTGTTTCATCTCCTGCAGTTGCAGGGGAAAGTAGCTGTGGAGGGGGTGGGAAGGGTGGGAAGGGAAATTCCCTCTTCAAAGAGTTGCAGAGGGAATGGTCTCAGTGAAAGGCAAAATGGGGTGGAGATTGGAAGATGTGACTAGTGGTGGAATCACTTTGGAGATGTCGGAAGTGTGTTGGATACAGAGGACGGTGAGGGTGAACATTGAATACCAGGGGAACTCTGTCCTTGTTGTATCTGGGAGGAGGGGGAGCAATTGGGACACAGAGGAGACAAGAGTGGGGAAGCATCTATGACAGAAGGGGGGGAACCACATCAACTAAATAATGAGGACACCTCAAATGTCCTTGTATGGAAAACCTTGATCAGCACATGCGGTGGAGATGGAGGAATTGAAAGGACATAGCATCTTTGCGAGAGGAGGGGTGGGAAGAAGTGTAGTCCAGGTAACTGTGGGAGTCGGTACATTTGTAGTAGATCCAGATAAGTGAGGTTTTCTCCAGAGCAATTGCAATGGTCCTGTTAGCAATAATCAAACCCTATAAATGAATTTTAAAATACATTGCTGTGTCTCCAAATGTGTGTTATTCTAGGAGCATCCATTGGTTACAAAGGTGTCTACAAATGTTTCCACATGGTAAAGAGCAATTCAGAATATTGCTCACAAACACAATTGTGCTTTGAGCATCAAAGATTCATTTGTAATTGTGGCTAATCCTGACGGTTGAGGTACTGTGAAGGGGGAGGGAAAGAACAATGGAGGACCTGGCGCTGCGGGGGTGGGGGGGGAGAACAATGGACAATGGGGAGGGGGAAAAGACAAGGGGAACCCGGCGTGGGGGAACCGCAGTGGGGGGGGGGGGGGAACAAAAGGAGGAACTGGCATGCTTTGTAACTTTGTCAGTGCCGTAGGTGGCCGCTATTTGTATACATTGTTGAATGCAAGCAAAGAATCTCACTGTGCCTAGTCACATGTGACAATAAAGTATTACTATTCCTAATCTGTGAAAAATACAATATAAATTGTTCATTGTGTTCTTTGATATACAGTAATCCCATACTAAATAAAGCATTTTAATGATGCTATAGTATCAATACACATACAATTCACTGAGATTGCTTTCCATTTATGGCTAAATGGATGTCAATTTATATCTTACTAATGTAAAATCGACTCCAGTCTATTAACTATAAAGATTTTATGCTGGCACTCAATTCTCAAACTTTGATCTTCTCTCAAAGTATGAGTAAATTCATCCATACATAGAACTGGGAGAGTAACGTAGATGAAGAAACTTTGATCTAGCTTTTCAAACTGAGTTTGCCAATGTCCCAGTTGGTAAATTGGAAGGAGTACTATTAATGCGAGATGTATATCCACTGTCACACGCAATATTGTTTGCTGTCAATTCAGACACTTATCCAGTTATTTCACCACAATTACCCATGAAGAAAGTAAATAAATAATAATAATCTCTTCTGTCATGGTGATGATCTTCCATTTATATCTTCCAGAGATTGAGTTCAGACAGCAAAAAAATGTTTCTCTCTGTTAACTTCATCAGATTCTTTTGGTATTTTGACTTCCATCAGCAATTTGCAGACCATTCTATCCCTGAGTGATAACAACCTTACTTGTCTTGGTATAAAAACAAACCAATGGAAGAAGTCCACAGGTCAAGCAGCTTCCCTGGAGGCCAAGTGATAGTAGACATTTTAGGTTGCTGTGGTGAGGTAAATGAAACTTTTACTACTTGTAATTTACTTAACTTTATTTAAGCTTTAAGCAACTTATTTCTTTAATACATTACTCAGAAACGTCTGGCAAACATGGCTGATTCCGCAGGCCTTTCCCGCCCGAAATACTTTGCACATGCGCACACTCCGGGAATGTCCTGCGCATGCGCACACTCTAGAAGAGCCCTGCACATGCGCCCACTTCATTCTCCCCTCCTATTTATAAGTTGATACGGTCAGAGTAATCACTGCAGAGTCTTTTCTATGTCTCTCCAAGGGGTCCTTAACCACGACAACTTGTGCCCTCCAAGGGGAAGAGCTGGGTTCTATGACACCTTCTTGTAAAAGATTAGTTACTTCTGTGTTGATAAAGTTCCTATCATCTTTACTAAAGTGTCTTGATTTTGTCGCAATTGGCTTGCACTTGGAGGATAAATTAGTGAATAATGAAGGACATTCAACAGATGCAGCAGAAACACCACGCAATACTGGTGGGTTTGACAATACAAGATCAGGCATAGATCCTTCATACATTATTTGAAGAGATCTGTGCAGTTTCTGGAAATCCTGACCTAGAATTATATCGCTACACAAATTTTTCAAAATACCTAGACATACAGATTTATAGCTAGTTTTGTTCAGAAGAAAGTCTACAATACAAGATCCTATAATTTGAGTGTTGATAGTTGTCAGAGCCATCGAGATTTCCTTATTTGAAGGAATTATGGTTAGACACAACTTGTTCACTTATAAAACTTTCTGAACTGCCAGAATCAAGTGGTACATTAAGTGTATGGCCATTAATGGATACCATTGTAGCTGCATGAAGACAAGCTCTGAGGAAATGCAGCTGTAATTGCACATAAAGAAGGCGTATACATGGCAGCAGTCACAATTCTTGTAGTTGCTTTGGACTTGCAAACTCTAGAATAATGTCCCTTCTTGCCACAACTATTACAAGTTGCCTCTCGAGCAGGGCATATCCCTCTCTTATGAATATTACCCCCGCAAAAGTAACAGTTCCTTTTTGAATAATTGTATGCTGCAGCAAGGGCATCTTTATCAGTAGAAATTGTTTCAGTTTTCTCCATATTTGTACTTGGGTGAAATTCATTTGTAGTAGTTGCAGCAGAATACACATTAGATGAGCCATAAGCATCTGAATTTTTCTGAGCCAATTCTAAAGAGTAAGCTTGATTGTAAGCTGACTGTAAATCCAAGGTTTTGTGTTCTAATAGTCTCTGTCGTATTAAAGGCGATGCCAAACCATTGATAAAAGAGTCTCGAATAACTTCCTGTCGATATTGATCAGCCATAACTGCTTTGAAGGCACAGTCTTTACTAAGTCTTTGAAGTTCTTGTAAAAATTCATCAAGTGACTCACCAGGTTTTTGTTTCCGAGTAGCAAGGAGGTGTCGAGCGAATATCACGTTGGGTGTCTTAACGAAGAGTCTGCTTAGTACATCAATAGCAGAATCATAAGTTGTACTCCAAAAACATAATTATTTAGAGAACACATCCTTTCATTGTTCTTTCTAGATGTATTATTCACATTTCACAACATAAAATTCATATCATCTCAGTCAGCTAATCCAATTCATGTCTTTGAAGTTGCTTATAGCTTCTTTTCACAATTAACCATTCTTAATGCAAAATTCTAAAAAGCTAGTTCATTCTTGCCACTTCCCTTGTGCAGCATCCAGTTTTAGATTAAACATCTCTCACTACCAGAGATGATATACTGCCTCTTCAACTTTCATCTATTTTCATGATGTACATTTACTTTTTACTTGGATACAATCAAACCTTCCAGCTGTTTGACAGCATTGTTTATTTGACTCCCTTCTTATTTTTGATCATTCTGTTGTCTACTCCCCAAGAACAGCATTCATTCCAACATTCCACCATAAAATACTTGAAAAAAGCTGATTTATTCTGAAACTTACAGTTAATATGTGTAAACTGGTGAACACGTTTTTTCACAAAGAGCTTATTCTTGCAATTCAAAAGCATGATGAATAACAAAAGGCCTTGATAGACTAGAAGTGGAGAGGATGTTTCCACTAGCGGAAGAGTCTTGGACCAGAGGGCAAAGTCTCAGATTAAAAGGACATAGAAACATAGAAAAATAGGTGCAGGAGTAGGTCATTCGGCCCTTCGAGCCTGCACCACCATTCAATGTGATCATGGCTGATCATCCAACTCAGTATCCCGTACCTGCCTTCTTTCCATACCCCCTGATCCCTTTAGCCACAAGTGCCACATCTAACGCCCTCTTAAATATAGCCAATGAACTGGCCTTCTGTGGCAGAGAATTCCAGAGACTCACCACTCTTTGTGTAAAGAATGTTTTCCTCATCTCGGTCCTAAAGGAATTCCCCCTTATCCTTAGACTGTGACCCCTTGTTCTGGAACTGTGACCCCTTGTTCTGAAACTGTGACCCCTTGTTCTGGACGTACCAATAGAAAGGCGATGAGGATTGTTTTTCGCCAGACGGTGGTAAATCTGTGGAATTCATTAGCACAAGCGTTGTGAAGGCAAAGTCTTTGTGTATTTTTAAGGCACAGATTGACAGGTTCTTGATTAGTACAGGTGTCAGGGGTTATGAGGAGAAGGCAGGAGAATGGGGTTGAGAGGGAAAGATAGATCAGCCATGATTAAATGGTGGTAAAAAATCGATGGGCCGAATGACTTAATACTTTTTTTTTTGAATATATTTTTATTAGAGGCCATACATATAACAAATAATATAGCATTTTTTTCCAAATATAGTTGATACATCTTTCCAAAATTATATAAATGTTAACAAAATATATATATTGGCCTCACTTTTTTTTATAGAGTGAAAAAAGTATAAAGAAAGAATAGTGAATAATTAATTCTATAAGCGAATGACTTAATTCTGCTCTTATGGCTTATGGACTTTTACTAGTAGTCTCCAGGGCTTATGTATTGTGAGCAAGACCATCTTTAATTCCACCACTGTCTGTAGCCTCTGTGCATTGGAATTGCCTTACTGGGCTATGATGCAACCAGTCAGCATCCTTTCTATAGAGCATCTGCAAAAGTTTATCAGAGTATTCTGTGATATGCCGAATTCCTTTAAACTTTTAAGAAAGTAAAGCTTGCCTTCTTCATGATCACGAGTATGTGCTCTGCCATGGATATATCATCCGAGATGTTAACGCCTCAAAATTTGAAGCTGCTAACTCCTGCTTTTGATCCACCAATTTAATGAGGAAAATGTGAGTAAACATATATTTTGTTCATAAGAATAGGAACAAGAACACATTGTAATTAGTGATTGGTAAAAATCTCAATGTGATAAAAGTGTAATGAGTAGTTAAGACTGACTGAACTTAATTGCCTTCCATCACAGTGATCACTGTGGTGGATGTTTATGCTAAGTTCTATTGTTATTCTTAATTTTGTTGTGTTCTTTTAATTGTATGGCTGCATGGTAACTCAAATATTACTGTACCTTGATTGGTGCATGTGACAATAAATGTAAATCTGAATCTGAATCTGAGATCACTACGAAAAATGAAATGTACCGCTGAGTTTTGTAATTCAGGAAATAAGATGCAAAATAAAATCTCACCGAATATGTTGAATAGCTTATTTTTACAGAAGAGTGCATTTCTGCAAGTGAACTAATATGAGGCATTATAAATAATGAGATAAGTGATAGGAACATTAAATTAGAAAGTTATTGAGAATAAAGAGTTATTCATCTCTTGTCTAATAATTCTTATCAGCATCAGAAAGTCCTGTGGTGGTGTATAAGATATGTGTTATAATGATGGGATTAGGAAGAAAGCTACAAACCTGAAATATTTTGCAGAATTGCACAATTTATCTGGTGGTTGATCATAATGTGGAATTCCCAGAAGCCAATTTATCCATGTTTATCCTTCTGTTAATTATGGTGTTGCACAGGGAGCCAAATGCAACGGAATTTCGTTTGGAACTGCATATATCGATGTATTTCTAAATGACAATAAAGTTTGTTTGACTTGACTTTGACAAATTGACTTGCCAAACACATTTTTAAAAACAATTTTGTAGGGAATTGCTTAAAAACAATATAGGGCTGTAAAGTAGCTTCAGTGTTGAATTAAACCACTAAATTTAAAGAAAATGTTAAATGAAAGTTCAGTCTTGACTCGAGAAAGAAATCGTGCACTATGTTGCGTAAGCAGTAATGGGCCTGTCCTACCAGCATCCGACTCCATGCGATGAACGCGATCAAACTAGAAGCGGGGGCCGCGCGGAGGTCGGGTGATCCCCTGTACAGGGCCGTTCCCACCAGCATGCGCCTGCATGCGGCAAGCGCGACCAAACCGGCAGCAGGGGCCGTGCGGAGGTCGGGTGAGTGGCGCAACGCGGCACAAAGTGAGGCGAACTTGGAGCGAAGTCTAAGGTAAGTTCGCCAGGACAGAGAGGAACACACAGAGAGGGGCACAGAGGCACACACACACAGAGGGTCACGGAGGCACCTACAGATAGGTTCACGGAGGCACGATGTCAAGGTGGTGTGTAATGCGTCGAGGCGACTGCGAGCCGACAAGCCGTTGCCGCGCGGAATTTTTGAACATAGTCAGTTTTTTGGAGCCCCGCGCGATGTCGGGACGAACTCCGCACAATTCCGCACGGCTCCGGCGATCGATGTGGGACCGGCCCCACGACGCCGGACGGCTCAAGCGACCACATTAGGTCGTGCTAATCGCATAGAGTTGCATGCTTGTAGGACAGGCCCTTAACTCTCTAGGTCCATTCTCACTGCAGCCTCTATTATGGCAACTGTTCTGCTCTTGATCACCTGAACCTGCAGGGACTGGTGAACTCTCCAGTCCATCACAATCTTGTCACTTCATTTCATCCCGTCCAGCTTCACAGTGGGTTGCAACAGGAAGGCTGGTATCATCAAGGATGCCTGCCATTCTTGACATTCCATTTTATATTTTGTACCCTCTGGAAGAAGATACAGGAACTTGCCAGCCCAGTCATCCAGATTTCAGAACAGCTTCTTCCCCTGAACTTTCAGCTCTTTCACATTTCTTACCCTTACTCTTTCACTAAACTCTAACTCATTTGGTTATTCCGCATTAATGTTTTTGCACACTATTTCAGATCGCACCACAAACCTAGCACTAGACAAGTATGAGAGCATAGATAGACAGTCAGAATCTTTTTCCCAGGATTAAAATACTAGAGGGCATTGGTTTAAAGTGAGAGGCAAAGTTTAAAGATGTACAGGGCAAGTTTTTTTACATAGAGGGTGGTGAGTGCCTTAAATGAGCTGCTGGAGGTGGTGGTGGTGGCATACAATAATGGCATTCAAGACTTTTGGATAGGCATGTGGATATGCAGAGAATAGAGGGATATGGATTATGTACAGGCAGATTAGAGCTGGTCTTGGCATCATAATTGGCCCAGACATTGTAGGCCATTGGACCTGTTCCTGTGCTGTATTGTTCAATCATCTATTAATATATACAATTTACTCGGTGTGATTCCTGCAGCAAATAATTTAATTGCACAATATGACAAAGAACTGTCTCTGATTGAAACTTGTCCTCAAGTCATTAAAATAAATTTGTTACACTCCTTTCCAAGCACGAATTTTATTATTAAAGTTATAAAATTAGAACACTTTCTAACAAGGAATCAAAATCATTGCTATCTGATTCTGTATTCACATCCACTCATTGTATGACACAAATAATAATTCAACGTATTATCTCATGTCATTTTCAAAGCAGAAATTTTGTTTTATATTATACGAACGTTTAACACATTCAAACAAAATAACTTAACACCTCTTAAAATATGTCCCAAGTTTTAGTTTTATGATATTCCCTTGCCAATAAAAACTTCAATACTTTGGAGAATTACTTCAGCATTATTAAGTATACAGTACATTTCCTTTCTGTAGTTATCATGAATCCCTGTTATTTATTTCTTATTCCCCTTCTATTCTAAGCATGCGAACACATGTAAGCAAGCTGAAAATGAGTTCACAAGTCTCATATAATGGCTTCTTGTAAAAAATTTTCCCTGGAAGACAAAATGATTATAGCTTTTAACACTGCACTTATGACAGTAAACAGCATGTTCTCCTACGTTTTGCATGTTAGAACGTGAAAATAAATTGGCTTACACGAGGTCCTGTGTGCAACCACTTTCAAGGGACTTTTAATACATTTTCCTTTCAATGTCGGCTGAAAATTGGTGCAACCATGAAGTTAAAAAATACTGAATTTTGAACATCCTGAGACTGTCTTAAGTAGTTACACCTTTGCAAGAAGTACCCAGAACTGAACCTGTACAGCGGATGGAAAGTCTCAACATACCTTGGATCAATTTGTCAAAACTGGTTCAAAAAAGTATCTGGGCAGGCAGATATATTAGTGGGGACCAAGGCATAGTGACCCCCTGCATGAGAGCTCAAAGAATTGAACTCTCAGTTCTCATTAGTGAGTTTATGCCTAATATGGAAGTGATACTAATTGGTGGGAATGCAATGTCAATGGAAAAGAATCTGAATGTGAAAGAAACACCTCCAAAACCTGTATAGCTTGAGGACAGAAGACTTCATGATTGTGGAGAGTATGGACCCTGAAACACTGTTGTTCCTCCTGGCTGCCGAAGAATAGCTTAAAATAAGTTTAAAACATCTCCCAGGGGCTGAGCTGTCCCCGATTCCCAGCCTCACCGGCTGGCTTGATGTGAAAGCTATGAACTACTTCCAAGTTCATCTCTGGTCCAATACGTTTCAACACCAATTACATTGTGGAAGCCCAATTTGCAGGATGGATGCTGCAGGTTGAAGTCGTTGCTGGCTGAATCACAGCAGGACTTTGACGGATGTTTGGAACAGATTGTCCTCTGCAGTATTCACAAGAGACAAACAAGTGCAGACTTCAAAGAGCCTTTTAATGTACTAAATGCAATAAGACAGATTAACATAGAAACAGAGAAAATAGGTGCAGGAGGAGGCCATTTGGCCCTTCGAACTAGCACCGCCATTCATTGTGATCATGGCTGATCATCCCCAATCAGTAACCCGTGCCTGCCTTCTCCCCATATCCCTTGATTTCGTTAGCCCCAAGATCTCTAATCTAACTCTTAAATGCATCCAGTGAATTGGCCTCTACTGCCTTCTGTGGCATAGAATTCCACTAATTCACAACTCTCTGCGTGAAAATGTTTTTTCTCATCTGAGTTTTAAATGGCCTCCACTTTATTCTTAGACTGTTGCTCCTGGTTCTGGCCTCCCCCAACATTGGGAACATTTTTCATGCATCTAGCTTGTCCAGTCCTTTTATAATTTTATATGTTTCTATAAGATCCCATCTCATCCTTCTAAATTCCAATGAATACAAGCCCAGTCTACCCAATCTTTCCTCATATGACAGTCTCGCCATCCTGGGGATTAACCTTATGAACCTACTCTGCACTGCCTCAATAACAAGGATGTCGTACTTCCTCAAATTAGGAGATCAAAACTGCACACAATACTCCAGGTGTGGTCTCACCAGGGCCCTGTACAACTGCTGAAGGACCTCTTTACTCCTATATTCAAATCCTTTTGTTATAAAGGCCAACATACCATAGATTTCTTCACTGCCCGCTGAACCTGCATGTTTACTTGCAGTGACTGGTGTACAAGGACACCCAGGTCTCGTTGCACTTCCCTTTTTCCTAATCTGCATCCTTAGCATTATTCAAGTCGAACTACAATATGAAGAGATAGGTAATAAAATGTGTCATGAAGGACTTAACACACACACAGAAATTAATACTGAAATGTTTCCATGGAAGGATAAACCAGAGGTAGCAAGTAGCTTTTTCACATATTTGTGTTTAGTTTAGTTTAGTTTATTGTCATCTGTACCAAGTTACAGTTAAAAGCTTTTTGTGGCATGCCATACAGTCAGCTGAAAGACTGTACATGATTATAATCGAGACGTCCACAGTGTACAGATACAGGTTAAAGGGAATAACATTTAGTGCAAGATAAAATCCAGTAGAGTCCGATTAAAGATAATCCGAGAGCCTCCGCGGAGGTAGGTGGGACTGCTCTCCAGTTGGTGATACAATGGTTCAGTTGCCTGGTAATATTTGGGAAAAATCTGTCCCTGAATCTGGAATTATGCGTTTTCACACTTTGTGACTATAACTGATGACTATGTGATAACCAACATACTAAAGATTCTCCTAAATAATTTTCCTCTGCCAGAGCATGATTCTTACAATGTACACAATACTAAAAGTTGTATAAAATATTTCTTTCATATAATAAAATATAAACCCAGTTGCTGGATGCTATTTGGCAAGCTGAAAACCAAAACTACGTATGCTCAATTGCGGAACTATATAAATAATGTTGCTAAAGAAATGGGATTCAAGGACAAAGAGGGCCACAAAGAATGTGAAGAAAATGTCATATAACAATAATGGGCCAATGAGCAAATTTTAGATTAAAATTTGACACACCAGTGTGGATTTTTCTTTTTGTGATCGTTTCAGCTGCTGACAGAAGCTATGCATCATCACACAGCTTGTGGTGGGATTGTCTACTATCTATCAGCATTCAATGATTGTGGCAAGACCCAGCAGCTCCAAGGAACTGACAAAGACAGGACAGCAGTAGAAAGATGTCGTGAAAGAGCTGTCAACCTGCTCCCGCAGCTAGGGAATGGTCCAGGATACTCTGAGGGATAACAAATATCAGCGCAGTGTGAAGCCTGAATTCAAGCCAGGAGCATGACAACACTGAAATAGTGAAAGAGAAGTAATCTTTTCAAGTAGTCAAGTGAAGAATCTTTTTTTTTTTAAGTTTATATTTCCTGCAGGAAACGGTGGGTCAGATTTCATACATAGATACATAGACAATTGGTGCAGGAGTAGGCCATTCGTACCTTTGAGCCAGCACCACCATGTATAGAATTGTAGTCAATGCCTTCTATGTTCTGTTGTGCTATGCAAAGAAAGATTTTCATAGTCCTGTCAGGGACACATGACAATAAACACTTTTGACTTTTGACATTTGACATTCAATGTGATCATGGCTGATCATGCACAATCAGTACCCTGTTCCCGCCTTCTCCCCATACCCCTTGATTCCGGGAGTCCTAAGAGCTCTATCTAGCTCTCTTTTGAATTCATCCAGTGATTTGGCCTCCACTGTCTTCTGAGGCAGAGAATTCCACAAATTCACAACTCTCCGTGTGAAAAAGTTTTTCCTCATCACAGTTCTAAATGACCTACCCCTTATTCTTAGACGATGGCCCCTGGTTCTGGACTCCCCCAACATTGGGAACATGTTTCCAGCATCTAACGTGCACAATCCTTTAATATTTTTATATGTTTCAATAAGATCCCCTCTCATCCTTCTCAATTCCAGTAAATACAAGCCCAGTCGCTCCATTCTTTCATCATATGATAGTCCTGCCATCCCGGGAATTAACCTTGTGAACCTACGCTGCATTCCCGCAATAGCAAGAATGTCCTTCCTCAAATTAGGAGGATTATTTTCCTCAAAATAGTCAGCAGTCAAATTGTTTATTACATTTCCACTTGACCAAATATTTCTTATGAATTGGAGATTGCTGTCAGAAACCCATCGGACAGGGTGTATCCCTCCATCAAACATCTGGAACCTGGGTGAGCAGAGGTAATAATCACATTGAACAATTGGTGATGAGCAGCTTAATGACTGCACCAGGAAGCAACTGTTTGAATACTGAAGATAGACACAAACTGTTGGAGTAACTCAGCTGGTCAGGCAGCATCTCTGGAGAAAAAGGATGGGTGATGTTTCGGGTCGGGTCACCCAACTCACTAAAAACTTGGTTCCAAAGGCAAAATAAAGAAAAAGAAAGCCAAAATCTGTTAACAGAGAGACATTTAAAAAAGCAAAGCAAAGTACAAACATTTTTTTTAATTTTAAAGCCATCCATTAATTAGAAGCGTGATAATTGAGGCTCCGTGCTTAAGTTTACAGTGTCAGTAATATGTTAACAAAAATGATTTTCACACTACAATGGTGAAACCTAACATTTTTCTTCTAAATTTAGTTCAATTTGTTCTTTAATTACAACAATTTCAAGCTTCTTTTTTTGCGTTTTATTGGTAAATTTTAACTTCTCGTGAAGCAAAGCATCCCAAAACTTTCCTGATTTACCTATTTAGCTATGCAGCATAATCATTGGAGCGTGTTATCTCATTTACATTTGGTAATGAATGTAATTAGTCTCATCGCAAAATTTGGCCTACTATCTGTACAGTGGATATACTATGCTTAACACTCAAAAGATTGATTAGTAGAGTATTGATTGCAACAGAAAAGGGCAAATGACTCATCAAAATGCATCTTTCAAATCAATCTATCCAAAGATTTCCTTGATTTAAAGTTTCTCATTTTCATTTGTTAGAAAACGCTGTCGTCTCCATTCTGTACAGTCTAAATAATTTCCTCATCTCATTGCATTTCAATACTAGTGCTCCCACGATGGGATTTCCTTTCTCACTAACTTCAGGGCCTATTCACAGTTTTTTTTGGAGATGCAGTGCGGAAATAGGACCTTAGGCTCACCAAGACTATGCTGATCATCGATCAATTGTTCATGGTAGTTCTCTGTTATCCCGCTTCTCATCCACTCCCTACATTCTAGGAGCAATGTACAGAGGGTAATTAACCTAGAAACCCACACGTCTTTGGGATGTGGGAGGAAATCGGAGCACCCAGAAGAAACGCAGGTGGTCTCACAGAAAAACGAGCCAACTCCACACGGACCGCAGCCAAGGTCAGGATTTAACCTAGGTCTCTGATGCTGTGAGGCAGCAACTTTACCAGTTCTAGAATCCTAGTGTGCTACCGAATGGATCAGATAGGTTTGCTTTAAGCACTTTTGAAAACTTTGTTCATATTGCATCATTAAACCACAAAGATTTGACGTTAAAAGTAGAAATGTATTGCATTTGCATTCAACACATACCCAGCTCAACTGTGCACAATGTATTTGCATCCAGTCCATGTAGTGCTACTGAACTGAGCTAACTGCATCTGTTCTTGGGCTTACAAGCAGGTGTTTGTTCCTTTTATTGTTTCACAAGATACAAGTTATGGGCCAGCATGCAGTGAAAATAACAACAACAAAATCTGCTGTAAATAAAGGGTTGAGAAGGACTGCTACTCACATATGTCAAACATGCAGGAGCAGCTCTGATTTTCCATGCAATGCACGTTTCCAATTTACTTATTTACAATGGGCTCACAACATTTTTCTGCACTATAAGCAGCCATCCATTGCTTTCGAAAGACACACTCGCCAATTTTGCCACCCCCTCATAAGAGGCTGACAAGACATCAGCCTGGATTTTGTAGATATCAAAGGTAGCTGTTCACAAAGACTGGGAGATTTCTGCAATGTGGATCATCTCTTCGACATTCAATTGCTGTGAGGCTTCAGGACAATGGGATACCTGGTGCCAGATTGTTATGTGTAACAAGGAATTGCAGATAGACACAAAATGTTTTGGGTCGAGACCCTTCTTCAGACTGACAGTCAAGGGAGAGGGATACGAGAGATATTGACAGGTAACATGTGAAAAAGACAGATCAAAGCAGATGGTGATCAAAGAAAAAAAAGAATGGTTCATTGTTGGCTGAGGGGAAGGTGACAACGAGGCGTACAATCAGTAAAATTAATCACGAGGACAGTGAAATTAGTCGGAGAACTAAGGTGGGGAGGGACCGAGTGAGAGGGAAAGCAAGATCACTTGAAGTTAGAAATTTAATATTCATAACGCTGGGTTGTAAGCTGCCCAAGATTGTTATTGTTTGGTTAATATTGTTGTTGGTTTGTTTAGTTTTTTATATATACATGCAGAACTTTTTTTCTTGTTTATTATGGTGTTTAAAGAGTACTATGTTTAATTATCTGTTGTGCTGCTGCAAGTGAGAGTTTCATTGTTCCGTTTTGGGGTACATGACAGTAAAACAGTCTTGAATCTCGGAAGCTGTGAAGTTACTCACTGACCAGCCAACCCCATTAAAGTGATCTGGCACGTAGCCAATCAAGAACAAAAATATATAAACTTTTAATCAATATTTTCAAAAGGAGCACAAATTGAAGATCAGAAGATACGCAAGACTGAAATATTGACGAAAGCTGAAATATTGTAACATTTCTTAAAATGTAATCTTATTTTAAAATCCATTATTTTCTAAAATATTTATTTGAGGAAGGTACATTTCTCATTGGAATTAGATCATAAAGCAAAGAAGCATGCCCTTCAGATTACTGAGTCCATATTGATAATCAAGCACCCACTGACACTAATCCTGTTTTGTTCACCCTACATTCCTGTTAGCTCCACCCACATCATCCTCTTCACTGATATTCTACCATAAGGAGCAAATCACAATTACAGAATAACATGACAATCGGTATGTTTTTGTGATGTGGGTAAAAACTACTGCACCTGGAAAAAACCTACGGGGTCACAGGGAGAAATCTACACTAACAGCACTAGAGGTCCTCTCCACCTCACCGGAACCACCTCACTCAGACCGCCTCACCTCACCGCCTCACTGGGACCGCCAAACCTCGCCACCTCACCTGGCCTGCCGAACCCCGCCGTCACATTGGCCATCCGCTGACCGGGACCTCCTATGCTTCCCTTCCACTCCCCGTGGGCCTCTACCGACACTCGCCAATCCCCCACCCTCCAGCAGGCCGCAGCCTGAGTCCAAGGCTCGGCACTGGGCCTGAAGTTTCCACGCTGCAGACTCTGATATCACAGGGAACCTCAGTGGTTGTTCCGCATCCGCCACGATGTGGAGCTCTTCTTCCGTCGCCTCCGCATCAAAGCCTTTTTCCATGGGATGTCCTCAACCCCCAGTGATGACCCCTTCTTCCGTCTCCAACGGACCAGCTCCTCTTGGACTCCCCATGGCCATCTACCGGCTTTAGACCTTTTTATTTTAAACTGCCGGCAGAACATCAACTGCCTCAACTTCTCCACTCTTTCTCCCTCCCCCCCCCCCCCCACAGCCCTCCACTCACTCTGCAACAACCCAGATTGGGTGATCAAACCTGCGGGCAAGGGCGGTGCCATGGTAGTTTGGCGCGATGATCTCTGCAAGTCTGAGGTCATGGGCCACCTCTCAGATACTTCCTCCTAATTATCCTTGGACCATGACCGCACAGACGAGCACCAGGCCATTAACACTATCGCTGGCTTCATCAGTTCCGGCTCCCTGCCCTCCCAAGCTGCCAACCTCATTGTTCCCCAGCCCCGCACTGCCCGATTTTACCTTCTCCCCAAAATCCACAAAACTGACTGTTCAGGCTGACCCATTGTTTCTGCCTGTTCGTTTCCTACCGAACTTATTTCCACATACCTCAACTCCATCCTGTCCCCCCTGGTTAAATCCCTCCCTACCTATGTCCAAGACACCTCACATGCTCTTTGTCTCCTCCATGACTTCCGTTTTCCAGGCCCCCATTCCCTCAACTTCACCATGGATGTCTAGTCACTCTACACTTCCATCCCCACACCAGGAGCGTCTTAAAGCCCTCCGATTCTTCCTCGACCGCAGAACCAACCAATCCCAGTCTACTGATACTCCTCCGCATATTATTACCCTAAATAACTTTTCGTTTGACTCCTCCCATTTTGTTCACAACCAAGGTGTAGCTATGGACACACACATGGGCCCAAGCTATGCCTGCCTCTTTGTAGGGTACGTCGAACAATCCTTGTTCGAGGTGTACCGTGACCTTATCCCGGAACTCTACCTCCGCTACATCGACGACTGCATCGGTGCTAGCTCCTGCACTCATACAGAACTCACTGACTTCATCCATTTCACCACTACCTTCCATCTGACACTCAAATATATCTGGATCATTTCCGACATCTCCCTACCGTTTCTAGACCTCACTGTCTCCATCGCATGTAACAGACTACTGACCGACATCTACTACAAACCCACTGACTCCCATGGCTATTTGGACTACATACCTTCCCACCCTGCTTCCTGTAAGGACTCAATCCTCTACTCCCAATTCCTCCGTCTACGCTGCCTACACCAATGTCCTCATTCTTTAGGGAACGGGGGTTCCATTCTTTTACTATAGATGAGGCTCTCAGAATCTCTTCTATACCCCGTAACTCTGCTCTCACTCCCCATCCCCCCACTTGTAACAAGGGCAGAGTCCCCCTTGTCCTCACATTCCACCCTACCAGCCGTCACGTCCAACAGATAATCCTCCAACATTTTCACCACCTCCAACAGGATCCCTTCACTGGCCACATCTTCCCATCTCCTCCCTTGTCTGCTTTCCGCAGAGACCGCTCCCTCCGTAACTCCCTGGCCAATTTGTCCATTCCCACACAAACCCCACTCTGTCCTGCCACTTTCCCTTGCACCTGCAGGAAATGCTATACTTGTCGCTCTTTACCTTCCCCCTTGACTCCATCCAAGGTCCCAAGCAGTCTTTCCTGGTGCGGCAGAGGTTCACCTGCATCTCCACCAACCTCATCTGTTGCATCCGCTGCTCCAGATGTCAGCTGCTCTACATCAGTGAGACCAAGCGTAGGCTTGGCGATCGCTTCGCTCAACATCTCCGCTCGGTTCGCAATAACCAACCTGATCATCCGGTGCCTCAGCACTTGAACTCTCCCTCCCATTCTGAATCCGACCTTTCTGTCCTGGGCCTCTTCCATGGCCAGAGTGAGGCCCACCGTAAATTGGAGGAGCAGCACCTCATATTTTGCTTGGGTAGTTTTCACCCCAGCGGTATGAACATTGACCGCCAATATCAGGTAGTCCCTGCTTTGTCTCTCTTTCCCCTCCTGTTCCCAGCTCTCCCACAGCCCACTGTCTCCACCTCTTCCTTTCTTCTTCCTGCCCCCCACCCCACTCCACCCCCACACTATAGAATGGTCGCGACCCGAAACATCGCCTATTTCCTTCGCTCCATAGATGCTGCCTCACCTGCTGAGTTTCTCTACTATATTTTTGTCTACCTTCGATTTTCTAACATCTGCAGTTCCTTCTTAAGCACTAGAGGTCAGGATCACTGGAGCCATGATGCAGCACCTCAATGAAATTAACTATTGTGCCATCCAATTTAAACTTATTTTATGTCAAGAGATTAAACTAATCAATTGTTATGGATTGTAGAAACAAGCAACTGCAGATGCTGATTGACAGAAAATGACACAAAGTACTGGAATAACTTAGTGGGTGAGGCAACCTGAAGAAGGGTCCCGCCCAAAATGCCACCTATCTATGTTCCCCAGAGGTTCCCCAGAGGTGCAGCCTTACTTTGTGTCCAATAATTATAGATTAGTAGACCATTAAAACACACTCATGTATAAAACAACAATCTTTATTAATTCCTGGGTATTTCAAAGTGAGAATAATTTGTAAAAATGCAATTTTCTTATTAATTCACAAATTTCTGTGTGCATGGGTATAGGAAGGTGGGGGAATGGGCATTGGAAGATGGAATTGGGGAGTTTGATTGTGGGAACTAGATCAACTCATTCAGACGTCGAGGCTGATGCTGGTTATGCTTGATATGTGGGGAAAAGGACAGCTGAAAAGCCACAGCCCATAAATGTATTTATGAACTAGGTTTAGATACACAAAATCATAACCATACCTTTCTACTAACATAGGGTCCCAGGTCCAGAGATTATCATACATCAAGCCAAGTCCATGAACATTTATATCTATACTTTTACTAAAACTCTCATCATGTCCTCTTCCAGTTTGCGTTGTTTTTAAATTTGCGCAAAAACGGTACCCTATATCGCTACGTTTTTTTGCCACCTTACTCACCATTCTCCTCTGCTCCAAGTGCACCAAGTTTTGTTCCAATTGGTGAAATATTAGAAACGTTTTTGGTCTGTTATTCGCCGGGCGGAGGCTGGCTGTATTCGCGGGCGGGGGTGGGCTGAGATCGCGGGCGGAGTGGGCTGTGTTCGCGGGCGGGGCAGGCGGTGTTCGTGGGTGGGAGGCATTCGCGGGCGGGGGCTGTGAGCACGACAGACGCTGGGGACAGGAGCTGCTGAGTGAGTTCGGAGCCAGGAACCAGTGAGCCCCCACTCCCCCACCCACCCTCCCCCACACCCCCCTCCTCCCAGACACTCCCACCTACCAACCACGCCCCTCCCACATACACCCCCTCCCCTACCCCCACAACCCCCCTAAACCCCCTCCCCCACACCACACCCCTCCCCCACACCCCCCCTCCCCCACACACACCCCTCCCCCACACACCCCCTCCCCCACACACACCCCCTTCTCCCCTCCCCCATACACCCCCTTCCCCACACACATACCCTTCTCCCACAAGCCCTCCCTGCCCCACACAACCACCCCTCACCAGCCTCCGACAGGCGCCGCCTGAAGCCATCCTCCTCCCCTGGCTGCAGGACACTCCCCGCCTGAAACTGTCTAGTCCCCCGGCTACAGAACACTCCTGCCGTTGCATTGGGGGAACAGGTGAGTGGCGGAATATTGCATTGGGGAATGGAATGCATTGGGGGACCAGGCCTCCCATGTGACTGGGACCCAACGAGTCCCACTTAGTTAGCTATGTGTAGGAAGGAACCGCAGAAGCTAGCTTACACAGAAAATAGACACAAAATGCTGCAGTAACTCAGTGAGACAAACAGCATTTCTGGATAGTTTCTATCCAGAGATACTGCCTGTCCCGCTGAGTTACTCCAGCATTTTGTGTCTATCCCCATCTAAGTGTACCTGCACATGGGCCATATCCCTCAAAACCTTTGCTATCCATGACTCTATCCAAGTGTCTTTTAAAATGCTGTTACAGTACCTGCCTCAACTACCTCCTCTGACAGTTCTTTCCATATTCCCGTTGCCCTTTGTAAAACAGTCTAACCCTCTGTTTGCATGTGTAATTATGCATTCAGTCCACTACATTCTTTCAGTGCTCTGTAGATAAGCTTGATAAATGTTTACGAAAGATTACAATTCTTGCTGTGTTTTTTTGTCTTAAACAACGTCACGAGGGACTGCTTGCTTTTGATGGGAGAAATATGTTTGCCACGTAATATCTTTGTCAGTAACCTTCTGCAAGTAACAGTCCCCGGTCACTTGAAAGGGAAAATCTACTGTACAATTGGATGCCGAGCTACTTATAACAAATTCTCTGTGGATCTATTTCATTGCATTATGTTTGTTTAAATAATTAACAAATGGATGCAATCTTTTGAAAAATAATACCAAATAATTTTTAAACTCACTGTCTAATCAAACATTCCTTTAAAAAAAAATGAAAATTGCAAGTGATATTCCCCAATCCTGAGGGGATTCATTCAAACATTCCAATTAAAAATATAGTTTTCAAGTAATTTAAATAAATATAATTTTATATCAAAACAAAAGAAACTACATCCCCCAACTAAACCATTTGAGTCTCTTTCTATTATCAGCAGACCTCAATTCCTTTGTGTACTGAATCACTCACTTCTTTGCTGCTTCTGTTTTGACTTTAAAGATACAACATAGAAGCAAACCCTTTGGTCCTCCGAGGTCAAACTGCCCAGCGATCACCCCCTACAGTAGCACTATCCTACACACTAAGGACAATTTACAATTTACAGAAGCCAATTAACTATCAACCTATTGTTAAAGAAGGAACTGCAGATGCTGGAGATAGGCGACGTTTCGGGTCGAGACCCTTCTTCAGACAAGAAGAAGGGTCTCGACCCGAAACGTCGCCTATCTCCTTCGTTCCTTAGATGCTGCTGCACCCGCTGAGTTTCTCCAGCTTTTTGTGTAACCCCCTAACTATCAACCTATACGTCTTTAGAATGTGTGAGGAAACCGGAGCACCCTGAGAAAACTCATATGGTCAGAGGAAGAATGTACAAAGTTCGTACGCACAGCACCCATAGTCAGGATCGAACCCGGGTCTTTGACGCTGAAGCCAGCAGCTCTACTGCTGCACCACTGTGCCGCCCTGTCCTATTCACAATTGCTCTCTATATTTAACTTCTCTGCCACTATACTGTTACATATTCTGTTGTGCTGCAGCAAGTAAGAATTTCATTGTTCTATCTGGGACATATGACAATAAAACACTCTTGACTCTTGACTATCGTGTGATGGACTCTCATCTGTCGCCCACTAGTGAAAACATTTTAAATTGCTCATGTGGATTACCTAATGGATGATGTGGCTGAGAATGGAATAATGGCAAACATTCATGATGAACTGAATTAAAATGAAGCTCAACAACCTGGTTAAGTCCCTGTGCTCATCTTACAAGTAAAACCTGCACGTCACATGGATGATCCCTCCCCCTTCTGTCATGGGGTAAACTGAGACTGACTGCCCCCCTCAAATCTTTGCACATCCCCAATCCTTTCCATTAGTCACTTTTCTTTCATGCATTTTGTGTTTTTATGACTGTTGGCAGATCAATTTCCCTCCTGGGATAAATAACTTCTATCGTATTGTATGCATGGAACTGCAAATGTTGGTTTACAATAAAAAGAAACAAAGTGCTGGAGTAATTCAGTGGGTCAGGTTACAAAAAAGATACAACGTGCTGGAGTAACTATACAAAAAAAAGACAAAAATGCTGGAGTTACTCAGCGGGTCAGTTACGAAAAAAGAAACAAAGTGCTGGAATAACTCAGCAAGTCAGGATACAAAAAAAAGACAACGTTCTGAAGTAACTCAGCGGGTAAGTTACGAAAAAAGGACACAGTGTTGGAGTAACTCAGCATGTCAGGATACAAAAAAAAACCACAAATGCTGGTATAACTGTACAAAAAAAGACACAAGTGTTGGAGTAAGTCCCAATGGGGAAGGAAGGTCTTTTTTAACAGGTTAAAACTGTACTCTGATTAACTTTCAACAAAATCGCTGGGATTTAATACAGATGCAATTTAATATTATTTCAAGGTCAGCTAAGATTGTTTGGAGCTTTTATAGATCTATTAACCATATTGGAAATCCTTCAAGTGGAACTTGGGTTAAGTTAATTTAAACTAATCCAGCATGTTTTTTAACAAAGCCAGTTAAAATATTTTATATCCTGTTTCAATTAATAACTTAAAAATTGTGCTTAAAATCATTTCTGTAGTTTGCCACAATATCAGTGATACAGCATCCACTTTTCATGACAAGGATAAAGTAGATTAAGGTTTGCAGCAATGCGGTTTTTTCTGATATAATTCTAAGTTACTTTATCTTTCATGCTGAAGTCTGGAGGACACATTGATACTATTCAGATTTTGTAATGAAAAAATGGATGGCTTTACATTTGACATTTTGACATTTATTGAGCTCAGCTAAGCCACTGAGCAAAAATGTTTAACCAACCTCTGTGACTGAATATAAAAACAGTATTATTATTTAGGCAGGAACAGCTCAAAATTAGCAAATTAAATACTATTTTGTAGAAGCTCACGTAGGTGGTCATTTTGACCCAGCCTGCACAGAGGCAACAGAGTGGCAGGGTGAGAAGAACTGCTGAGAGAACTCACGACAGAAATCATATTAACCCATCCATTCAGTGAACTGAAAATGCAGCATTCAGCACAGTTAAGGACGTTCCAGACCTAAGATTTGCCATGGGGTCTGGTGATGGATTATTTAAAAAAACAGGAGGTGACCATCATGTCCATTATACCCATGCTAGTCAAAAATGAACAATCTCACCTTCCATTATGCCCCTGCCAGTTTTTTCCCCCCGTTTAGTTTAGAGATACAGCATGGAAACAGGTCCTTTGGTCCACCGAGTCCAAACAAACTAGTGATCACCCGTGCACTAGTTCTATCCTACAGACTAGGGACAATTTACAGAAGCCAATTAATCAACAAACTTGCACGTCTTTGGACTGTGGGAATAAACTGGAACACCTGGAGAAAACCCATGCAGTCACAGAGAGGACATACAAATTCCGTACAGACAGCACCATAGTCACAGTCAGCCAGGATCAAACCCTGGCCTCTGGCGCTGTAAGGCAGCAACTCAACCGCTGCACCACTGTGCAACCCTTTGAAAAATAAATTGATCCATAACCATGCAGGTCATAGAACATGCAAGTAATCTTACCTCGATTGCCCTTTAGGACAGTTTTTCCTAAACCCTATGTTCATTTAGGGGGAGTAATTTACCTCTCTAATCCTATCAATTACTTTCAATTTACTCCCCTGATTTTTAATCTCTCAGCTCAGGGGAGTTGGTTCTACTGTTTGCTCTTACTAGCCCCCTCATAGCATTATAGATGTGCAAAATGGTGCTGAATGTTTTACAAGCACAGTGCTGCTGTTGACAGAACAGTCCTGAAATATTAATTGCACAATTTGGAGTCTGGCACCATTATGAGAGTGCAAATAAAATTAGAGCTTGGGCAATTTACTCTCTGTGATTCCTGTACAGGAGCACCATCAAGAGCACCTCTCTCCACTATAGATCCATGAATATCTTAATGTGAGCATTAGTGGTTGCGGCTTTCAACGTGTCTCTTCTCTGTACAAGGGACTCAGAAATCTGTTCCTGGTAATGAGTTGAATTACAGTTGGGTGGAACTTAATGATATAGTAGAAGGCCATTTAACCACTCACTTCCCTCTCCAGTGGAGCTGCAATCTCTGTGATAGTTAAAAAAAATAAAAAGCAAATTTGCATTTTATATTAAAATGGGAATGGTCTTAATGTTACAGAATGTATTTTGTGTGTGAGGTATTAGTTTGAGTGCTCTGAAGCTAAATCAATTTATAAAAAACATAGAATAGTCCAGCACAGGAAGAGGTTCTTCTGTGGCAAACATAATGCCAAAGTAAACTAAATCTCCTCTGCCTGCACATGCTCCATATCGCCCAATTCCATGCATATTCATGTGCCCATCTTAAAGCCTCTTAAATGTGCCATGGTATGTTGTTCCACCCCTGGTAGCGCATTCCACGCTTTGTCTATTAAAACCTAAATAATTCAATTTGTTACCAGAAACAGATTTCCGAGTCCCTTATACATAGAAGAGACATGTTGAAAGCCTCAAGCACTAATGCTCACGTTAAGACATTCATGGATCTATAGTAGAGAGAGGTGCTCTTGATGGTGCATATCTCGTTTAAACCTTTGTACTTTTACCTTAATGCTTTAGAGAAAAATATATCACTGTAATGGGAACATGGAAGCAAATTATATTTTTTTGGCAAAGTCAATAAAGTGCTTAACTAATAAAAAGAGGTATTTAATTTATTATTAACAAAATACTGTCAGTGAAATTTCACCACAGGCACTGAGATGTATTTATAATCCCTATTCCCATGTTTCAGCTAAAATTTCTGCAGCCTTTTTTTTTCCCAAGTGGCTTTCTCAGTTGTGGCTTAATTGGCATTTTCTCCCTCTGAATCAAAGGGTAAAGACTTCAAGCCCATTCAAGGCTGACAATACAGAGCAGGAAGAAAGGAATGGTGCACTGTTGTCGATGTCAGTATTTGTTACATCCCATAGCACTTTTTCAGAAAGAAAGTTGTGCTCTCCCTGCAATCCCAGCCACATTGCCATCAGTTCCTTCCTCCCGCACGCCAAACACTTTATCTGATCATTATCACAATGCCTTCTGTGGGATCTTACTGTGTAAATTTGGTGCCTCACTTATAATAGGGAGTGAATGTCAAATTGTTTTGAAATATTCTGAACTACTAAAAAATGTAATGCACTCCAGAGAATTTCAGGGCTCCCTGTTTCTACTTGATTACTGTGACAGGTAAGATTTTCAAATAGAATTAAAAGTCTGACTATTAAATTTAATATTCTGAAATCAATTAAAAACATGCGAGGCTCTATAATACTTTAAATCAAATATATTCGACCAAGGGTCATGGGTTCACTTCAAAAAATATGCTAGCATTCTCACTTACAGCTCATTTCTTATTAAGCATTTATGCCAAGGATAACAATGTGGGAAAATGTAATATTTCCGACTTTGTTCCATCCTCTGAGCTGCCAGGCAGCTTGGGACCAAGAAGGTACAAGAAAATCAACCATCCAATCAGTCATTCCTTCTCCCTAATGGTACAAACTACAAAGCTGCAAGCAAGAGCAATTCATTGAATTGCCAATGTGAAAGTCAGTCACTAATCCATCACAAAATATAGCCAATGGCAACAACTTTGGGTTAAAGGTCCATAAAAAGCTACAAATACAAATCTACACATAAAAGGTATTCAGCAGGCAGAGCACCACCAGCCTGAGATCTTGCCAAATCATTCAACCAGAGACAAGACCAGCTCTCGCTCCCACTCCATCACAGTCTCAAACACAGGTGCGGTACTGTGGTTTTTTTTCAAACAGATCAACAGTCAGATGCATATTAAAAAGTATTTCAAAATCTCATGCATCATAAAATATTGGAACTGAGATAAAAACAAAAAATATTGGAAACACATTGGGGGGGGGGGGGGGGGGGAATGCACCAAGAAAGATGGGCCACGTGCAGAGGCAGGCATAAGATAAGACTTTTCTGTGAACTTTCGCAAATTTGTTGCTGCCAGAAAAGTGACAACTCTTGTGTGCAGTCTAGGTAAAGGGCCTGTCCCACTGTACGAGGTAATTCAAGAGCTCTCCCGAGTTAAAAAATAAATCAAACTTGTGGTAAGCAGGTAGAGTGTATGTAGCTGGTACGTCGGAGCTCGGGACGTCTCTTAGCGGTTCGTAACGCTAACGGCAGGTACTTGAGAAACGCGGTAAGACTCGTGAAGATTTTTCAACATGTTGAAAAATGTCCATGAGAGCCCCGAGTACCTACGAGCGGCTATTACCATAATTCTTCGAGTTCGAATCAGGGGAAACTCGGGTGAACTCTTGAATTAGGTCGTACAGTGGGACAGCTCCATGAGGTGTGCTGTATGAATTTTCCGGGCTATATGCAAAACAAGCTTTTTACTATACCTAGGTACATGTGACAATAAGGTAACATTGAATCACTCAGCAAGTCAGGCAGCATGTGTGGGAAGTGAAAGTGAGTTAACATTTTCGAGCTTTGCAGATGCTCCCTGGCTTGTTGAATGTTCCAGCAAATTTTGAAATATTTCAGATATCCAGCACCACCAGCCTGAGTTTTGGGGATTTTCAATGTGAATTGAGACCACGGTTTATGCATATACATAAACGTAAGGGGGAGGGGGGTGTGGGGAGGGGGGCTGGTCGTAGCAGACGCAGCTCGCACTCTGCTCACCCCACACCTTCAGCTTTCGGCCTCACGCAGTAGATTCCGATCTCACTCCGGCTTCACTTAGAGGCTTCCGGTTCAACTCAACTGCTTCCGGCTCGTCGTGCTGGTTGCGGCAGAAGCAGCCTGCACAGTGCTCTCAGCACGCACTCTGCTCACTCTTAAGGAGTGTGAGGGAGGGGAGGTGTGTGGGGGAGAGGGGGGTGTGTGGGGAGGGGGGGTGTTTGGGCAAGGGGAGGTGTGTGGGGGAGGAGGGTGTGGGGAAGGGGGGTGGGGGAGGGGAGGTATGGGGAAGGGGGGTGGGTGTGGGGAAGAGGTTGTGTGGGGAAAGGTTGGTGTGGGGAAGGGGGAAGAGGGGTTGGGAGGGGGGAGGGACTTGTCGTGCTGGTCGCCGCAGAAGCAGCTCGCACGCTGCTCTCTGCCTGCACGTTGCTCACTCTCTGCAAGCTGTTCTCTGCCCGCACGCTGCTCAACACATTCCGCTGCTTCAACTTTTTATTCTCCTCACCGCCTTTATTGACAGCGGGTGCCGGAAGCGGCGTTGTTTATGATATATAAATCTTCAGAACTTTTGTACTATTTCACCGATCGGAACAAAACTTATTTGACTTGCAGCAGAGGAGAATGGTGAATTGGTGGCACAAAAATTGTTATGGGGTTATGGGGAATCGTTTTTGCGCAAATTTAAAAACAACGCAAACCGGAAGAGGCCAAGACGAGAGTTTTAGTAATAGTACAGATATAACTGAAAATTTAAAGTCTGATCTTGGCCTTAGGAGATATGTATTTCTTAAGGGCCTGTTCCACTTACGCCATTTTGGATTTAACCCCGTGACATCTCGCCTGTATGGTCGTGAGAAGCCGCCCAAAGAGTCGTACCTTTTTCTGGTCGCTGCTGGATTTTCAACATTTTCGGCGACCTGCTGCGACTATGACGGGTACCGGCAGTCGCAGAAAAAAATCGCTTAAGTGGGATGGCCATTATTTTCCCACCTGAGATCTGGTTTTCAGGCGGCAGTAGATAATTTGGGAAAACCGATGATCTATGGGTTGGCCTGGTCCAGCATGATGTTGTTGGTTCTTTCACTGCTGCCAGCATTCCGTGCAGCTGCTGCAGGCTGCACTCGATCTGCAAACTCACCCATCTCCAGCAGCCACCTTGCTTTCCCATTCCCACACCGTGACTCATGGCCCCTGCAACTGCACTGGCTAAAGGTAAAATTGACCTGCTGCCTCCCACAGCCACCCCTCCACATGTGTGCATCACAGCCATGATGTCCCCACCTGAGGAACAGTAAACTGGGGGCAAAACAGATTTCAATATACTGAGACAGGACCCGGGAAAAGAGAGCAGACAGCAGCTACTTGCAGGCAAGTCTGCAAATAAAGTTGTTCAGGGCCAACGTGTATCCATAATGTTGAAGGGCATAGTACTGCAACAATAGATTTTTGTTGTGAACTGTGGCATGGGTGATGCAGACTATTATTTATGCCTAGACAAAATTTCCTGGGCTCTTTAGTGATGCACCCAACATAAACTTTGCTGAAGCTGTAAAGACCCTGCTTTACACAGTGAAAACCTCATGGTAATGTTCTCTTGCTGGACCAGTGCTGCTGGAATCACTGATATCACTTTTAATGAACTACTAGAACGGGTCTGGTGAACTGGCAGTGGCGTGGTTTATGGTTCCAATTCAGTTTCTCCGCAGTGCAGAAGTAGTTTTCTTGTGAGTTTGCTGATTTATTTTTACGCTAATGAAAAAATAATTAGCTTTTGTACATACTACAGTGCCTTCCATAATGTTTGGGACGAAGACTACACTGCTGAATCTTAGTGAGTAGTTCACATTACACTTAACTGTAAGCACCACCCTTGGCCACTGATTCCAAAATAACAATTATTATCTAATTACTGGCATTTATTTTTCTTTGAAGATTGTTTTCAGGGAACTTCATAATGTGTACCTCCTAAACCCAGTTCCTTTAATACAGTGCCCTCCATAATGTTAGGGACAAACACCCATCATTTATTTATTTGCCTCTGTACTCCACAATTTGAGATTTAGAATAGAAAAAAATCACATGTGGTTAAAGTGCACATTGTCAGATTTTATTAAAGTGTATTTTTATACATTTTGGTTTCACCATGTAGAAATAGGGGGACTATGTATAAACACAGCTGTAATTTCTACATGGTGAAACCACAATGTATAAAATTGGTATTCATTAAAATCCGACAATGTGCACTTTAACCACATGTGTTTTTTTTTCTTTTACAAATCTCAAATTGTGGAGTAAAAGGGAAAATAAATACGTGATGGGTCTTGGTCCCAAACATTATGGAGGGCACTGTAGCTTCCAAGAATGTTCTCCGTTAAAAGGAATTAAATTTTTGATTGCCATTTAATATTTGTGTCCAGTCTCTGTAACACCATCAACTTCTTATTTAGAATGTTGATCTTTTCAAAGAATTAGCTATTCCCATGAAGATGGCCGCTCTTCCAAACATAAAGGGTGATGATGTGATAAATAAATTATTAATAAATGATTAATACCTTTTTCTCAGAATGCACTGTTTTGATTGCATTTCCCATGCAAAACACAGACCCTGTCTTGCAATAAATTTGTCTACTTACATTCTGAAAATAATTATCATTTACAACCCCTCCATTAGCTCAGTACTTTAAAGCACTTCCATATTAAACACAGCAAATATATTTTCAACACTTCAAATAAAAAATCAATAACCTATATAAAATATTTGTTAAGCCTTCAAAATGTGGGACTCATGTCAAGCATAGTTTTATAAATCAGAATAAAAATGTGATGAATACTGAAATATTCACATTAAATATCAAAATCTGAATTCACAGCAAAAAATTCTTGGCAACTCATCACTACCCAAGATGTAGCATTCGTGAATGAGACAGGCATTAAACTTTTATTGTACTACAGCAGGATGAAAACAACTTCTGGAGTCAAATCCCAGCAAATGTTGGACATGTGTTCACACTTACTCAGATTCCACTTGAGTCCAGTTGTTGTTACATTGCACCGATTTCCCACTGGGATAAGGCCACACCACTTCGCTTCTAGGCCTGTGTTGACACACAATCTATGGTAACCCTGCCAGAAAAAAACAGTTCATCCAATATAATCTTGAGCAACTCTGTCTTTATAAAATATCACAGTAATAAATCAGTGCTGAGAATATGTTTTACTGTAGCTAAAAGAATCCTGAACTTTTATGACAGTTCATTTTTATCCAAACATTTTTCCTGTTGACTTATAATAATATTTATTTGGTTGTCACTCATGCAACTTAGCTGCAAGAGTCAATTTGGTGGTAATTCCTTATAAAAATCAATTTGTCAACTGTACTTTTCATCAATGGCATATACAAACAATAACATTTATGATCATTTCATGCTGCTCAACAAAAAGTGAAGTATTGCTTTGGACTGCAACAAAATCCTAAGGTGGGGTGGGGGTAGAGGCTGGGACATTTTCGAGGCCCAGAGCATTATATTCACCCCACTCCACTTCCAGTCCCAATCCATCAAATAGTGAACTAGACAGTAATGGAATTCAAAAGGAAACAGGGACATGATCAAAAATATAATGGATTAAATGTAATGCAGAAAAGTCCACAGCGATGATTTATGGTGGAGCATGAGGAAAGATTATAAATGGAGATGCAAGAGACTGTTGTTGCTGGAATCTGGAGCAACAAATACTCATCTAGTGTATCCACTGTTCCAAGCATCAACTTCTCCACATCGACGAGACCAAGTGCAGGCTCGGCGATCGTTTCACTGAACACCTCCGCTTAATCCGCCTTAACCTACCTGATCTCCTGGTTACTCAGCACTTCAACTCCCCCTCCCATTCCAAATGTAACTTTTCTGTCGTGGGCCTCCTCCATTGTCATAGGGAGAGGCCCAGCGTAAATTGGAGGAACAGCATCTCATATTTCACTTGGGTAGCTTGCATCCCAGCGGTATGAACATTGACTTCTCTAACTTCATATAGCCCTTGCTTTCCCTCTCTCTCCATTCCCTCCCCCTTCTCAGTTCTCTCACCAGTCTAACTGTCTCCGACTACATTTTATCTTTGTCCTGCCCATTCCCCTGACATAGTCTGAAGAAGGGTCTCGACCCGAAACGTCGCCCATTCCTTCTCTCCAGAGATGCTGCCTGTCCCGCTGAGTTACTCCAGCAGTTTGCAACAAACAACATGCTGGAGGAACTCAGCTATTCAGGCAGCATCTGTGGAGAGAGATGGACAGTTGACATTTCGAGTCAGGGCACTTCATCGGGACTGAATATAAATGTCCAATGTCATAGATACATAGAAAATAGGTGCAGGAATAGGCCATTTGGCCCTTCAAGCCAGCACCACCATTCAATGTGATCATGGCTGATCATCCACAATCAGTACCCCGTTCCTGCCTTCTCCCCATATCCCTTGATTCCGCTGGCCCTAAGAGCTCTATCTAACTCCATCCAGTGAATCAGCCTCCACTGCCTTCTGAGGCAGAGAATTCCACAACTCTCTGGGTGATTCCACAAAATCACAACTCTCTGGATGATTCACAACTCACTGTCCAAAGAGTGCCAGGGACAGGAGCACTTGGAGGGACATTTCCACATATCGTTGAAAGTGGCAGTGCACTTTGAAAGAACGGCCATTAAAAAAGCATAGAATCCTAAGATTCACGAGTACCAACAGGGAGTGAAAATAAAACCTCATAACGCACTGTTTCAGCCACAATCAGATTGTTACATCCAGATCTAGTGACTTGAATGGATACGAAAGCCCATCAGGGGTAATGAAAATATTTACAAGAGAGTTCTTCGGTTAAGGCATGTCAACTATGTGGATAGACTGGAGAAACAGGGACTGTTCCTGGACCAAAGAGGTATTCCGAGCTGAATTGATGGAGGCAAATATTATCATGGCTTAGTAATGAGAGGAAAGCAACGTACAGCTCAGGAACTTGAATTACTGGCAAAAAAAGTCAGGTTTAATATAAAGACATATATTTTCATAGTGAATAGACATTAACTTGAAACCAAAATCTTCAGATGCTGGAATTAAAACAGGAAGGTTTGTAAGTAGCCAGCAAGTAAGACAGCATTCATAGAGAGGGAATAGTAACCTGCTGAGTACCTGCAGCATTTTCTTTATCTGTCATAAATCTGAAATTCATTGCCTATTAAACAGTGGTGGAAGTAAATTCAGTCAATGCTTTCACAATAAAACTAGATATATGCTTGAGGGAAAATAAATTTCAGGGCTATGGGGAAGAGCTCTGGAGTGGAACTGAAGATTGCAGTTGTGCGTCGGCAGTGAAAGGACTGAATGACCTTCTTCCGGGCTGTAACATTTCCATGATTCTGAATAGGCATTGCTGGTATACTTAAGGCAGGTAGGATAAGGAAAACAGCAAAAGGTTATTGACCGGAAACATCAGCTGAGATGATAACTGGCCTGCTGAGTATGGCCAGCACTTTATTTTTTATATTAGAAGCATTAGCATTTTGTTCTGCTTAATGAAGTACCAGAGGAATTTTCCAGTCAGATGCTCTTAGTAATTAACAAATTAATTAACAATGCAAATCTACATACTTAATTAGATGAAGGTTATAATGTCTTGCTTAAATTGCCTCTTGTCTTAAACCCCACCAAAGACAGCCAAACTCTGAAATAAAAAGAGTTGGATTTACATTGTGCCTTTCATGCTTCCTTCTGGGGAATCGCAAATCGATTCCTAGCTAATGAAGTACTTGAACTCCTATCAATATCTGGTCACAGTTATATTACAGGAAGTGTGCCAGGAAATTTGTGCACATTGCTGCTCCAGTAAGCAGCAATGTGCTTTTCAGATAAAATCTAGCCAGGCTCCAGGAATAAAAACACTGCAGGTCTTCAAAACAATGCAACTGAATTTTTTTACACTTTTCTGAGAGAGAAGAGATCTTGACCTAATGCTGCATTTGCAAGATGCATCTCCAAAAGATGCATCCTCTCAGGACTTCACCAACATTTAGCCTAGATGTTTGAGCTCCAGACTGTAAAGTTCAGCCTGAACTCAAGACCTTCAGATTCAAAGAAGAATGTGCAACTGAGTTCAATATCTAGCTTTGTTTAGATTTCTATTGGTGAAGTTTATTATAGACCCAGTGGAATACTCCCTTCAACATCTGGATCAGGTTAGCCCAAAGAGCTCATGGTCGACTGCCTGTAATGTTTGTAGTCAGATCACATGAATGGTTTGCATAGGCTCCCAGCAGGGATCTGCTATGCACTGCGAACTAGCTTAATAAGTAGGTACCAAACCTGACAAGCAACTCATATTTAATGCCATGTGACACTTAACTACAAGGGACTGCATGTGGGCACACATGCTTTAGTCTTAAATGCTTCACAGGAGCTTTCAAATGTTTGTTCACCTTGTAAAGTTTGTGATAGTTAGACTGGAACGTAAAGATTCAGCTCAAATGAGACGGATGGCATGAAGCGAACCTTGCCAAATAAACGGAACACCATTTGACCTCTACTGATGAATGCCATTTCATGGACACAACAGTATTGTTTCCCTATCAAGAAATGGCAACCATTCTTAAATTTGTCAGTTCCACAAAAGCTTTCTGCAATTTTCTTTTAAAAAATGATGTTAATTTACCTTTAAAACAATCTTATTCCTACAAGGCAGACCGTTGAATATTCCAAATGAGTGACCAATGCTAGTAGTTTATTTCCATATGCCTGTTCCCTTACAGATCATTTTGTCAATAACTCATTTAAGGGCAATGTACTGCATCAATATTTGCCTCCACTGCAAATTTTCTCATAGATAGGAAACATCAGAGATCTAAAATTCACTGGTTTTAAAATTGATGATTTAACAGAATCATCTTAGCAACTTCACTACTTAGAAAAGATCTCAATTGCCTATTATAGATAGTTGCTGTCAAACATACCTACACTTTATCGCTAGTTCTTGTGATAAACTTGTACCTTTGCTGCGAATCGATAGCATCCTGACAGTTAAACTTCTATTTAGATGGCCTCTTTTCTCTTGAAGCTGTTTCTATAAATTCCTGCTGTTCTGTTCTGTGCATAGTTGTGCTGCATATGGTTTCCTTTGTATATTTGCAAAATCCTGCAGATGGCCATTTTGTGTGCCTGACTGATTTCCGCTAATTACTGCTATTACCAGTCACTTTACTCACCTTGTGTAATTTCCCCTCAATTTCATGAGAAATTATGCACATTAATAAGACTAATTAAAGCAAGGTTTCCCTATGTGAAAAACATGGGCTTGCTGCAGCACCAAACTAAATGGCAAAATAAGTAGCGTTCTCTGGATTCAGATGAGAGGTAGAGCAGTCTAAGAAGTCTAAATCACAAGTATATGCAGTTAACAAATAATAAAGCAATATATGTACATTTCTGGATCTACCAAAAAAAATCCTTCCCCCCTGATCTTTAAAGTCAACCAATGTCTTGATTTAAACTGAATACATTGGCTGCAGAGCTCTCACCGAGAGTAGGTACGTCTCCAAATGAAAGTCATGTAAAATAGAGCCTCACATACTTCAAGAGAGTCCTGTAATGGAGGCAAGAAATAGGTTGGGTAGTCAGACGCAGAGAAGAGGGACATAGAGGGAGTGCTGCTATAATACATGTTTCCATACAAATAAGATGGGTGATTGGTGAATTATGGAACATTTTACTTCGGAGTCACGTGAGTGACTACGTGAAGAAGCCCCGCCAGGCGCATGCTCAGCATTACATCGACACATGTCGGTAAGGAACGGGCTGCAGATCGCAGCTCCACCAGCGGTGAGTAACAGGCCCGCAGGTAAGTGGGTTGAAATTACTTCCTGGGTAGAAACTCCGTGACGCTGGCTGGAATAGCCAGGAGGAGTTTGGAAAATTTAAAAATGGACACGGTGAAAAAAAAAACGGTGCGCGGAAAGCGCGCGTCCCGGGTGGAAACACAGTTAAGATCGGGACCACAGATTAGTACGGAGCCGGTTCCAATACCGGTAGCCGTTGACCCTGCCGTAGTTCAGACTTTAGACACTCCACAGCCACAGGCCACGGAGGGTACTCCAGTGGACAGGAAAAATAAAAGGAAGTCTGCTCGGCCTTTAAAATCAGATGAATCTGATGAAGAAGAGGCAGAGCCAGGCAAATGAGCCCTGTGGCTCAGGATGGACCAAATGGAGAAAATGCTTGATTATTAACCAAGGGTCAAAAGACCCAGAGTATTCCCAGGCAGCCCCTGAGAGGGTTCCATATCATGAATATAGTGCCTTTGCAACATGGGAATGTGAACCTCCAGAGCCTTATTTAGGTCTGGAAGAATTCTCCTTTGAGCAAGTCTCAGGAGTACCAGGGCGGCAGGAGACTGACCCTGAAGGTTGTGTTTTTGGTCTTGAATACCCACCACAGCACAAAGGTCATACTACAGGTGTACCGGATGTAGCACAATCCTTTGCTATACCAGAGGGAAGCGGTGAGGTCATGGAAGAAAGCCTGGCGGCCAACATTAATTATTTGGTTTCTCACCAGCTTCAGGAGACTGTCATGATTGAGACAGCAGACCTCTATAAAACACCTGTTAATTGTGCATCACTGAGGGTGCCGACGGTGAATCCAGCTATTTGGACACCCATGACTTCAACAATGCGAGGACAGGAGATACGACTCCAGAGGGTCCTCAAGCTCATTGCAGCTGGCATTACTGCTTTTGGGAGGCAGTTGGAAGGGCATGCTATGTCCAAAATCCAAAAAGACATGTTGGCATTGTTTTGTAACTCTAATTTTGAGATTAATTGTATGAGAAAAATCGTCATTCGGCCCATCCTGCACCCAAGATTTGCTGGTTTGTGTAAATCAAGCAATGTTCAAGCTCCAGATTATTTATTCGGAGAAAACCTGCCTAAACAAATTAAGATATCGATGAGGAGGCAAAGACTATCAGCCTCATGAAACCTTTTATATTTGGTCAAAGGAGACAATCTGGCTGGATGAGAAGGGGGTATGATTCAGGAGCAGGAACAAGCAGAGGCAGGGGTATGGTGAGAAGGTATTATCACCCATCACAGCCCAATGTCAAACCATATATTGGGAGAAGGAGACCGTCACGGTCATTTGCTGAGGTACAAAAACTTTATTCTATTACAGACTAAACTGTTGTGGAACCTCTGGTTGGTGGTAGATTGCAATTGTTTTATGATGAATTGTACTGTATAACATCTGATCGGTTTATATTAGATACTGTGTCAGGTTCTATTATAGAATTTATGGAAGGAGTTGATCCACCTGTACAGGATAAACCTAATCGGGGTTTGGTGTTTTCTGTACTTGAAAATTCTCAGGTAAAAGAAGAAGTAAAAAATTTAGTTAAAAAAAGGGGTAACTGAAAGTACGGGGAATCATCCGCAACAATTTGTGTCAAATATTTTCCCCAGGGCAAAGAAAGATGGGGGTTGTAGAGTCATTCTGCATCTCACAAAATTGAATTCATATGTCCAGTATAGACATTTCAAAATGGCACCTTCAACACTGCAAAGGAGTTGTTGTCCATAGGGTGTCACATGGCTACTATAGACTTAAAAGATGCGTATTATTCAGTGCCAATTCATCACCATTATCGTAGGTACTTGAAGTTTAATTGGATGGGTCAGCTGTAGCAATATAAAGCATTACATAAAGGGCCTGTCCCACCAGCATGCAACTCTATGCGATGAACGCGATCAAACTAGAAGCGGGAAGTCGGGTGATCCGCTGTACAGGGCCGTTAAACCAGCATGCGCCTGCATGCGGCAAGCGCAACCAAACCGGCAGTCGGGATCGCGCGGAGGTCGGGTGAGTGGCGCAATGCGGCGCAAAGCGAGGCGAACTTGGAGCGAAGTCTAAGGTAAGTTCGTCAGGATAGAGAACAGAGAGGGACACCGAGGCACACACACACACAGGGCCACGGAGCCACACACATAGAGGGTCACGGAGGCACCTACAGATAGGTTCACGGAGGCACGATGTCGGGGCGGTGTGCAAAAGTCGAGGCGACTGCGAGCTGACAAGCCGTTGCCGCGGGGGATTTTAGGACATAGTCAGTTTTTCGGAGCCCCGCGCGGTGTCGGGACGAACTCGGGACGAACTCCGCACAATTCCGCATGGCTCCGGCAATCGAAGTGGGACCGGCCCCGCGATGCCGGACGGCTCAAGCGACCATGTTAGGTCGCGCTAATCGCATAGAGTTGCATGCTGGTGGGACAGGCCCTTAATGGGTTAAGTTCAGCTCCCAGGCTGTTCACAAAATTATTGAAACCAGCACTTGCATTGTTAAGGGCTCAAAATCCCATTGTCATGGCTTATCTTGATGATATTTTAATTGTTAATGCTGAAGATTCAGTTTCAGCAACTATAAGCCTGTTGAAAAGGCTAGGGTTTCTGATCCATCCAACAAAATCTAAACTACAGCTGTTACAAACAATTGAGTATTCGGGGTTTGTCATTAATTCAGTTGCTATGTCAGTAACTTTACCAACAGATAAAGTTGTGGATATTACAAATGCGTGTAGTTGCCTTGCTGACAAACCTTATCCCTCCATCCGAAAAGTAGCTAAGATAGTAGCAGCATTTCCCGCTGTTGAGTTTGGTCCTTTGCATTATCAAAATCTTCAAAGGACAAAAGCACAAGCACTAAAAGAACGTGCAGGTCATTTTGACAGACCCATGCAGTTGCCAACGGAAGCGTTGGCTGAATTACAGTGGTGGATTGGGAATGTTGCACAAGCTACTAAAAACATTGTTATTCAGCAACCTACAGTGGTATTGCAAACTGATGCTAGTGCTTTCGGATGGGGGGCTACGGACAATGACACCAGCTGTGGTGGTAGATGGACTGTCCAAGAGGATTTAATTCTCCAAACATATGGTATTAATTATTTGGAGTTATTGGGGACATTTTTTGGATTAAAAGCTTATTGTTCTACAATGGAGGACTTGCATGTTCAATTACAAGTAGACAATACCACAGCTGTAGCATATATCAATCACATGGGTAGAGTAAGATCAGTATCATGTGATCACCTGGTTAACCTGATGTGTAATTGGTGTGTATCTAGGAATATCTGGCTATCAGCTATCTATGTCCCAGGGAAAGACAATGTTGTGGCAGACAACAGATCACGGGAGTTTAAAGACAATACAGAATGGATGTTAAATCCACAAATTTTCCAAAAAATTGTCAATCGGTATGGTGTACCAGACATTGATCTGTTTGCGTCCAGATTAAATCACCAATTGCCTGAATACGTGTCATGGGACCCTGACCCAGGAGCTGTAGCGTTGGATGCATTCTCACTACATTGGGGAAATATGTTTTTCTATTCTTTTCCCCCATTTTGCCTGATTAGGCAATGTCTCAGTAAAATAGAGTAAGACTCTGCCACGGGTGTTTTCGTGGTTTCAAACTGGCCTACACAGCCATGGTTCCCATTGATGCTTAGAATGATAATTGAACCATTTATGACGATTCCCAGCTCCAGGGATTTGTTGGTACAACCAGTGACAGAACAAGTTCATCCATTGCATGATCATATGAATTGTTAATCTGCAGGTTCTGACCAGACCATTACAAGGGCTTGGACTGTCGGATAGGACCATGGATGTCATAATGTCAGCTTGGAGAGATAGCACTAAGAAACAATATATGTCTCACATAAAGAAATGGGAAGCTTTTTGTATTCAGTGAAATATATCTTATACTGCAAACATATCGGATGTATTGGAGTTCCTTGCTATGTTGCATTTTGATGAGCACCTTAGTTATAGTGCCATTAATAGTGCTCGTAGTGCTTTGTCTTCCTATTTATGACAATTTTCAGAATATCTATCTATCGGGTCTCATCTATTAATATCCCGATTTATGAGAGGGATTTTTAATAAAAATCCTCCCAAACCCAGATATACAGAAATTTGGGATGTTAGTATAGTTCTCACATTGCTTCAGCAATGGGCTCCAATTACGTCACTGTCTTTTCAGAAATTAACATTTAAAGTAGTAATGCTTATGGCATTAGTGTCAGCACAAATAATACAAACATTGCAAATGTTATGTTTAGATTGTATGCATTTGTCTGCAGATAACATTATTTTTATGTTTATGATCTAATCAAACAAAGCAGACCGGGGAAGTCTGGAACCAAGGTAATCTATAGAGCATATCCTGTTGACCAAACATTGTGTGTGGTTAAGCATTCGACTCAATATATTGAAGTAACCAAGAGTCTCCGAGGTTGTGAGACAACAATGCTTATTGTCCATTAAAAAACCATACAAAAAAGTGTCAGTACAAACTATTCTAGATGGTTAAAACAGGTTTGGATTTAGCTGGAGTAGACTCTGATGTGTTTAAATCTCATTCCACCAAGGCAGCGTCCACATCCGTGACGATGGCACAGGACGTGCCGCTCGACCAAGTTTTAGAGGCCGCAGGATGGCGTAAAGAAGAAACTTTTACAATAAACCTATTATCACGGTGCCAGAGTTTGGACTTGCAGTGTTGGGTTCTGTTTGATTATTTGCTTTCTTTTATGTAATGATTCATATCTTTTGTTGTAATTTCTCCTGTGATAGAGGGGTATTACTTTTCTTTCTTTTATTATTATTGTCAAAATACTTATTGCATTATTCAAGCAATGTTCAATAATATTATTTACTCACTACTGTGTCAACTGAAGCGGTGTGTCGTATGGAATGAATCTACAGCATGAAAATCACAGAGCCTCAAAATCTTTACGTAGTCACTCACGTGACTCCGAAGTAAAATAGTAAGATTAAACGAGAACTTACCGGTTTGAAGTTTGATCTTTATTTTATAAGGAGTTACGATGTGGGATTACGTGCCCTCCGCTCCCGACCCTCGTAATCTAAACGATCATCTGGTAGTTCTAGTCTTGTGTGAGCCTTACTATCTTACTTCGGCTATTGGTTCTGTGTTTTTCACGCTGCTGCTATGAAGTATGCCGAGCATGCGCCTGGCGGGGCTTCTTCACGTAATCCCTCATCGTAACTCCTCATAAAATAAAGATCAAACTTCGAACAGGTAAGTACTCGTTTAATCTTCCCATTACGTGTGTTATGGGGAGCCAAATTGGTTACAATGTGATTTTGATCAGGAACTAGAGAACCACTTATAAATTACTTCAGAAATTGACAAGCAGACATGTCTTGCAATAAAAACACTCCTGGGAAAAAAAAAAGTTTCCATGTAACCTCTCTGGAGTAGTCAGACACGAGAGTCATTGAGTCATTGAACATGCAAACAGGCTTTCGTTCCATCTTGTCCATGCCACACGTGATGCTCATCCATGCTAGTCCCATTTGCCCGTTTCATCCACGTCCCTCTAAACCTCTCCTAACCAGGTACCTGTCCAAATGTCTTTTAAATGTTATACAGTACCTGCCTCAACTACCTCCTCTGGCAGCTCGCTCCATATACACATAATCCTCTGCGTGAGAAAATTGAACCTAAGGACCCTGTTAAACCTTTTCTCTCTCACTTTAAATCTATACCCTCTAGTTCTTGATTCCCCACCCCAGGGAAAAAGGATGTGCGCATACATACTATCTGTGCTTCTCATGATTTCAACACCTCTCTAAGATCTTTGTTCTTAGCACGAAGGAATAAAGTTGTAGCCTGCCCAACCTCTCCCTGTAGCTCAGACACTCACATATTGGCAATATCATCTTTTCTGCATTCTTTCTAGCTTAATGGCATATTTCTAATAGCAGGGTGACCAAAACTGAACATGATACTACAAGTACAACATCACCAGTATCTTGCACAATGCCAACATGATGTACTAATCTTCATACTCAATGTTTTTACGGATGAAGGCCCGTGGCTTTCCACCTTGGCCACTTTCAGATAAGTATTTACTTGCACTCCAAGGTTTCTCCCTTTGACAACACTCCTCAGGGCCCTACCCTTCACTATGAAATCCCTATCCAGGTTGATGTCCCAAAATGCAACACCTTGCTCTTATCTGAATTAAATTCTATTTGCCAATCCACTGCCACTTTATTCAGTTGATGTAGGCCCCGCTGTACTTTTTAATACCCTTCTGCACGGTCCACAATATAATCTATATTGATGTTATCTGCAAAGTTACTAAAAATGCCTTGCACATTCTCATCTAGATTATTGATGTAGATGACAAACAACAATGGGCCCAACAATCAGAATAAATGGACGTACCTTCAGAAAGGAGTTGAGGATGGAATCTATTTAGTCAGAGGGTGGTGAATCTTTGGAATTCATTGCCACAGCCAGCTATGGAGGCCAAGACAATGGGTAATTTTAAAGCAGAGATTGACAGGTTATTGATAGTAAGGGTGGCAGAGGTTACAGAGAGATGGCAGGGGAATGTGTTTCAGAGGGAAAGATAAATCAGCCATGATTGAATGGCAGGGTAGACTTGATGGGCCGAATGGCCTAATTCTGCATCTATGCCTTATGAATCGATGAACATAATGACCAGCAGTGACCCAAGACATGCCAATAGTCATGGGCCTCCAGTCCAAAAAGAATCCTTCCACCATCAACTTCTGCATTAGTGAAAAATAAACTGACAGTTAGAAATCTGGAATAAAAAGCAGAATATGCCAGAAATATTCAGAGAGCCAGACAATATCTGTGGAGAAACACAGAGTTTATGTTCCTGTCATCAGAAATCTAAAAGATTCTGATTGAAATGTCATTGGTCTGAAATATTACCTGTTTCTTCATGGATACAGCTTTGAACAGCTGATTATTTACTGCATTTCTACTTTTATTTTCAAAATACATGAACTTGATTTGTCCACATTCAACTTAAGTAAACACAAGGAACTGCAGATGCTGAAATGTTGAGCAAAAAGCACATAGTCCTAGAGTAACTCAGTGGGTCTGGCAGTATCTCTGGAGAACATGGATAGGCAACATTTTGTCATAGAGTCATAGAGTGGAAACAGGCCCTTCAGCCCAACTTCCCACGCAGACCAACATGCCCTATTTACACTATTCCCACTTGCCCTGCGTTGGGTCATATCCCTCCAAACCCATTCCCATCCATGTACCTGTGCAAATGCTTTTTAAATGTTTCAATAGTACCTGCCTCAACTACCTCCTTTGGCAGCTCGTTCCATATACCCACCACCGTCTGTGTAACAAAAATGACCCCTCAGGCTCCCATTAAATCTTCCCCCCTCACCTTAAACCTATGCCCTCTGTTTGTAGATTCCCCTACTCTGGGCAAGAGACACTGTGCATCTACCAAATCTATTCCTCTCATGATTTTGTATACCTCTATAAGATCACCCCTCATCCTCCTGCGCTCCAAGGAATAGAGTCCTAGCGTGCTCAACCTCTCCCGATAGCCGAGGCCCTAGAGGCCTGGCAACATCCTTGTAAATCTTCGCTGTACCCTTCCCAGCTTGAAAACATTGTTCCTATAACATGGTGCCTGAAACTGAACACAATACTCTGAATGCGGCATCATCAATGTCCCTAAATTGTAGGGAGTGGATGAGAATGTGCAATGACGTAGAACTAGTGTGAACAGATGATCGATGGTCAGCAAGGACTTGGTGGGCTGAAGAGTGTGCTTCCATGCTGTATCCCTCAATTAAATTAAAAGTTGAGAGGGAGGAGATTTAAAGCGGACCTGACAGGTAAATTTTATCTCTTTAAGAAAAATGCTACAACTTTAAATTCTTCTGCTGAAAACAGAATTTTATGAGGTGGCATTGCGGAAAAAGTCGGTTTTAGTGACATGATCATTTTATGACACTGTGTTTTATAATACAGGTAATAAAAGTTAAATAAGCCTTGTAATTTTCGAGACACTACCATAAATTGAGCACAAATTGACTTGGTTATATACGAACAATTCAATGTTCTTTAGACTTGTCTTTCAATTTACGTTTTTTTCAAGGTGAAACTGGGTGGGCCAGAAAGAATCAGCCTGTGGAACCTAGGATCTCCAGATGATCAAAGATTCATACAGCACAGAAACAGGTACTTTGGACCAACCCGTAAATATCGACCAAGATGCCTAGTCCCCAAATGCCCGTGTTTAACTCAGATCCCTCTAAACCATTCCTATCCATGTACCTAGCCAAATGTCTTTTAAATGTTGTTATAGTACCCCCCCCCCCACCTCAACCACCTCCTCTGGCAGCTTGTTCCATACATCCACCACACTGCGAGTGAAAAAGTTGCTCCTCAGGTTCCTATTAAATCTTTCTCCTCTCACTTGAAATCTAAGGTGGTGTATAGAGGCAGGTGAGGTTGTTGCACAACATTAGATCTCAGGTCATCATTTATTTATGATATAATTATGATCAGCTGGAAAACAGAAAATAGGGATCAATAATCAGGTTATTTTTAGGATTTCAGGGTATAACTAGTGACTTGCTTGACGATGACGGTGGTGAATCTATGGAATACTTTGCCACAGAAGCCTGTGGAGGCCGAGTCAGTGGATATCTTTAAGGCAAAGATAGATGGATTCTTGATTAGTACGGGTGTCAGAGGTTATGGGAAAAAGACTGGAGAATGGGTCAGGGGGGATGGAACAGCATTGAATGAATGGCGGTAGACTTGATAGGTTGATTGGCCTAATTCTACTCCTATTCCTTATGATCCTCTAAACCTCAGTTAATCATAATCTATTGCAACCACTTAAATGAGGAGACCAAGTGTAATGTACTCAAATTTACTAACAAAGCAAAGCTAGTGGGAAACTAAGTTATGAGGATGCAAAACAGCAAGGATTTGCTTAGAGTGTGCAAAAGAAGATGGCAGATAGAGTACTAAGTGAAGAAAAATAAAGATTATCCATTTTAGCAAGAAAAATGAAAAAGCTGTTACTTTGAAAAGGTGAGAGACTTGGTGGTATTCAGATGTTTTCTGCGGATGGTATTCGCAAGGGATAGGGGCATGAACTTCCTGAAGATGAGAAAAATTGCAGATACCACTTAAGCCGCTGGCAATGATCCCTCCAGAGACACTACACAACTTCTATGTGGATAAGAATCAGTTGGTATGGTTCAGCTTGTCAAAACAGTTTGAAACATATGAGTAATAGCCTGGCAGAGATTTCTCTTTCTTTCTTAGCCACAAGAGATGTACCTGAAGATAAGTGTGTGAATAATGTTGTACCTTTATTAATGAAGGGCTGCAAGGACAAGGCAAGCCAGTGAGCCAGACATAATTGGTGGGAAAGTTACTGGAGGAGATTCTCAGAGACAGGATCTATCTGCATTTGGAAAGGCAAGACCTGATTAGGCATAGTCATGATTGGTTGTGCCTCCTGAACTAAATTCAGTTTTTTGAAGCAGTGACCAAGGTGATTGATGAGGGGAGGGCGGTAGACATTGTCAATATCATCTTTAGCAAGGACTTTGATGTTCCACGTGGAACCTGATGGTCAAGAAGGTTGGATCACATGGATATCAAGCATAGCTAGCCAATTGGATACAAAATTAGTTTGGTGGAAGGAGAGAGAGAATTGTAGGGGAGGATTGTATTTCAGACTGGATGCCTGTAACGAGTGATGTTACAGAAATCATCAATGGGTCCCGTTTGTCATAAAAGTTAATGATTTAGATAAATATGAAGGTGACATAATTAGTAAGTTTGCAAGTGACACCAAAATTGATTGTGTGGTGGACAGTGAGGAAGATTTCCAACGGTTACAATGGGATCTCAATCATCTGGAAAAGTGGGCCAAGAATTGGGAGATGCCATTTAACTCAGATTAGTGCAAAGTAAGAACTTTGAGAGGAATACCAGGACAGGACATGCATAGTGAATCACAGGGAACTGTGAAGTGTTTTAGGACAGGGAGACCTGGGGAAACAAGTGCATAGTTCCCTGAAAGTGGTAACACAGGTGGACTAAGTGGTGAAGAAGGCATATAGCATGCTTACCTTTATCAGTCAAGGTAATTAATCCAACAGTTGGAATGTCATATTATAGCTACACAAGACATTGATGAGGCCATACCTGGAGTATCATGTGTAGTTCTGGACATCGTACTATAGGAAGGATGTCATTAAGCTAGTGAGTGTGCAGAAATCATTCAAGAGAATGTTACTGGGACTTATAACAAGGAGAATGGAACCATTTTATTTTGGATATTAGACTTTAGAGATACATCATGGAAACAGGACCTTCAGCCCACTGAGTCTGCAGCGTCAGTGATCACCCCATACACGAACCTACACACACTAGGGACAATGTAACTTATCAAAACCAATTAACCTACAAACCTGCATGTCTTTGGTGTGAGGGAGGAAGCCGGAGCACCTGGAAAAAACTCACGCTGTCACAGGGAGAGTACTCCGTACTGATAGCACCCATAATCAGGATCAAACATAGGTCTCTGGTGCTGTAAGGCAGCAACTATCACTGTTGACTCAAATTGTTCCTTGGAGCATAAGAAGCCGAAAGGCGACCTGATAGAAGATGATACAACTTTTTTTTATTTTAATTTTTTTTAAAATATTTTTATTTATTGGAAGGAAATGTACAGGAGTAGAACAAACAACATATAAAATTATACAGTTATTCTACAGCTTCAATTTTGACTTTTTAGCTTTGAATTAGAAGAAAAGAAAAGAGAAAGAGCAAGGAAAATAAAAAGTGAGATGTGCAAAGATAGAACCCTTAGACTACCAAAGTAGTGTAGCCAAAAAGTGGGTAAAATAAAGAAAGATGAGAGGAATAGAAAAGAAAGGGACAAAAAGAAAAAGGGAGAGAAAAGTGGTGATATATACTTGCCTCTGGTCCCTCCCCATTCACCTTGTAGTGTATTTGGGTGCTTGGAACTGACTTAAAAGAACACTCAGATACAGGAGAAAACTAAAAAGCTTCTTTATTCTAGGACGCCACCTTGAGTCTCCCCCAGCGCATGCGTCCCCTCGCACAAAACATAACATGCTAATTATATCACATACATCACACTGTTCCCCTTTTAACTTGGAGGCAGGTAACACCATTTATATAATATACACCACACTGCTCCCCCTTTAACTTGGAGGCGGATAACACCATTTTGTTTACATTAAATATAATTGATTAACTTGCAAAATTATATTATTACAGTCATCTTACATTACACCCAGATAACTGTAATAATTGTATCTAAACTTAGCACTTATAATTTTTCATTCCACTCATCTTCCTTAAACCGCATACATTACCCCTTGCTTTATGTGTTATCCTTTTCCGTTCCCTTCTGTGTAAATTGCGCACTCTTTCTAATCACTCTAGTTCTACCTGTATCTCTGCCTCTTCCCTTTTTAAATATCCTAATCTAATTTGCAGATTTCTTCCTGTTCCTGATATTCTGCTAAAGTTAACATTTCCTCTGTTTCTGTTCCTTATTTGTAGGTGGGATCTGACACATGACTGCAAGTTTTAGTTTTCTAGCAGCTTCCTCTGTCGCTCAATTTCCTGGCGCTGCGTGTTTATCTGCTCTTGCTGTACAATAACATTCTGCAATGCATAGCCATTTGTCCATTGCTCAGTGAAGGAAGCTCCATGCTGGACTATAGTGAAGTGTCCTAATCGCAATCGGTCCTGCATACTTTTGTCTCGACCGACAAGCCTCTCTTCTTAAGACTTTTCTATTAACAGCTTCTTGCTCATCGTCACTAATTTATTTAACCATTCTTTGTATCATTTAAGCCTTTTCTGGTGTTCATCTATTTGTCTTCTTAAATCACCTTTCTGGTTATTCATCAAGAAGTAGGATCTGTATTGTCTTTGCAATACAAAAGTGGCTTTGATTTGCGCTCTGTATAGTTTTCTTACTACATAAGCACGGTAGTGAGACTGCACTACAACTGTTGTATATTTCAGTTTGAGGAGGTCTTTCCTATATCTTTTAAGCCTTTTGTATCGTTTCAGCCTTTTCTATTGTGCATCTATTTGTCTCCTTAGGTCTTTCCTATACCAACTCAAACGAAGTACTGACTGAACTTTTACAGTAGCCCTCTTTTGCTTAATCCACTGCCTAACCACCATACCCTTGTAGGCAGCCTGAATGGTAATGGTTGCATACCTCATTGACTGATATTGCACAAACTGGGAATGCCCTATTTTGCATGCTTTGTACCATCTCTGGATCGAAATGACTGCTTGTTGCATAGCTCTGTAGTGTACCCTTGATTGGTAACCACGGTATGCAGCTTGCAGAGTGTCTACAGCCGCCTTTTGCATCAAGAAATGTTTTCTTGTAATGCACATCATTAAGAATGACTTAATATGGCGTGCTGCCTTAATTTTCTCAACCAATTCTCTGGCTTTAATCCCACGGTAGAAGGCCTGAATACAAACCACTTCTTTTCTTAAACAATTATAATGTCTCACTTGGACATCTCTTATCTGGCAAGCTCGGTATCATTGCTGTACCACAATGGCAGACCAGCGTAGTTTCTTGAAATACTGACGCTGTTTATGCATCTGATAATAAGTCTGTATGACTTATTATCAGATTTGTGCATGCACCACAATTGCTTTTGAACAACCATTCCTTGGTAGGCAGCCTGAATCAGCACAACACTGCTGTGTACCTTCATGTAAGTCTTGCAATCACTTTCCATTTGAAGGTGTGCCCTATAATTTGTTTGCACTATTATAGCTGCCAATCTCATTGCCCTGCATGGACGGTATACTCTGTGCATTCTAAATGCTGTTTGTATTAACGTTGCTGCCTTCTGGTTGTTCCGGATCTCTCTCCGTACCTTCATACCCCTGAATGCAATTTGAATAGTTAGGGTTGCCCTCTGGATGGCAATGTCCCTTTGCATTTGACTTTTGTCCCTTTGCCTTTGACCTTTTCCACTTGACCTTTGTCACTTGGCACTTGACTTTTGTCACTTTGCCTTTTACCTTTGGTCTTTTTCACTTGACCTTCATCACTTGGCACTTGACTTTTGTCACTTTGCCTTGACTTTTGTCACTTTGCCTTTTACCTTTGGTCTTTTTCACTTGACCTTCATCACTTGGCACTTGACTTTTGTCACTTTGCCCTTGACTTTTGTCACTTGGCCTTTTTCACTTGACCTTCGTCACTTGGCACTTGACTTTTGTCACTTTGCCCTTGACTTTTGTCCTTTGAGGGACTCCCTGCCCTCTTTAATTCAGGCTCCTTGCCTCTGGATGCCCTTGGAGGTTTGGCGAGAAATTAACCATTAATGCCTCCTTACACTCCTCGTACATTTTGTCTGTGGGCTTTGCTGGCAGCAGTAACATACGTAAGGTATGATAACCCTCCCTTCTTAAGCCTAATATGAATCATGCTCTCTTATTTTCCTCTGCAGCGATATCATTGGAAATGAAACAAGCCTCCAAGACTTCAGTCCATTTCTCAAATTTACACCCAGAATCTAACTGGGGCACGTTTCCTACAATTTGAAAAGCCATGCTACTTGTTGCTATTCAGGTGCACTATATTCTGTTCTCTCACTGTGTTTCCTGCACTGGACTTAATCCTTTTACACACTAAGAAGTGATCCAGTCCACTGACTATTACCAATTCTTATAATAATAGATTTATATTATTTACCAACATTTCATGTCAATGACCATTAAGAATATTTTAAACCATATTCCTTCTATGCACAAAGATTTACTATTCATAACAGTGACCAATGCATTACATTCAAACAGTCCTGCTTTTACTGTGCCCATGCATTACATTCACAGAGGGCTTTTATTATGAAGGATTTCACAGCTCCAGCTTGTGGGCCTGTGGACTCTGGTGCATTCACGACCTCTCAAGCTGTCCCCACTGGTACCTTTACTGATGGCCTCACCGGACCTCCACTTTTGCTGCTTTTGCTGGCTCCCCTGGGCTTCACCGTTACTTTTGCTGCCGCTGGCTCGCTGCCAAGTCAACTCCCGCTTCTCTGCTGAGCTGCCTGCTGTCTCCCTTGGACGCCCTGCGGAAGGTAAATAGCTCCTGGATTCTGTTGCTAGTCACTCCAGATCTCCGCTGCTACCGCTGGCTCATCCGTTGCTGTTGCCTCCGCTGTTTCACCGTGGACTTGCCTGCCAAGTCGACTCCGCGACACGGCCTCACTCTGCTGGCTCCCGCTGCTGGTCCCGCAGCTCGGCTCGTCACTGTTTCTCCGGCTCGTCTCTGCTGCTCGGCTCGTCAGGACTGTGCCCTGACGTCGGGGGCTGGGTAAGCGCTGTCCCCAGCTTCTCTTGCGTGGACCCGCTTCTCTCTCGGCCCAAGTGCTGTGTGCTTGAGTGCTGTGTCCTGCTTCTCTCGCATGGACCCACTCTTCGTTCGGGGCCGGATTTCCTCTCGAGTCCGGGCTTTCCCTGCTCTCGGCCGTCTCTTGCAACCGTGCGCTGTGTCCCGCTTCTCTCGCGGGGCCTGGTCCGCTTCTCTCTCGCGGTCGGCTTTCGCACTCGTCCGGTCCGCTTCTCTTGTGCGGCCGGACTCTCTTTTCTACTCACGGTCGGGCCGACTCTGCTCCCGACCGGGCTTTCTCTGCTCGCGGTCGTCTCCTGCAACCAGGCTTTCTCTCACAACCGGTCCGCTTCTCTCGCAGCCGTTTTTCTTTACTCTGCTGGTCTGATTCTAGGCGGCCGGCTGTCTCCCTCGACCAGGCTGACTCTTCTCCCGGCCGGGTTGACTCCGTTTTTGCCGGTGGCTTCTCCGGACCTGTCCGTGGCCTACCCGGTACTAGGCCCTCACTTGATGTTGGTGGAGGCTCCTGAGCCTGGCTGTGGGCTACACAGCCCTGGAAAACGTTCAAAGTCGGTGACCGTCTCCGGACCTGTCCATGGCCTACACGGTACACGGCCCTGGAACTCACCTGAAGTCGGTGGCGGCTGCTGGGCCTCTTCTGCCCCTTTGCCGTGGCTGCACGGCCCTGGAAAGCATTCCAGTTAAGTTGACACCGTCGCTGTCTTGCTGGTTAGGCTTCCAGCTTTCGGCTGCGTTCTTCGGTGACACTTAGTTACTGCCCCACTTGTTTTCCTTGCTTCCTTTTCTGACCTTTCTTCTCTTTGGCGCCAATTCAAATCCATTTGGCAACAAATCTTTTTGCTTAGTGCCGTTCCACTTTGTTTCCAAACACAACCTCTTCTTTTTTAATTGTTTTTTCTTGACAGCCCTTCTTCTTTGTTCTTTTCTGTTCTTTTATCCTCATTATCTTTGTTGCGTGTTTTGGTGTATCAATTCACCTAAAACTTAGCTGTAGAAAGATTATTCAGCTTGAGGAATTCAACAAAAAAAAAACTGTCTAAAATGTGTAACAATCCGAAGGACGACATCTTGCCACGTAGACACAATGTAGAGATAGTCTGACAAACTCGCCGACTTGTACAGCTGATGTTTTAAACTACAGTCCCATGCTTAGAGGGATCTGCAGGCCTCTCATGTCCAGCTCGCAAACAACTGCAACACAACTCCGTATCTACTGTTTAAACTGTTAAACAATCCCGCGTGTTGCAAAACAGTCCTGCGGGTGAGTTCACAAAATCCATCCCATCCTCGTCGCCAATTGTAGTGTATTTGGGTGCTTGGAACTGACTTAAAAGAACACTCAGATACAGGAGAAAACTAAAAAGCTTCTTTATTCTAGGACGCCACCGTGAGTCTCCCCCAGCGCATGCGTCCCCTCGCACAAAACATAACATATGCTAATTATATCACATACATCACACACCTCACCCAACCCATAGTTAGATTTAAATCCAAAGTTGTGTTGCGCCATACTATCCTTGTAAGAAATCGGTGAAGGGTGTCCATGTCTTGGAAAAATGATCTGGTTTTTCTGCCAAGACAAGTCTAATATTTTCAAGATGTAGTGTCTCGGATATGTTTGTAATCCACATCTTAAGAGTAGGGACTGACGTATGTTTCCAAAATTTAAGTATTAGTTTTTTCGCCGTTATCAGGCCATAAATTAAGGAAACGTCTTTGAAATAGTGATAGCTCAGAACAGGCTTCTGAAGTACCTAGAGTGATCAGTTCCGTGTCGGGATCCAATTTTATTTTAACTGTTTTTGAAAATTTTTCAAAAATTCCTCTCCAGAAATGATGTAACTTTATACAAGAGGCAAAGGAATGGGTTATAGTTGCTTCCTGAAGAAGACATTTATCACAAATAGGAGAAAAATTTGGGAAGATCTTATTCAGTTTAGACTTTGAATAATAGAGTCTGTGCAGTATTTTAAACGGAAATAACGAATGCCTAACGTTAAGAGAACAGTTGTGTATGTATAGAAGGCTTTCATCCCATCTGTCTTTTAAAATTTTGAGGCCGAGTTCATCTTCCCAAGCTCTTCTAATTACTTCTGATGATGGGGTTTGTCTATTTAAAAGGGTATTATGCAGGTATGATATTAACTTGTTTGAATCCAAGTTTCTATTCATACATTCATCTAGTTTGTCTGGAAACATATATTGATAGTCTTGGATATATGATTTCAGATAGTCTTGTATTTGATGGTATCTAAAGTGTTGGCTGCCTTTCAGATGATATTTCGACTGTAATTCTTGAAATGAGAGAAGATTTCCCATCTCATAAAGATCTCCCAGTTTTTTAATTCCTAATCTTTCCCAATGTGTAGAACGTTTTGTCTAATTTAGACGGCTTGAACGAAGGGTTGTTGGCAATTGGTGAGATAAGAAATAAATTTCTCAGTTTAAGGATTGACTTCACTTGTTTCCAGATTCGTAGGGTACTGTGGATAATCGGATTTTTCTCATGTAGTGTTTTCTTCAAATTTATTGGAGAGAGAAGAATCGTGCCTATATTAAAAGGCGGACAATCCTCTCTCTCCATTATTAACCATTTTACCTGTTGGCATGTGTTGTCCATCGAACAGATTACGTTTTTAATATGAAGATGATAAAATCTTGAGGGAAATAGTTACAGTGGACTGTCATTATCCCAGAGTAGGGGGCTCAAAAACTACACGTCATAGATTTAAGCTACAGAGAAAGGCTTGATAGGAACCTGAGGGGGTAGTTTTTTCACACACAGAATGGAGGGTAAATGGAACAATTTGCCAAGGAAAGTCGTGTAAGCAGATATAATTACAACCTTCAACAAAATATTTACTGGTACATAATTTAGAGAGATATGGGCAAAATACAAGAAAACAAGGGACCTTGGTCAGTATGGACAAATTGAGCAAACAAGGCTGCTTCCATGCTGTATATTTCTATGACCCGAATTACGACCCTAGTTCCAGCCACAGATCCAACCCACACTCCAGACTCTGCCTCTGGCCATAAACCTGGCGCACGCTCCAGATCAACCTCACAAATACACATATATATTGAAAGAAGAATCAGGTACAAAATACTGGGTTGATCTTGAAAATGTCGATAATATTATATTAGTCTTTGATGCAAAGAGGCTGTAATTAAGGACATTTTGCTGCAATTAACTGAAGCTTCGACAAAACCAGAGGGAGAGTACACTGTTCATTGTTTAGCTCCTCTTCTAAGTAACAATATGCATGTCTTGGATGGAAAGACTGATTGGTTATAATAGGCCAATTTTCTCTGGAGATTAGAATAATGAGCTGTAACCTCATACAAACAGATTTCTTTTAACGTAACCACGGAATTGTTTTGTTTTGAAAGGTGCATATTATATGAGAAAAACACTGTGCACATTTTGTGGACCTTTGAAAACTCTTTTAAAATATCTTTTGAAACTTCCTAAAACTCAGTTTTAACCACATGAGAGTCAAGTTTTGCTTATCACCACGAATGCAGAGAGAACTTGAGGTCAATAGACAATAGGTGCAGGGGTAGGCCATTCGGCCCTTCAAGCTAGCGCCACCATTCAAAGCGCGCTGCTGATCATCCCCAAACAGTACCCCGTTCCTGCCTTCTCCCCATATCCCCTGATTCCCTGAAATCCATAACTCCCTGAAAAGGCAACACAAGTAGATAGAATGGTGAAGAACTCTATACTATGCTTGCTTTCATAGATCAGGCATTGAGCATAAGGGTCAGAAACTCATGATGCAGCATTATAAGACTTTGGTTAGGTCGCATTTGGAGTATTGCGTACAGTTCTGGTCGCCCCAATCGAGGAAGGATGTGAAGGTTTTGGAAAAGGTGCAGAGAAGGTTTATCAGAATGATTCCTAGATTAGGGGGTATTAGCTGCAGTGAGAGGCTGGACAGACTTTGATTATTTTCTCTGGAATGCTGAAGGTTGCAAAGAGTATCAGAAATTTTTATGCAAGTTGTTCTTTGCTTCTGTGGATGTTGCATTGTATGGAATTACCCATGGAAAGGTATTTATTGAAGGATGCAAGTTGTTTGCAACTGTGCAAAGAATTGCTGCAGTTCCTAAAATGTTGCATTTTAAAATAGCAGAAGCAATTTAGAGAAAATATGTAATCTAGTAAAATATCGTTTCTGATTCAGCCTTACTTCAGAATAACTGATTTGTAGTTCATAAATGGAGGAACCGTCCATCAAATTATTACTTTTCACCTTCAGAAGGCAACTATAGCAAACAAGCAACAGACCAAAGAAGGATCTCGACCCGAAACTTCACCTATCTATGTTCTCTAGAGAAGCTGTCTGACCCACTGAGTTACTCCAGTACTTTGTGTCATTTCATGTATTAACTAGCATCTGCAGTTCTTCGTTTCAGCATTTCTTTCCTTCTGCACTTCCATTATTCTCTTCATATACACACACATAAAGCAAATCTGCATGTGGACACAACGAACTGCAGATGAAAACAAAGCACAAGGTGCTGGAGTGACTCAGCAGGTCAGGCAGTTTGTCTGGCAAACATGGACAGGTGATGTATCGTGTCGGGACCCTTCTTCAGATGATATGTTCACACATGAAGCAGATCCATGAGTTGGACACAATAAATATATATGAAACATTCACAAATTATAATTTCCATGTTATGCTGTATTACAATAACTCTTGCATCATTGCGACTGAGCTTATACAAGACATGACTATTTTTGCTGTTTGCTCTGTCACTTTGGGCAAACATATGTCCATGGCTATGACTGAAGAGGCTGGCAATGATATCGATTAACGATAATATGTTTACCAAAATCAAATCACAGTTGTTTATTCACATGTGTTATTACCGGATCAGTGATATCTAATTTATAGAAGGGCTTGGCTTCTGTACGATAACTACATTTCATTCTTGCACTTTATACGCCTTTCAGCAAAGGAAAATGAGTTATTTATAACCAAAAGGTAATGCTACAAGGTATTACAAAAAATGTATAAACGCAGAACAATTCATCATAATGTCATTTAATAATGCCACTGGATGATTGAACGATCTGTATTTACATTGTTGGTAATGCAGTTTTTGCTGGTGGCAAAATTTTGCTGCTTATCTTTACAGCACCAGCCTACTTGAACTTATTAAACAGTTAATGTAATTTACCCATTATTGCCATTCAATTCAACTTAGTGTGGTCTGCACAGACTGCAAGCATTTCCATACATTAGAAGATTGAACTGAAAATTGAACTAAGCCTTGAAAAATAGATGCACTTGGGGTGTCTTATTTTTAAATACTTTTTCCATCAAAAATTCATGTTTCTCTGCTCACTATCAGATGCCATCCTACTCCATGAAGAATTGCCGTCTCAAATCTGATTTGCATTCCATATAATGAACAGCAGAATTTTTTACAAGCAACTTTCTAACCAACACAACTTCAGGAATAAGATTGCTGCTTTGGCTTGGCAATCTATCTTAAATTTTTAATGTGCATATATTGCGATTTTGCATGAAGCAAATGATTACTCGGCTTTCAGATTTAAGTTCCCATCCTAATGAGCCGGTGTCACTAGCCCTGCTGCTGGTTTGGATGAAAATTACAGGCAACTGTCTCATGACTTATCCGAGAAATGTCATGAAATGAGGAGAAGCTTTTAATTACAGTTCCTGAGATGATCAAGTCATCATCTGAAAGCGTTAAAGATCACACATGAAAAATTACCATTTGGATGAGGTCTATGGGCTGTCAACGTCCAGAGAATAGTTCTCCAGTTTAAATCAGCACATTACAAAGGGGGGAGGGGGAAGGCAAGGAGAGATATTTAAACCTAAACACTTTTTTTCTTACTTAATACGGCACAAAAGGAAGCCATTCAGCCCATCAGGTCTGTTAGCTCCCAGCAGAGCAATTCCATCACTCCATTCTCCTGAATCCATCAACAGATCAAACATCAAACCCATCAATTTATTTTGGTTCTTTTAGTTGCCTTCACTAAGCGGTGATATATAGAAGTCAATTACCTTTTGGATGTGAGAGGAAACAGGGCATCTGAGGAAAATATGCACAATCACAGGAAGAATGTACAAACTCCACACAGGCAGCACCCGAAATATTGGTATTGGTTTATTATTGTCACGTACTGAGAAAAGCTGCCTTTTGTGTGCTGTCCAAGCAAACTATGCCAGTTATAAATAAGTACATCAAAATAGTGCAAGAGAGAAAAAGAAGCAGAATGCAGAATACAGCACAACATCTAAAGTCCCGATGTAAAAAAAGTGCAAAGGCCACAACGAGGTAGATTGGAAGATAGTGATTTCATCCCTAGCTTATGAAGGTCCATTCAAGAGTCTAATAACAGTGGAAATGAAGCTGGTGGTATGTGTTTTCAAGCTTTTTGTATGTTCTGCATGACAGGAGAGGAGAAAAGTTGGAATGACTGGGATGTGAGTAGTCCTTGATTAAGTTAGCTGTTATCTCAAGGCGGCCTGAAGTAGAGATGAAGTTGATGGGAGTATTGAGGAAGGGGGTATGAGTGGAGTGGAGTGGGTGAGAGGCTGGGTTGGGTGATGAACTGAGCTGCATTCAAAACTCTCTGCAATTTTTTGCAGGCCTGGGCAAAGCAATACCAACCTGTGACACATCTGAATAGAATGCTTTCAATGATGGATCTGTAGAAATTGGTAAAAATCCCCCTGTACATAGAGGCTTGGGTGTGCTTTCTTGGCCATAGCATCAATGTGGTTGATCATGGTCAAATTGTTGGCTTTATTTACACCAAGGAATCTGAAGCTCACGACCATAGGGGCGGCATAGCCGCGCAGCAGTAGAGTTTCTGCCTCACAGTGCCAGCAACCCGGGTTTGATACTGACTACAGGTGCTGTCTCTATGGATCTACAAAGTAGTAAACGGAATGAGAGTAAAATGTGGCCATACTAGCATGAGTGTATGGGAGGTCTACAAAGGGATTGAGTACAAAGTCTTGTGAGGCACCCGCGTTGAGAGTTAACATGGAGAATGTGTTGTCGCCTTCCTTACTGATGGCTGTCTGTGGTCAGGAAATTGAGGATCCAATTACAGAGGTGGGTGATGATTTCTTGGTCCAGGAGTTTGGATGGTCTTCTTCTTCTTGCATACGGCATGCACAGCCTAAAGTTGTAGGACAACTTGTTCTATTTGATCTTATTTGATTGTGCATGCCAGGTAGATTGCATTCGTCGAAACAGGGCGGACCACATGAAGGTTGCAATCTCCCACCCAGTTTGTTTGGTATTAGGATGCGGTGGTTGTCAATAAATAGGAGTCTGACAAATGTGTCATTGTTAACCAGGTATTCCAGGGATGAGTGCAGGGCAAGGGAAATTGCATCTGCAATGGACATGTTGATGCAGTAGGCGAGTTGCAGTGGATTAAGACTGTCTGGGAGGCTGGAGTTATCGCACTCTCAAAACATTTCATAATGGAGGATGGAGGATGGCATGAACAGAGTCATTAAACAAGGAACTGCACACACAAGGGCACAAAGTGCTGCTGTAACTCAGACATTAAGGCAGCATCTCGGGAGAACATGGCTAAGTGATGTTTTGGGTTGGGATCCTTTTTCAAAGACAATATGAAGAATGATCCTGACCAGAATCATAAAGCACATTATCTTATTTTTCTTTAGCAGGATCAAACTTAGGTCCCTGGAGTTGTGAGGCAGCAACGCCAACTGTTGCACCATCATGCTGCTCACTATTCCATAGTTTGAAAAGTGTTGCTGACCCACATTCAAAGGAAAATTATTTCCCTTTCATTGTACTTTCCTCCATTATTCACCAGCAAGAGGATGATAACTTTCTGGTAGAGATAGTCTTCCCAAAAGTATTGTGACTCACAGTCTCACAGTCAGGGTCAAGTCATTGAGTTGCACTGCATCAAAACGGGGCCTTGGGTCCAACCCATCCTCGATGATCAAATTGGTTCTCTATATACGGCCTTTAACCCTCCAAACCTTTCCGATTAATGGACCCGTCCAAGTGTGTTTTAAAAGTAGTCAGCTCAATGGTATTCTCTGCCAGTTTGTTCCGTATATTCATCACCTATGTGTTGAAAACCTGCCCCACAGGTCCATTTTAAATATCTCCCCTCTCATCCTGAATCTGTGCCCTCTAGTTTTAGACTCCCAATTTCTGGGAAAAAGACTCTCTTGGTCTTATATACCTCTAGGAGGTTATCACTGCACCTCCCATGCTCAAGGGAATTAGCCTTAGCCTATCCAGACTCTCCTTGTAACTCCCCTTTCAGATAGACACAAAATGCTGGATTAACTCAGTGGGACATGCAGCATCTCTGGAGAGAAGGAATGGGTGACATTTCGGGTCGAGACTTCTTCAGACCTTGTAACCGGTCGATTAGATCTTGTCTAGTGCAAATGTTGAAATGTAACAACTAGTTTTTTGTCTAGGCTTGGGGATGAGAAAAAAAAAGTCCGCATGCACATTCCTCACTTTGGATCCCGTGCTTCTCATGGGAAAATGGTGTGGGAAACATTCAGATTTAGATGGGCCATCCACCATTGTTCACTATTCTCCTAGGTCTTGAAGAATGACCATCTGACTGAGTTACCAGACAGGGAGTAATCAGAGTAAAGGAAATTGTTTCGCAGCTAACAAAAAAAATTACTTCAGCAGGAGCAGGAAAGTGCATTGTTGAGGGTGTACCTCCTTCATTAATTAAGCCACATTAAAACCTCAATCTGATTTTTTTCCCACTCTTCCAATAGTATAAAATCCCTGGAAATGTGTCTTAATATATGTTAATATTTTCACATTGCAGTTAGAATTCTATTTTGCACGTGCTTTAGCCTGCAATAACTTACATAAATAGCATATTTCATATTCAGTTAAGTTTCCAGTTGTAAATTATTTCTAAGTACTTTATGGCAAACTGCTGTACATAAGTTAGCAGAGGCCTCAATGAAATACTGACAGTGCCCCAAAGGCAATTTTCAAGAGAAACTGAGTTAAAAGAGAAGACCCTTCTATTCACATTCATTTCAAAGTTGACACATATTTTACCCAAACTGCGATGAAGATTTTAAAAATGTCTTTTATGAGTCACATTTGTCTTATCGTTGGAAGGCAGAGAGAGCCATTAAATAAATGGTGAGAATCAAGTGGACAGATTTTTGGTTCCTCGAAGGGTCAGATGGTTATGGAACTAAGAAACTATATAAACAGATCATGGCAATCTTGTACAAACATAAGAGCATAACGCGAGTAATGTTGATGGGATATTTTTTATTTAATTTGATAATTACCCGCAAAAGGTGCAAAGAAAGTTTATAACTGAGCCCTGCAGGAGACACAAGCGTTAAGGACACACATTTTGGCAGCAACCAGCATTTATTAACAAAAGCGAAATTCAGATAATAAAAAATACTAGACTAAGTGGGACCCGTTCGGTTCCAGCATCACATGGGAGGGCTGGTCCCGCAACGCAATATTCCACCTCTCCACCAATTCCAATATTGGTGGGCAGTGGGGGATGGAGGGGCTTTCTGGAGCGCTAGTATGGGTGTTGTGGGCTGAAGGGACTGGTTTCCAGAGGGCTAGTATGGACATTGTGGGCTGAATGGATTCTTAGGCTGCAGCTTAGTCACTCAAGCCTGTTGTGCTGGCAGCTCACTCACTCACGGCTGGTGGGCTGGCAGTTGACTCATGGCTTTTCCTTGAAATTCCATTTCAAGCAGGATGCAAGGCCACCAAATTTAAGTGCAGTTTCTTACCACTTCAAGCAGGGTGCAAGGGCACCAAATTCAAGTGCAGTTTCATACCATTTCAAGCAGGGTGCAAGGCCACTAAAGACAGCGACTCGTGACCTCTCCCTCTCCCATCTCGCAGAGACTGAGCCACGCCCACACTTCTGGGTTTTCTAGTCCCTCCCCACCAGAAGTGGTGTGGCCTTCATGGCATGATTGACAGGGGAGAGAATCTAAACATTTTTTAAACACTAATACTAATTTATTTTTCATCGATGGGAAAAATCCTCAGCACCTGATGAGCGGAGAGGGACTCTGAGTAAGATGGCCAAAAATCATAGATGTACGTGGTAGCGTTTTTTCTAAAATCAATATAAAGCGCAAACAGGAAGTGGTCAAGATTAGACTTTTAATTATATAGAAGGCAAGGCAACTTTAATTAGGCAAGGCAACTTTAATTAGGCAAGGCAACTTTAATTGGGCAAGGCAACTTTAATTGGGCAACACAGCGTTATCATTTCCAAACCAAAGGCAACACGGCATTAGCATTTCCCAACCAAAGGCAACACAGCTTTAGCATTTCCAAACTAAAGGCAACACAGCTTTAGCATTTCCAAACCAAAGGCAACACAGCTTTAGCATTTCCAAACCAAAGGTAACAGAGCTTTAGCATTTCCAAACTATATTTTCAAACCACATTAAGGGCACTGACAGGTCAGTAAAACCACTCACAGTTTAGTAGACATGTGTTCACTGTTATTCATAGCTCAGACTGAGAGACGTGACCCTCTCACTCACCCATCTTGCAGAGACTGACTGAGGCACTCAACACTTCTGGGTTTTATAGTCCTTCTGGAAGGGGTGTGGCCTTCAGGAGAGAGAAATCTCAACATTTTTAAACACTGATAACTCTTTTATTTTTCATCGATGGGAAAAATCAACTTGTCCTGCGCAGCGGAGGGGGACTCTGAGATTGCCAAAAATCACAGCCGTAAGTGGCAGTGTTTTTTCTAAAATCAATATACAGAACAACAGGAAGTTGTCAAGATCAGACTTTTAGTAATACAGATAAAACAAATTATGAAATAAAAATAGAAAACACAGAATTTACTCAGCAGTCAAGCAGCATCTGTGTTTTTAGTTTAGTTTTGAGATACATGGAAACAGATCCTTCAGCCGACCGAGTCTGCGCCTACCAGCAATGCCTGTATACTAGCACAACCTGACACACACTAGGGGCAATTTACAATTTTACTAGGCCAATTAACCTACGACTGGTAGGTTTTATATGTATTGAATTAATGTTGTACACCAAAGTGAATACAAATTTTTAAAACAATTGAAAATTCCCATTTCATGTTTATTCAATAACAAGGTTTCAAGGTCAGTTTATTGTCAGGTGTACCAATTAAGGTAAAGTGAAATTCGAATCACCATACAGCCATACTAAGAAAAAGTAATTTTTTAAAATGTACTGGCTTATCGCTCTGACACTAAAAGAATCACAGTATAACAGAAAACAGAACAGTAAATGCAGAAGTTGAAAATTTGAGCAAAACACAAATTGGTGCAGTAACTCATCGGATCAGGCAACGTATGTGCAGGGAACACATTTTCTCCACAGATGCTGTATGGCCCGTTGAGTTACTCCAGCACTTCGTATTTTAATTTTTTTACATTTTTTTCTAAAGTTAAATTTTATTAGAGGCATGTACATATCATAATCCGGACCACTACAAACTTTGTTAAACGGTTACATATTAAATATCCAGGATTCCAGGGACTCCGCTACCAATGTAGCTGGGGTCTTCATTTATCGGTTACATATTAACATTGACTCTAATAATTATTATTTTTATTTTGTTTAATAGATAGGAAAAATAAAGAAAAAGAAAAGAAAATTAGAAAAATAGAATAAACTATCCATAATACAACTTAGGAGATAGATCCGTAGATAAGAAAGCATAACTATTCATCTAGTCCTGGGTTCAAGCTTCCATCAGGTATCAGCGCCGGCCCATTCTACCCCTTCAAATAATCTATGAACGGAGACCATATTCTAGTAAATAATTCTGGTTTGTCAATTAAGACAAATCTATTTTTTCCAGATTCAAGGTCTCCGACATGTCCATAATACACATTTTAATTGTGGGGGATGCAGGGTTGTTCCAAAACTTTAATATTAATTTTTCCCCAGTTATTATACTATAATCAAGGAAATTTCTTTGGTTTATTGTAAGTTTTAGGTATTGTTCAGATATGCCCAATATTATTAATTTAGGATCGGGCTCCAGTTGAGTATTGACCACTACGCGCACTTCGTATTTTGAGTAAAACACAAAATGTTAGGATTACTCAGCAGGGCAGGCAGCAGCATTGCGGAGAGTGATACAAAGTCAATGTTCAAAGCCAATCAACTTTCATCCGATTTCATGAATTCTGAGCATTTCTAACATTTTCTGTTAATTTCCAAAATCTGGCAAGTGTACTATTTTGCATTGGCTTATATAACATTAAAAAATGGTGAGCTTTGAACAGAAAAAAATACAGTCCAAAATGAGAAATGAAAGAAGTAAAGAAAATACATTACATCATGACAATTTGATGCAATTGGCTGAATTTCATAAAGTATCTGTTTCCATCACAAAATCCCAGGTATATTACTTGCAATTGCAAATCCTATACCATGCGATTCCTTATTGTTTACAGTTTTGGACATCAACCAAGAAAATTCTATTTAAGAGAAAGTCTGCACCTTATTATTGGTATCAATGGGATTCATTTCTTCGGAGATCAATCACTGTTTGAGATTTCCTTTCCACAGTTTCTCTCAACTATTTTGGATCTTTTTAAATTGCATTTACATACATTTTATATTGGTAACTATCTAATCAGACAGATGACTGAACATAACACAAACATAGGTAAGCAAACATTTCCTGCCACAAGGGACTGTTTTACTGAACATAGAGAGTTTTCATCATAATTGAGGTGAATTTCATCAATATTTCTATGTATCTCTATGATTGTAGCAGAGAAGTAACTGAACAGAACAACTTATTATTCCTAGGAGACGAAAAGACCTGCAGATGCTGGAATCATGTGAAAAAACACTGTGATGGAGGAACTCAGCAGGTCAGACAGCATCTGTGCAGGGGATGTTTCGGGTCAGGGCCCTTCTTCGGACTACGCTGCAGGGCAATTCTGGCAGCAATTTAAGTTTTCTTGCTCCTATCTGGCAATAAGCTTATTTCCAAATAGAATTATTCCCAAGTCTCATTTCTCACCAAAACCTGCCCTTCAGGATAGAAACATAGAAACATAGAACAATAGGTGCAGGAGTAGATCATTCGGCCCTTCCAGCCAGCACTGCCATTCAATATGAGCATGGCTGATCATCCAAAATCAGTACCCCGTTCTTGCTTTTTCGCCATATTCCTTGATTCCTTTAGCCCTAAGAGCCAAATTTAACTCTCTCTTGAAAACATTAATTGAATTGGCCTCCACTGTCTTCTGTGGCACAGAATTCCACAAATACACAACTCTATGGGTGAAAGTATTTTTCCTCGTGTCAGTCCTAAATGGCCTACCCCTTATTCTTAAACTGTGACCCCTGGTTCTGGACACCCCCAACATCGGGAAAAATGTTCCCGCATCTAGCCTGTCCAATCCCTTAAGAATGTTATATGTTTCTATAAAATCCCATCCTTCTAAACTCCAGTGGCTACAAGCCCAGTCGACCCATTCTTTCATCATATGCCATTCTTTCATTCTTTCATCATATGCCAGTCCCGCCATCCCAGGAATTACTCTGCTGAAACTACACGTCAATCCCTCAATTGCAATAATGTTCTTTCTCAAATTAGGAGACCAAAATTGCACAAAATAGTCCAGGTGCGGTCTCACGAGGGCCCTGTCCAACTGCAGTAGGATCTCCTTGCTTCTAAACTCAAAGGCCAACATCCCATTAGCTTTCTTCACTGTCTGCTGTACCTGCATGCTTACTTTCAGTGATTGATGTACAAACACACCTAGGTCTTGTTGCACCTCCCCTTTTCCCAATCTGACACCATTCAGATAATAATCTGCCTTCCTTTTTTTGCCACCAAAGTGGATAACCTCACCTTTAACCACATTACACTGCATCTGCCATGCATTTGCCCAAATCCAACCTATCCAAGTCACCCTGCAGCCTCATAGCATGCTCATCGCAGCCCACACTGCCACCCAAGCTTTGTGTCATCTGCAAACTTGGAGATGTTACATTTAATTCCCTGTTCTAAATCGTTAATATATATTGTAAATAACTGGGGTCCCGGCACCGAGCCTTGCGGCACCACGCTTGTCATTGCCTGCCATTCTGAAAAGGACCCGTTAATTCCTACTCTTTGCTTCCGGTCTGCCAACCAGTTCTCTATCCATGTCAATACCCCACCTCCAATACATATATATAACATATAACAATTACAGCATGGAAACAGGCCCTCTCGGCCCTTCGAGTCCGTGCCGAACATTTATTTTCCCCTAGTCCCATCTACCTGCACTCAGACCATACCCCTCCATTCCCTTCCCGTCCATATACCTATCCACGTTACTTTTAAATGTTAAAATCGATCCTGCCTCCACCACTTCTGTTGGAAGCTCATTCCACACAGCCACCACTCTCTGAGTAAAGAAGTTCCCCCATGTGCTCTAATTTTGCACACTAATCTCTTGTGTGGGACTTTGTCAAAAGCTTTTCGAAAGTCCAGGTAAACCACATGCACTGGCTCTCCCTTATCCATTCTACTTGTTACATCCCCAGAAAATTCCAGAAAATTAATCAAGCATGATTTCCCCTTCACAAATCCATGCTGACTTTGACTGATCCCAATGTGTTGCTATTAAATCTTTAACAATCGACTCAAGCATCTTCCCCACTACCGATGTATGGCTAACTGGTCTATAATTCCCCAATTTCTCTCTCCCTCCTTTCTTAAAGAGTGGGGTTACATTGGCTACCCTTCAGTCCACAGGAACTAATCCAGAGTCGAGAGAACATTGCAAAATGATTACCAATGCATCCACAATTTCTAGGTCCACCTCCTTGAGTACTCTGAGATGCAGACCATCAGGCCCTGGGGTTTATCCGCCTTCAGTCCCAACAGGTTAAGACTAAATCAAGAGAGAGCTGGATTTAGCTCTGAGGGCTAAACGAATCAAGGGATATGAGGAAAAAGCAGGAACAGGGTACTGATTATAGATGAACAGCCATGATCATATTGAATGGCGGTGCTGGCTCAAAGGGCCATTCCTGCACCTATTTTTCTATGTTCTATGTTTCTAACAATTTCCTGACTAATGTGGATTCCAGTTCCACCCTCCCGCTAGATCCTCGGTCCCCTAGTATTTCTGAGAGATTGTTTGTGTCTTCCTTAGTGAAGACAGAACCAAAGTACTCGTTTACAAGTACTAATTTACAAGTACTCATACTTGTTCTGCCATTTACTTGTTTCCCATTATAAATTCACCTGTCTCTGATTGTTAAGGGGCTGTCCCATTTTGGAGACCTAATCTGCGAGTTTAGAAGAGTTTGCCCTCGACTCAAACTCACAGCATGGTTGACACGTGGTCCTAGGGGGTCCTATGAGGTTACTGGAACTCTCCTTCATGCTCGAGGGAAGTTCCCGAATACTCCTGGCCTCAGCTAGGTTGCAGAACATTTTTCAGCATGTTGAAAAAATTTCCGTGAGTAAAAATTGGTCGGTATGGTTCTTTTTAACTCATAGTGCAGTGGAGTGGGGTCGCTATTTCATTACAGGCAGTCGAGGGCAGCTGTAAGTAATTTCCTTAGCTGACCGGGCATTTTAATTGGCTCATTGGCGTTTTCAGGACCAAGGAAAACCAACCGGTAGGTAAAATGCCCACTAAACTTTATTATACTTCTTAAAAGTTTATCCTTTTCTCTCCCCCCCCCCCCCCCCCCTCTAAAAGACTTACCATACACTGTGCAGCCGTCTATTACCTTCCTCTTCATCGCGGTTGTGAATTTCAGACAGCGCTCCCCCGCTTTCCCTGGCTCCCGCCTTTGTGTGTGGGGGGGGGGGAAGGGAGTGTGTGTGCGTGTGTGTGTGCGTGTGCGCGTGCGCGTGTGCGTGTCTGTGTTCGAGGTTTTCCAGCCAAGTGCCCTCGAGCACTCTTTTGAACCCGCAGGGTAGGTCCCCACAGTGGGACAGCCTCTTAAGGCACCTGTATTTGTTTTCACTGATCTTTTCCTTTTCACATATCCGAAGAAGTTTTTAGATGCCATAGTAGTGCAGCTGGTGGAGCTCACAGCTCCAACTCTTGCTCTCCACATTGTCTGTGGAGTTTGCACATTCTCCTTGTCACCACATAGGTTTCAAATATATGTGGACTGGAACATTAAATGGCTGCTGTGAACGCTCCCTCCTGTGGATGGCTGATAGAATTTGATAGAAATGTAGAGAGAATGGGTTACCAATAGAAATTGCTCTGTCTGCCTGCACATATTAGATGGGCAAAATGGCCTATGTCATAAGAAATGTGTAATTTTGCTGCAAACCCATGGAAGCGCAATGTTAGTAGCACTGTTAAGTTTTCTTACTCCCATTCAACAATTAGCTTTATTTCAAATATGTCCAATGTCATTTTTGCCATGGCAACCGCAGTTGATGCAAGCTCATTGCAAGTTAGTAAAAATGTTGCAATTCCACTAGAATCACAGTACAAACTGCTGTTTTGTCCATTTTTCTATTATATGGAATTACTGAAAGAGCTTCTTTGTACCTTCAAATCCTACCTTATCCCTTTTCTCTGAGTTATCTCTGTCATTCAGGTGTTCAATGTTCTCACCAAATTCAGGTCAGCAAAGGCTTTTGAATTATACTTTTTTCAGTGGGTTGGTTTTCTTAAATTCATTGATCATTGACAGATTACACCATTGAAGAGCATGGACATGAAGAACAATTTACCACTGCTTATAATAACAACCATCAATGAAAATTCCAAGCATTTCTGACAAAAAGCAATTCACAGAAGTTTTTTTGCCAATCTGCTTGCTCAAAGGAACATTTTACAGGTAAAGTTGAACACTTACAGACTGGAGTAAATATGCCAGGGAGGTTCCTTGAATGATCACAACTGGCATCTTTGTCATCTTTGTAGCATGAAAGAGAGTCTCCACACTGGCCATGATCTGGTCAAAGCGTCCAGCAAGGCCACCAAGTACGACCACGACATCAACCTGTCCATAATAACAACAACAGGAGTTTCCATTATAAGTTCATAAGTTTTAGGACAGAATTAGGCTATTTGGCCCACCAAGACTAGTCCACCATTCAATCATGGCTGATCTATTTTCCCCTTTCAACCCCATTCTCTGGCCTTCTCACTTTAACCCCTGACACCTGTACTAGCCAAGAATTTATCAATCTCCACTGTAAAAATATCCATTGACTTGGCCTCCACAGCCTTCTGTGGCAATGAATTCTACAGATTTACTACCCTCTGAGTAAAGAAATTCCTCTACATCTCATTTCCAAAGGTACGTCTTATTATTCTGAGGCTATGTCTCTCCCAGTAGTGGAAACATCCACTCCACACCCACCCTACCTAGGTCTACCACTATTCGATGTTTCAACTGTCTTCTGCTGTTCTCATCACACAGAATAGATTAAATATTAACAATTTCTATAAAAATTAAAATATCAAGTTATAATGCCAGAGCCAATATCTTATTGTTCTCAATGGAGAATGCAAGAAGCAATTTGTTTCAAATCAGAGCTTCTTTGTGATTTCAAAAATATACACTTTAGCCCATTGTGGAGGTCTTAACTTATTAATGTAATCTTATGATCTAAAACTTTAAATGCGCTATAGGGAAATAATTATTCCTTTGTGATAAATCAAGCTGTGGGTAGCTGAAGCTTTGAAGTGTGTGATGTGGTTTCTTTTATGTGACAATAGTGTTTCGCAGCAGAAACTGTACTCTATTTGCTGATACCATGTTGAATAAAACACATTGCATAATGTAACTCTAACCAATGAATCTCAAAGAAAGGACAATGTGAATGGAGAGGTATTTGGTGGAATATTTCTATATCATTGAACCCATATGTTCTTTAACCTTATAATGAGATTTTAAAAGTAAGCTTTGATTTTCTGACCCTTGGAATACCTGTTGATGACTAACTGACAGGACATGCCTTAAATTTCAGTCAGAAGAAGCCTAATTACAGGCTAGTTAGTGAACCGACCACACTTGTCATTATACACAAGGAACGGCAGATGCTGGAAATTTGAGGAAAAACCACAAGGTGCTGGAGTGACTCAGTGGGTCATGTAGCATCTCCGGAGAACATGGATAGGTGCCATTTCAGATCACTCCACCTGTTTGTGTTTTTTACACTGTTAAGGTCGGTCCCACACACTGATCACTGAAATCATCCTACTCGCCATCAAGATTGGCCTACACACCTATCACTAATCTGGCTACATTTGCTATCAAGGTTGGTCCCACACACTGAACTGACTACCACTCACTGTCAAGGTCCATGCTTCACAATGGTCGTTGGCAAATGAAGTCTCCCAGTCTTTGCATTGGCAACATTTTCAATTCAACTGGCTGTAGGGGAAGGTTTGATTAATGTTGTTAATTTAACACAGAAGGTGGTGAGTGCCTGGTATACGCTGTCAGGGTGGTGGTGCTGGTGGCATGTACAATAGTGGCATCTAAGAGACATTTGGATAGGCACATGGATATGCAAGGAATGGAAGAATATGGATTATGTGCAGGCAGATAGGAATCATGTAAGGCACAGATATTAGGAGCCAAAGATCCTGTTCCTGTGTACGAAGGAACTGCAGATGCTAGTTTCAACCGAAGAGAGACACAAAACACTGGAGTAACTCAGTGGGACAGGCAGCATCTCTGGAGAGATGACGTTTTGGGTCGAAACCCTCCTTCAGACAGTCCTCTTCCTGTGCTGTACTGTTCTATGTTGAACACGTTCAGTGATTTGCTTTCATAGTTTAAATTAAATTGATATTGCAGTTATTTCTATCCGGTTGTTTGAGTTATTATTGCAGCTGAATTAAGTGTTTCTCTCAATTTCCTGAAAAAAAAATCAATCTTGTGAATCTGTCTTCATAACCTACTCCCCAAAGTCCTTTAGTAATACCTTTGCTTCTCTGAACCCTTTTTAATGTAGTCCCCAGCAATTATGTCACCCATGTTTACGGTACGCAGCCGCCTGTACTAAACAATTTCCCATATCTACTTTCCATTACCCTAGACATCAATTATAAAGACACCATTTACACATATTAAGCACTTTGACTATTTTGGGCAGTTCCATAAGCTTTTTGCACTTTAAAGTGCGATTATCTTAATTATGTAATCTTCTCCAGTTAATATTTTAAAAGCTCCACTGATTTCAGTCAAATTGAAGTATTTAATAAATGTATTTCAGCCATGCTGCTAACTGTACATGTAGAGGGACTAAGAGTCTCTGCACTGCAGTGTAGTCAGACCTAACACTGATTGTTTTGGGAGCATGGTGAAGGAGTCACTAACAGGAACGCATGCATTTACACGCTGTAAGGGCTCAATTTTTATTGTCCTGTCTCACCTCATTACAATACTGATGACTCCACATGAGTAAATTAAAAGCTAGAAAATTGAGCTGTGATGCAATTGTAGCTGGGGTACTCGAGTGTGAGTGACAATGTCTTCATTGTCCACTTTTCCATTTTGCTTTCATTCACACAAGGAAAATAGCATGAATACAATCTCACTTTCTCTGGTAAGGATTATATGATGTCAACGTTCAGCAGCTGTTGCTGAATAATGATAGGTGTAAATTGAACATTATGTGAGAACGTATTAAGTTCACCTTGGGCCGATCACTTGAAAACGTTTAAATATCGATATTCAGAGAGATTTTCATGTTGTCACATTTGAAACAGAAATAACTGTTGTGCAGCGATGGAATTAAATCTTTATGCAATTGTCAATGACTGGCAAAACCACACCAAACATTCAGTGTCCAGGTTGGTCTCTGTACCCTTGAGGTTTGCTTGCCAGAAAGGTGCATTTGATGGATTCCAAGGTAAAGTGAGTTGTTGGATGATGGAAACTTGAACAGGATGTCAATATTGTGTGTGAAAATATTTGAAATGTTTTCCCTGGCTGACACGTCAAGCACACTGAACTTCGAGGGTGGTGTTGTTGAGGCAATTTAAATTAAGGGGTGTGCAGGGAACTTAAGATGTAGAACTTAAGGTGCTCCACCATTTAGGAACATCTTGGCTAATCATTTACCTCAGTGCCACTTTCCTGCAGTAACCATTTTCCCCTTCTTCCTTAATATCTGCAATTTACCGATTTCTCTCTTATACTGAGCAACCCAGTCTCCACAGACATTTTTGGGTACTTCTAAAGATTCACTACTTGCTGATCTTTCAGCATGGAAACAGACCCTTCAGCCCAACTTGCCCATACCAACCAATATGCAACATCAAGACTAGTTCTACTTGTCAGTCGTTGCTCCATATCCTTCTAAACCTTTCCGATCCATGTACCAGTCCAAATACCATATAAATGTTCTCATAGTACCTGCCTCAACTACCTCCCTGGCAGCTCATTCCATGTACTTACCACACTCAGAGAATTAATTTCTTCTCACATATCTAGAATGGATGGTCACTTATTTTGAGACTATGACTACTTGTTGGAAACACCATAACTGCATTTATTCAGTCAGGCTCCTTAATAATTTTGTATATTTCACTTAGATCATCTCTCTTTTTGGAATCTTATGAGAGTACCGGATGAGCCCATTTAATCTCACCTCATACCACAAATCTTGTATCCCTGGAATCAATCTGGTGAAATTTCATTGTATTTCCTCCAGTGCAAATATATCCTTCCTCAGTTAGGGAGATCAAATTTGGACACAATATTCCAGGGTTCTAAATAATTGGAGCAGCATATCACTGGCCTTGTATTCAAATCCTCTTGCAATAAAAGCTAATGTACCATCTGTCTTTCATATTGTTGCTGTACATTACCATTCAGTTGATTTTGTACAAGAAAAATCAGGCCCCTCTGAACACCAATACATTTCAATCTTTCATAATTTAAAAAAAAAATACACTGCTTGTCAACATTTTCCACCAAAGTGGATCTGACACTCCTGTGCACACTCACTGAACCTGTCAATATCCCCCCCTTCCCCCCCTCCCCCCATACACACACCATGAGATATTCCCTTGTTCAACCCATCACTCTCCCACTATAACTGCTACCTTGTTCATTCACTTTTCCAATTGCGATGAACGATCTTAGACATAAAAGTTAGTTAAAGTTTATTTTTCCACTAATGCTGCCTCCCCCGTGCCAGGGCCAATGACGTCTCGAAGAGGCCGCAAGAAAATTTTCAAGGGGGAATGTAAGCAGCCAGAAGTCGTTGTGCACATTGGCATAAATAACATTGCTAGGGAATGGGATGAGGTCTTGCAAAGTAAAGACAGAAAAAGATTAAAAAGCAGGATTTCAAGGGTAATAACCTCTGGGTTACTCCCAATGCCATGTAGCCGTGAGAATAGAAATAGGAGGAGATAGCAGAGATGAAAACATGACCGAGTAGTTGGTGCATGGGGTGGGGATTCAAATTTTTGGACCGTTAGGTTCTCTTCTGGAGCAGACCCGACTTGTGCAAGAGGGATGTGTTGCACCTGAACTGAAAGACGACCAATATCCTGGTGGGCAGGTTAACAAGTGCCACGAGGGAGGGTTTAAACTGGATTGGCATGATGATGGGATCTAAAGCAGTAGTGAAACACTTGCAAGGTTGGAAGTCAGTGCAGCAGTCAATGAGAACAAGTTCAGTAGACAGGATAGGCAGGAGCATGGCAGAGTGAGGAAAGACAATTGCATTTTTAACCATTCTAGAGGCCAGCCAGGTAAGGCTCATGAGCTCATGGAATGTATAGGTACGTGGGACTGGGACTTTACAGCATCACAGAACAATGGCTAAGAACTTTTGTAACATTGAACATAGTTCAACGTGACGTCATAGGTTATTAGGCACTAGTTAGCCTTCTTTAGTCAGGCGTTGAGTATAGAAGTTGGAACATTATGTTATAATTGTAAAAAGACGGAGGCTGCACAGGTTATTGTGTTTCTTTGTGGTCAACCTGCGTTCGAAAAGACACCATTAAGTTGGAAAATGGGAAAAGAAGATTTCCAAGAATGTTGCCCGAACACGAGGGCCTGAGCTAAGGCAGAGGTTGGGCAGGCTAGGAATTTATTCTATGGAGCACAGGAGGCACATTCTTTGGAGGACAGGGTGATGTGGAAAAAATCATAAGGGACAGACATGGTGAATCATGTAAGAAGTAACTGCAGATCCAGGATGTCACGGACCAATTGCAGAGCATCCTCAAAGGGTGAAGGTGAGCAGCCGAAAGTGGTAATGCATGTTGGCACAAATGACGTCGGGAAGAAGAGGAAAGAGATTCTGCAGGGTGACTTTAGAGAGGTTGGAAGAAGGCTGAAAAGCAGGACCTCCAGGGTGGTTATCTCCAGTTTGTTTCCTGTTCCTCGTGTTAGAGAGGGTAGGAACAGAGAGATAGAGGATCTGAATGTGTGACTGGGGAGCTGGTGAAGGGGGCAGGGATTTAGATTCTTAGACCACTGGGATCTGTTTTGGGGTAAGAGTGAATTGTACAAAAGGGACAGATTGCACCTTAACAGGCGGGGGAACAGCTTTCTGGCAGGCGGGTTTACCACTGCAACATGGTTGGGTTTAAACTAAATAGTGGGGGGGGAGGAGACAAATTGGAAATACAAGGATGGAGTAAAAGGGAAAGCAAGTATAGGAAAAGTTAAGAAATACACCCGAATTAATGGGGCAGAAAGCTCACGAAGGGTTTAGGAGAGTATAGCCAAGTGAAATAGGAATCGATGTGAAAGGTGAGTAATGGATTAAAAGTATTATATATGAATGCACGAAGTATAAGGAGTAAAGTGGATGAGCTTGAGGCTCAGTTAGAGATTGGTACTTATGACATTGTGGGGATTACAGACATGGCTGCAGGAGGATCAGGACTGGGAACTGAATATTCAGGGTTATACGTCCTATAGAAAATACAGGCAGGTTGGCAGAGGAGGTGGGGTAGCTCTGTTGGTGAGGGATGAAATTCGGTCCCTTGCGAGGGGTGACATAAGGACGATGTGGAGTCACTGTGGATAGAATTGAGGAAATGTAAAGGTAAGAGGACGCTATTGAGAGTTATCTACGGGCCCCCAAACAGTAGCGTGGATGTAGAGTGCAAGTTGCAGCAAAGTTAAAATTGGCATGTAACAAAGGTAATGCCTTTTCAATATACAGGTAGACTGGGAAAATCATGTTGGTTCTGAACCCCAATAAGGGAGTTTGTAGGTAGACAAAAATGCTGAGGAAACTCAGCGGGTGAGGCAGCATCTATGGAGCGAAGGAAATAGGCAACGTTTCGGGTCAAACCCTTCTTCAGACTGATGTGAGGGTGGGGGAGGGGGGGTGGGAAAGAGAAATGAAAAGGCGGAGCCAGTGAGCTGAGGGAGAGCTGAGAAGGAGAGGAGAAAGTAGGGACTACCTTAAATTAGAGAAGTCAATGTTCATACCGCTGGCGTGCAAACTGCAGAAGCGAAATATGAGGTGCTGCTCCTCCAATTTACGGTGGTCCTCACTCTGGCCATGAAGGAGGCCCAGGACAGAAAGTCGGATTCAGAATGGGAGAGGAAGTTAGTGTGCTGAGCCACCAGGAGATCAGGTTGGTTATTGCGAACCGAGCGGAGGTTTTCAACGAAGCGATCGCCAAGACTACGTTTGGTCTCACCGATGCAGAGCAGCTAACATCTAGAGCAACGGATGCAATAGATGAGGTTGGAGGAGGTGCAGGTGAACCTCTGCCGCACCTGGAAAGACTGCTTGGGTCCTTGAATGGAGTCAAGAGGGGAGGTAAAGCGACAAGTGTAGCATTTCTTGTGATTGCAAGGGAAAGTGCCCGGAAAGGGGGTGGTTCGGGTGGGAAGGGACAAATTGACTAGGGAGTTCTGGAGGGACTAGTCTCTGCGGAAAGCAGACAGGGGAGGAGATGAGAAGATGTGGCAAGTGATGGTATCATGTTGGAGGTGGCGAAAATGTCGGAGGATTATTTGTTGTATGTGACGGCTGGCAATCCGACCTTTCTGTCCTGGGCCTCCTCCATGGCCAGAGTGAGGACCACTGTAAATTGGAGGAGCAGCACCTCATATTTCGCTTGGGCAGTTTGCACCCCAGTGGTATAAATATTGACTTCTCTAATTTCAGGTAGTCCCTGCTTTCTACTCCCCTTCTCGGCTCTCCCTCAGCCCACTGCCTCCACCTCTTCCTTTCTTCTTCCTGCCCCCCCCCACCCACACACCAGTCTGAAGAAGGGTTTCGACCCGAAGCGTTGCCTATTTCCTTCGCTCCATAAATGCTGCCTCACCCGCTGAGTTTCTCCAGCATTTTGTCTACCTTTGATTTTCCAGCATCTGCAGTTCCTTCTTAAACAAGGTAGTTTGTAGAGTGCCTCTGAGATGGATTCTTAATACTTGTACTGAGCCTGCCAGAGAGAAGGAAATTCTGGATTTAGTGTTGCCTAATGAACCAGATTTAATAAGGAAACTCAAGGTCAAGGAATCGCTAGGAGGTAGTGACCATAATGTGATAAGTTTAAATCTGCAATTTGGGAGAGAGAAGGTTAATTCAGAAGTGTCAGTGTTGCAGTTGAACAAAGAGGACTAGAAAGAGATGAGAGAGGAGCTGGCCAAGGTCGACTGGAAAAGGATCCTAGCAGGAATGACGGTAGAACAGAAATGTCAAGAATTTCTGGGCATAATCCAGAAAATGCAGGATCATTTCATTCCAAAGAGGAAGAAAGATTCTGAGGGGAGTAAGAGGCAACCGTGGCTGACAAGGGAAGGTAGGGATGGAATAAAACTAAAAGAAAAGGTGTATAACATAGCAAAGAGTAGCTGAAAACCAGAGGATTAGGAAACTTTCAAAGGACAACAGAAGGTAACAAAAAGGGCAATACGGGGTGAAAAGTACGAGGGTAATCTGGCCAAGAATATAAAGAAGGGTAATTAAAGCTTCCTTAGGTATATTAAGAGAAAAAGATGAGTCAAGACAAATGTAGGTCCCTTGAAGACAGAAACAGGTGAAATTACTGTGGGGAACAAGGAAATGGCAGAAAAGTTGAATAGGTACTTTGGTTCTGTCTTCACTTGGAAGACACAATCTCCCAGATGTACAAGAGGACGGAGGATCTACGGAGACAGAGGAACTGAAATAAATTTGCATTAGGCGAGAAATAGTATTGGGTAGATGATGGTACTGAAAGCTAATAAATCCCCAGGGCCTGATGGTCTGCATCCCAGGGTACTCAAGGAGGTGGCTCGAGAAATCATGGATGCATTGGTGATCATTTTCCAATGTTTAATGGAATGTTTAAGAAAGAACTGGAAATGCTGGAAAAATCGATGGTCGAAAAAAATGCTGCAGTGAGTTTCTTCAGCATTTTATCAACCTCTGGTACCTGGAAGGTGATTTAGCTGTACCGCATCCTGCGGAAAGCCGCCGTTATGGCCGCACACCTTCTGTGTCTGGGCTTCACTGTCGGGATCGGGGTTGCCAGTAGGCCAGGGATGAGTGAGTGTGATATTTGAGCTCAGTGCTCCGGGTGGCGTCCTCGAAGGGGCGAGATCTATGTGAACACACGATTTGATGCCTACCATCTGGGGTGGGATCCATATGTACACGTGATAGTTGTGGCCCGCCATGCGCTCACGACATATTTCCTGGACCCTTGGCAGAAAAGGTTGCCGACCCCTGATTTAGATGATGGGATTAAAAGTAACTGGCAAATTTGCAGATGATACAAAGCTGGGTGGGAGTGTGAACTGCGAAGAGGATGCTAGGAGGTTGCAGGGTGACTTGGACAGGCTTAGTGAGTGGGAAGATGCATGGCAGATGGAGTATAATGTAGATAAATGTAAGGTTATCCACTTTGGCGGCAAGAACAAGGAGGCAGATTATTATCTCAATGGTGTCAGATTAGCAAAAAGGGAAGTGCAACGAGTCCCGGGTGTCCTTGTACACCAGTCACTGAAAGTAAACATGCAGGTACAGCAGGCAGTGAAGAAAGCTAATAGCATGTTGGCCTTCATAACAAGAGGACTTGAATATAGGAGTAAAGAGGTCCTTCTGCAGTTATACAGGGCCCTGGTGAGACCACATCTGCAGTATTGTGTGCAGTTTTGGTATTCTAATTTGAGAAAGGACATCCTTGCTATTGAGGCAGTGCAGCGTAGGTTCACAAGGTTAATCCCAGGGATGGCGGGACTGTCATATGAGGAAAGATTGGAAAGACTGGGCTTGTATTCACTGGAATTTAGAAGGATGAGAGGGGATCTTATAGAAACATATAAAATTATAATAGGACTGGACAACCTAGATGAAGGAAAAATGTTCCCAATGTTGGGGAGTCCAGAACCAGGGGCCACAGTCTAATAATAAAGGCGAGGCCATTTAAAACTAAGATGAGAAAAAACGTTTTCACCCAAAGAGTTGTGAATTTGTGGAATTCCCTGCCGCAGAATACAGCAGAGGCCAATTCATTGGATGAATTTAAAAGAGAGTTAGATAGAGCTCTAGGGGCTAGCAGAATCAAGGGAAATGGGGAGAATGCAGGCACACATTACTAATTGTGGATGACCAGCCATGATCACAATGAATGGCGGTGCTGGCTCGAAGGGCCAAATCGCCTCCAGCTGCACCTATTTTCTATGTTGCTATGCTGGTTTAAACTGAAGATAGACTCAAAAAGCTGGAGTAATTCAGCAGGACAGGCAGCATCTCTGGAGAGAAGGAATGGGTGACATTTCGGGTCGAGGCCCTTCTTCAGACTGGTTAAGGATAAGGGAAACGAGAGATATAGATGGTGGTGTGGAAAGATAAAGAACAATGAATGAAAGATATGCAACAAAGTAACGATGATAAAGGAAACAGGCCATTGTTAGCTGTTTGTAGCAAAGATCCCTTAGCGGAGCAAGATAGGGCACTCTTGCTAAATGCAAGGGCTGACATGTAGTACGCAACGGGACGGAACGTGGACCTTTTTATCATCCATTTCCGTAACCCGACCCGACCTGCAGTGTAATCAATGTTGCGGGGTAACAGTTTGTGTTAATAAATTAAAATTCTGAAAATGAGGAGAAGATTTTTACCAAATAACTTTTATTTTTATTTTTATGAGGATGTTTCCGTATGCGGCTTCCGTCTCCGGTATGGAACCTTTGGTGCGGAGACGGAAGCCGGTTACAGAAATGGGCCTAAAATTACCCATGAATCTGCCCATGACCGTACTACTTCTTTTTTAACGAGTGGACTATCTTGCTTGCTGTAGGATCTTTGGTTTGTAGAGTAAAAATGAGTAGTTAGTGCAACTTGGGTGGGGGAGGGATAGAGAGAGAGAGGGAATGCTGGGTCTACCTGAAGTGAGCAAAATCAATATACATACCACTGTGCTGCAAGCTGCCCAAGCGAAATATGAGATGCTGTTCCTCCACTTTGTGTTTAGCCTCACTGACAATGGAGGAAACCAAGGACAGAAAGGTGAATCCACAGAGTCTTATTCCCAGGCTAGAAGAATCTACAACTCAAGTGCAGAGGTTTAAGGTGAGATGGGAAAGATTTAATATGAACATGAGGGGCATCTGTTTCATACAGAGAGTTGTGGCACAATGGAACTAGCTTGCAAAGGATGTAGATGAGACAAGTACAATAACAGCATTTAAAAGGCATTTGGACAGGCACATGGATAGAAAAGGCTTTGAGGAATATGGTCCAAACACAGGCAAATGGGACTAGCTTCGATGGAACATTTTGTTTGGCATGGACAAGTTAGGCCAAAGGGCTGCTTCTGTACTCGATGACTCTAACGAAAAGAATAATAATGCTAGGAGAAAATGGAATGGTAATGGGACAAGAAAAAAAAAATATGGGTGTCAAGCAAGTATTAATTGGTTATGTGATTAATTATCTGAAATTGTTCATAAGTTTCAGATAATTATAAGAACAGAATTAGGCCATCTGGTCCATCGAGATGATTTCACTATTTCATCATGGCTTATCTATTATTCCTTCTCATTCCTACTCTCCTGCCTTCTCCCTGTAACCCATAACACCCTTATTAATCAAGAACCTATCAATCTCTGCTTTAAAAATGCCCAAAGATTTGGCCTCACCGGCCATCTGTGACAATGAATTCCACATATTCGTATGGCAATTTGCATATCACGGTCCTTTAATTGGTACATGTGACATTGAAACACCTCTGAACCCTTTGAAACCTTTATGGCTAAATAAATTGATCCTCATTTCCTTTCTAAAGGTGTGTCCTTTTATTCTGAGGCTGTGCCCTCTAGTCCTAGACTTTCCACATCCACTCTATAGAAGCTTTTCATTATTCGTCATGTTGGCCAGTGTGGGCAAGTTGGGCCGAAGGGCCTGTTTCCACACTGTATCACTCTATAACTCCAAGGACTCTAACATCTTGCCAGCCACTGAAATCAGGCTAAATGACCTCAAGATTCCTCTCTTTTGCTTCGCTCCCTTCTGGGACAATTGATTAACATTTGCAATTTGCCTGTTCTCTGGGACCACTCCTGACTCTTGAAAGATCACTACTACTGTCACCACAACCTCTAATCTCTTTCAGGACCCTGGGGTGTCGTCCATCTGGTCCAGGTGACTTATCCACCTTCATACCTGGAGGCTTCCCAAGCACCTTCTTCTTAGTATGAGTAAATTCACTAAATTCTGCCTCTTGACATGAAAATCTGGCATGTTATTGGTGTCTTCTGCTGTGAAGACCGACGCAAAAATTGTATTCAATTCGTCCACCATTTATTTGTTGCAAACACTGCTACATTAAGATATCTGCAATATGCCAATTTCAAGTTGAGATTATTTTCATCAATTCTATTGAGCTTTGATGGAACAGTGTGGGAGGCTGAGCAAAGAGAGTTCAACTGGTGGTGGGGAGAGTGGGAATGTGGCGAGTGGTGAGTGCAACTCAGTGTGATAGATGTCTGCAAATTATCTATGCTACCTGTATTGACCATGGCCCTGAGGAAGCAGTGAAGATTGCAGATCGGTGGTGAATATGATGTGCAAAATGCAAAAGGTTACGGACAAAACACTCATCAGATTTACATCAGTTTTGAGGCACTTAACTGACAGTGATAGGGGACAGGACCACAATGTAAAAAGTTAAATATGTAGGAAGGAACTGCAGAAGCTGGTTTATACCGAAGATAGACACAAAAAGCTGGAGTAACTCAGCGGGTCAGACATTATCTTTGGGGAAAAAAGGAATAGAAACATAGAAACATAGAAATTAGGTGCAGGAGTAGGCCATTCGGCCCTTCGAGCCCGCACCGCCATTCAATATGATCATGGCTGATCATCCAACTCAGTATCCCGTACCTGCCTTCTCTCCATACCCTCTGATCCCCTTAGCCACAAGGGCCACATCTAACTCCCTCTTAAATATATCCAATGAACTGGCCTCAACTACCCTCTGTGGCAGAGAATTCCAGAGACCCACCACTCTCTGTGTGAAAAAACTCCTTCTCATCTCGGTCCTAAAGGATTTCCCCCTTATCCTTAAGCTGTGACCCCTTGTCCTGGACGTCCCCAACATCGGGAACAATCTTCCTGCATCTAGCCTGTCCAACCCCTTAAGAATCTTGTAAGTTTCTATAAGATCCCCTCTCAATCTCCTAAATTCTAGAGAGTATAAACCGAGTCTATGCAGTCTTTGTTCATAAGACAGTCCTGACATCCCAGGAATCAGTCTGGTGAACCTTCGCTGCACTCCCTCTATGGCAATAATGTCCTTCCTCAGATTTGGAGACCAGAACTGTACGCAATACTCCAGGTGTGGCCTCACCAAGACCCTATACAACTGAAGTAGAACCTCCCTGCTCCTATACTCAAATCCTTTTGCTATGAAAGCTAACATACCATTGGCTTTCTTCACTGCCTGTTGTACCTGCATGCCTACTTTCAATGACTGGTGTACCATGACACCCAGGTCACGCTGCATCTCCCCTTTTCCTAATCAGCCACCATTTAGATAGTAGTCGGTTTTCCTATTTTTGCCACCAAAGTGGATAACCTCACATTTATCCACATTATACTGCATCTGCCAAACATTTGCCCACTCACCCAGCCTATCCAAGTCACCTTGCATTCTCCTAGCATCCTCCTCACAGCTAACACTGCCCCCCAGCTTAGTGTCATCCGCAAACTTGGAGATATTGCCTTCAATTCCCTCATCCAGATCATTTATGTATATTGTAAATAGCTGGGGTCCCAGCACTGAGCCTTGCGGTACCCCACTAGTCACTGCCTGCCATTGTGAAAACGACCCGTTAACTCCTACTCTTTGCTTCCTGTTTGCCAGCCAGTTCTCTATCCACATCAATACTGAACCCCCAATGCCATATGCTTTAAGTTTATATACTAATCGCTTATGTGGGACCTTGTCGAAAGCCTTCTGGAAGTCCAGATACACCACATCCACTGGTTCTCCCCCATCCACGCTACTAGTTACATCCTCGAAAAATTCCACAAGATTCGTCAGACATGATTTACCTTTCGTAAATCCATGCTGACTTTGTCCGATGATTTCACCACTTTCCAAATGTGCTGCTATCCCATCTTTAATAACTGACTCTAGCAGTTTCCCCACTACCGATGTTAGACTAACTGGTCTGTAATTCCCCGTTTTCTCTCTCCCCCCCTTCTTAAAAAGAGGGGTTACGTTTGCTACCCGCCAATCCTCAGGAACTACTCCAGAATCTAAAGAGTTTTGAAAGATTATCACTAATGCATCCACTATTTCCGGAGCTACTTCCTTAAGTACTCTGGGATGCAGCCTATCTGGCCCTGGGGATTTATCGGCCTTTAATCCATTCAATTTACCCAACACCACTTCCCGACTAACCTGGATTTCACTCAAGTACTCCTTTGACCTGCGGTCCCCTGCTATTTCCGGCAGATTATTTATGTCTTCCTTAGTGAAGACGGAACCAAAGTAGTTATTCAATTGGTCCGCCATATCCTTGTTCCCCATGATCAACTCACCTGTTTCTGACTGCAAGGGACCTACATTTGTTTTAACTAATCTCTTTCTCTTCACATATCTATAAAAACTTTTGCAGTCAGTTTTTATGTTCCCTGCCAGTTTTCTTTCATAATCTATTTTTCCTTTCCTAATCAAGCCCTTTGTCCTTCTCTGCTCGTCTCTGAATTTCTCCCAGTCCTCTGGTATGCTGCTTTTTCTGGCTACTTTGTACGCATCATCCTTTGCTTTGATACTATCCCTGATTTCCCTTGTTATCCACGGATGCACTACCTTCCCTGATCTATTCTTTTGCCAAATTGGGATGAACAATTTTTGTAGTTCATCCATGCAGTCATCCATGCATCCATGAATAGGTGATGTTTGAGAGTCTGAAGAAGGGTCTCCACCAGAAACGTCACCGATTCCTTTTCTCCAGCTTTTTGCGTAAAAAGTTAAATGCTGATTATTAAAATACAGCAGAATAGCATCGACAAGCAAGCTCAGCACAAAAATATCTGCTTCGGGACAATGACATGTAGTTTCTACTCATTGATAATTAATTTTAAATGTGTAGTTTCAATGAAATATGAAAAGAAATAACAAGTGCTTTTAATATGTGAGATATTGCAAAAGTAGTGAAATGTTACTGCTATGCTAATGACACAGCTCATGTTGAGAATCCTTTTCTCCTACCCCACAGTGTAAGCCTTGCAGTTCTCAGATAATAAACATCTTACAAACGCTGATGGCTGAAGTAAAATACAACAGTGTCTTCTCTTCTCCATAGACTACTGATTACTTTCGCTCAATCCACTCAACAGAAATGTACAATCCAATACAAAATGAAAAGTACTGCAGCCATAGCACTGATTTTATTTTCCATTTGACTCTTGTAAATGTACTTCATTTTACCAGCTATTTTTATATTCATGCCTACACTGGTCAATTTCTACAGGTATAAAAGCACTTGCATAATATATGGCATTGGGAATTAATCACTTTAGGCTGCAGTTGGCATAATTGCATTAGAAGAAAAACATTGCTTAGAAATGGACCTGTGTTCTACAAATAGTCACTGTCACCAAGGGAAATAATATAAATCAATTTGTTTTGTTACAGAATTCCACAGGTAATGCTGCAATCATTTGTTCATGTATTTCAACAGTCACTAATCCTTTCTACGCCTAAGGAATCATATTACTGCCTAATGGGGATTACAGTTGTGACCAAGTGCATCTTTGAGGTCACTTTTGATCACAAGGGAAATTCATGTTTAGACATTATCTACCCATCTTTCTATGCATATTAATTTATCACATCAATAGCTTGAATGAAATCAAAGCTCCTATGCAATTTTCTGTCGACACGCTTTGGGATACTTTAATAAAAGCAGCATTCACCATTCCTATCAGAGCATCCTTAAAGATTCAATTCTTGAATTTGTACTTAACATTGCAACAAATTGAGGAATGATTTACAACAACCTGATCAATGTTTCCTAGTATTAATAACCATTTCAAACATTTCAAGCTGAACTTTTACATTTTAATATGTTTATCGGTAACAGGTTCAGTTGGGATATGTGTAAGAAAGAACTGCATATGCTGGTTTAAATCGAAGTAGACACAAAATGCTGGAGTAACTCAGCGGGTGAGCTCAACCCGAAACGCCGCCCATTATTTTCTCCAGCGATGCTGCCTCACCTGCTGAGTTACTCCAGCATTTTGTGTCTACCTTCAGTTGGGATATCATGCTTTCCACATAAATGTAAATCCTGGGCTTCTGCTCCCAACATAATACAGAAAAGTCTCCCTAGAATTTAGAGCATCTTCATTTACTGTCAAACAAACTAGCATTCCAAGATTGTGTAATATAAAGACGAGGCATACATTATTTTTTTGAAGCTTTCTGAATTACTACTTCATATAAAAAGTATTTACAAAGGATCCTGCAGCTTCTCCTGTGAGTAAAATATTGTTTTCACGTTACAGCAGTGCGTTAGCCAAAAATAAAAACAAATTATCTTATCTTTCAATGCAACATATTCCAAATAACAGATTATCAATTTATCTCTAAACGCAAGTGCCCCCAAGTAAATTATTTTAGTTAATCATCTTGTTTGAGTGTTGTTGCAAAAAGTAATTCTGTTCCATGGTTTCACACTCAATCACGTTTCAAGAATAAAATTCAACAGCACCATATCAGAGAAACAAGATATTGTCAACAACGATAAACTCTCCCACATACCAAGAACAAAAAGATGCCTATCAGTTAAGCTTGATAAAGGCATTGGTGGGACCTTGTGAGGGACATCAATAACATTTTCTGAATACGTTGGAGGATGATATTCTGATAACTGAGAATGGCTTTGGTGGATACTGGATCACAGAGGGAAATAAATCGTGTTATTCTCTATTTTTTTTATCTTTGTCCATTACTTCACTTAGAGTCGTAGTTACAGAGTTATTATATAATGCATGCAGATGCATGCTCACTAGTCAGCATGCAGACTAGTGAGCACCAATCCATATTGATCCAGCACTTGACCAACAGCCTTTTATGGCTAGGCAATTCAAGTGCTCACCTCAGTATGCATGAAATGCAGCCAGTTACTCTGCTTCCACCATTCTCGGAGGCAGTATATTCCAGGAATGCACCACTCTATGGGTGAAATATGTCCCTCAGGTTCCCTTTAAATCTCTTACCTTTTACCCCTAAATTTGAGTCATCTTGTTTTATCGATCTACGGGGAAATTGGTATGGGGAAAAGCTTCTTGTATTCTACCTTACCTAATACCATCATGATTTTATAAACTTCATTTATGCCCCCTCTCAATCCCCTCTACTCCTAGCCAAACAGGCCTAGCCTCCTCAATCGCTCCTAAAATTGAACTGCTCCATCCCAGGCAACATCCTGGTGAATCTCCTCTGTATTTTCTCCAGTGCAATCACATCATTCCTGCAGGCTTGTGCCCACAACTGTATGCAGTATTTCAGCCAAAATCTGATAAATGTTTTATAAAATTGGAGCAAAACCTTCAAACTTGCATTGAATGAAAGCGAGTTTCCCCAAAGCCTTATTAACCATGTTGCCTAGCATTGCTGCCATGATCAATGATCTTTACTTTATAAAAGGTTTCAATGGAGTTTTAGGAGTATTATCACCAAAGGCAAAGCAGCATTTAAACTGTTGATCTGAGAATTCCTGGATATTGGAAGCTTGTCAATGTCAGGGTGGGGGTATCATATTAAAATTATCACACATCGTCCATCCCTAGCTGAGAGAAAGTGGCAGCCAGCTACCTTTTTAAACTGCTGCACCACTTGATACCTCACAATGCAGCTCACTAGATAATTACAAAACTCAAATAGAGTTCAGCAGTCTTCTTCTTCTTGCGTTTGAGGCAGCAGAGGTCCGCAGCACGGTGATGCCATCCGGTTCGAATTCCATAGCTGCCCGCCCTGAATGCGGCACATGTTGGTCAGATTGTTCCAAGGACAGCAGGAAAATCCATGAATCAACTAAGCATATCTGATACTCATGAGCGATACTCTTGAAATTGACATTTCTTGGGCAGCAAATGTCAAAAATGTGATTCACCTGTTGGACAACTCTGCCCAACAAGTGATTGGATAGCAATGGAGAGAGAAGATTGCTTCCCTTTTAATATAAGAGCGATCCTTCTCTCACCAATAAAACTGAATAATACAATATATAGTAAAAATCCAATTATTCATAGTTCTGTTAGAATAATGAAACAAATAAAATTAACCCTTAAATTACGAAATTTATCCCTTCTCTCCCCTATAGTCCGTCGTTTAAACCTTTAAAATTATTGATAAATCATTTAGATATTGAGAAAGAATAGGAATTAAAATGTTTGGAGACATGTATGAAAATTGAAATTTTGTATCATTCCAACAACCAACTTAAATACAATCTGAGATGTAATCAATATTTTAAATATTTTCAAATTTGTGATTATTTGAAAAAATATACACAAGAATATCAAAATTTGTCTCAAGACCTATTAGACGAAGCAATGAATATAAAGGCGGACTCAACTAATTTAATATCATACTTGTATAATATTATCCTAAATATAGAAATACCATCATCCGATAAAATTAGAAGAGATTGGGAACAAGAACTAGCTATAAAAATCTCGAAAGAGAGTTGGGATAAACACTTGCTATATGTGCACAAATGCTCGATCAATATAAGACATATTCTAATCCAATTTAAAACCTTATACAGAATATACTATTCAAAAACTAAAATAAGTACATTTTTTCCAAATGTCTCCCCCATTTGTGATAAATGTCTATCCCAAGAAGCAACTATAGCACATTCCTTTGTTTTTTCCATAAAAATCCAAAAATTTTAGAATTAAATCTTTAAAATTATTCAAAATAAAACTGAAACCAAATGCAGAATTTATTATCTTTGGAACAATGGAAGCCAGCTTTGAGCTGACTTCATTCCAAAAGTGCTTCCTTAATTATGGCTTAATAATGGCAAAAAAAACCCTTAAATTCTGGAAAAACGCTCCCACACCAACGATAAAAATGTGGATTTCAAATATGCCCGAAATGTTACACCTCGAAGATATGAGATTCCTCCTAGCAGGCAAATCAGACCATTTCCAAAAGATTTGGTCACCATTTATCGACTTATTACAAGCATAGGGTGCAACACAACTTTGAAAATAAATGGTTCCAGGACCTGGTGAGGGGTGTGTAAAGCCATTTTTTCTGATTTTACTTTCTTATATTTTCTGTTTTCTATTTTACTCTTTCTTTTCCTTTGGTTTGATTTTTTATTCTTTCTCATGATTTACGCTTCTACGGGTTTTTCCTGATCACTCTTTCACGCACTTACTATCTTATCTAACTTTCTCTATTCTTCTTCTTCTTAAAGTTTAAAACAGGAAGTGGTACATGAAATGTATTATGTTATTTTTGGCTTTTGTCACTGTAATGTTCATTACTTGTAGTAAATAAAATAAAAACAAAAAAAAAAGAAATTGAAATGCCGGGTTTGGACCAGTGTACTTTGCAGGCATCTAAAAAAATGGTTTAGAAATGTTGTCACAATACCCCAGTACTTGAATGATTTTAAAAGAACAAGCAAAGGAATCATATGTGGTGGATTGTTGGGGTAGATATCACAAAACGATTTTCCTTGGGCAGGACAGAGAATGAAAATAATGCTATGAAGATCTCTGTACCAAAAGCAACAACTGGAGACCTCTAGGAAATCAAAGCGCAAAGGGTTGAAAGTATATACTGTGTACCACATCCCGGACTAACACATAAATAAATCCGCCAAATTACTGAGAATTTCAAGAAATTCAGCCTGTCTACTGCATTTTTTCCTCCATACATTAGTCAACATGTCAAATCCTTTGGGGGACGGCCATGTTTTGAGAGGGGGAGAACAATCCCCCCCCCCCCATGTTTTGTGACCCGGGCGCTACAGCCAGTCCCAGGTCGCCTGCGTGCCCCAGGAATGGCTGTCACGCACAGGTCAGTTCGCCTGCCCCACACTCCAAAGACATGCAGGTTTGCGGGTTAAGTGTTTCAGTAAATTGTAAATTGTCCCAAGTATGTCAGAAGATGCTAGTGTGGGGTGATTGCTGGGTGACCCGGCCGCGGTGGGTCAAAGGACCTGTAGTTCCCAGGTCGCCTGCGCGCCCAGGTCGGCTCGCTTGCCCCAGGTCTGACTTTAGAGCCCAGGTCTCCTGCGTGCCCTGGGACTGGCTGCAATTCCCTGGTCGGCTCGCTTGCCCCAACCGGCTGTAGCACCCAGGTCACCTGCGTGCCCCGGAACTGGCTGCAGTTCCCAGGTCGCAAAAACTGATTGAAAAAAATTACGCCTGCGGGCCAGATGATTTGGGGCCGTAGGTTATCGACCCCTGTCTTAGACATCAGGCCTCCTTGTGTCCCCCCCAATATTTTACAAGCGATTTCCACCCATGATATTACTGCATGGTCATTTTTTACAATAAATCTGAAGAATAAGTGAAGGTATAAAATTATTTCTTGCCTCCCCTCACTCCCATTCTAAAAGAAAAACAATGGAACAAGGATAGAGCTTTGATTTTTGGACATTACCCACGGGTGCATGTGGCCTAGGATAGAATAGAATCCTTGCAAACCAAAAGGGGAATGGGATTACTCTGACTGACTCCATGGGCTGAATTGTCTCCTTCTACAGTATGTCATAGGAAAGTATTTGAAATGAATAAAATATTGCATGTAAGTTTCTCATGTATCTGAGAGAGTTATGAACTGTTCTTTAACAAATGATTCTGATGAACATTTTTTTCTAATGTTATCTCTGTGGTCCAGTGGTGCAACTGGTAGAGCTGTTATCTCACAACGCCAGAGACCCGGGTTCAATCCTGAACCTAGGTGTTATTTGTGTGGAGTTGGCACATCCCCCCCTGTGACTGTGTGGGTTTCCTCCAAATGTTCGGGTATCCTCCCATATCCTAAAGTCATGCGGCTTTGTAGGTGAATTGGCTGCAAAATTGCCCCTAAAGTGTAGGGAGTGGATGAAAAAGTGGGATAACATGGAATTTGTGTGAATGTGTGATTGCTGGTCAGCATGGACTCCATGGGCTGAAGGGCCTGTTTCCATGCTGTATCTCTCAGAAAATTTAAAAATATATCTCATATTTCTACCCCCTTGTGTCCGTCCTTCTGACGAATAGAAATAATGTGCTACAATTGCAGCAACTTGATACATGAGGTTATCACTCAGGTTCTTTCTAATTTATAGAATAGAAACAAGGAACTGCAGATGCTGGTTAGTACTCTCAAGGACATAAAGTGCTGGAGTAATTCTGCAGGTCAGATAGTATCTCTGTTTCGCTGGAGAACATGGACAGGTGACATTTCGGGTCGCAACCTAACCATGCACTCCAGAGATGCTGCCTGACCCGCTGAATTACTTAAGCACTTTGTGTCATTCTTAATTTAACTTCCTAATTCATCTTCATCACCTCTCATATCTGGCAAAATCTAAGTTAATTAAAATGACATTTTTCAAAAATATATTCATTGTTGAGGATCCCGAGATTTTAGCTTTTTGTTTCATTGGCTGCAATGAGATCTGGAGAAGTATGGACCTGGCAAAATCCAAATTGGATATCAATGCCTAGGTTATTGGCAAGTTAGTGTCAAATGATAACACTGTTCATAATGTATTCAATCATTTATTGATGAATACATTATATTCGACTGACAACATTTTGCGCATGCGCATTTTTTACAATTTTTAAACCGTGATAACTTTTACAATATACCATCGATCGGAACGAAACCAGTTGCACTCGCAGCATAGGAGAATGGTGAGTAAAGGAGGTGCAAAATCACAGCGCGCATTGCGCAAATTGCGCAAATAGAAAAACCCCGCGAACTGGAAGAACACAAGATCAGAGTTTTAGATATGTACTATACTAAGTGGGACCCATTGGGTCCTTGTCACATGGGAGGCCTGGTCCCCCCCCAACACAACCCATTCCCCAATGCAATATTCCACCACTCAGGGGAGGGGGTGTGGGGAAGAGAGGGTGTGGGGCAGGGGGATGTGTGGGGTTGGGGGTGTGTGTGGGGGCGTGCGGGGGAGGGGGGGTGTGGGGGAGGGAGAAGTGTGGCGGAGGGGGAAGGTGTGGGGGAGATGGGGTGTGGGGGAGATGGGATGTGGGGGTGGACGGGGTGTGGGGGAGGAGGGTGTGTGGGGGAGGGGGGGTGTGGGGGAGGGGTTGTGGGGAGGGGTGTGTGGGGGAGGCGGAGTCTGGGGAGGGGGAGTGTGGGGAGGGGGGTGTGGTGAGGGGGGTGTGGGGGAGGGGAGGTGTGGGGAAGGGGGGTGTGGGAATGGGGGGGTGTGGGGAAGGGGGGGTGTGGGGAAAGGGGGGGTGTAAGGTGGCGAAAAATTGTAGCACTATGGGGGATCGTTTTTGCGCAAATTTAATTTCAACGCAGACCGGAAGTGGTCAAGGTGAAAGTTTTAGTAATAGTATGGGCCAATCGCGGGCCAATGGAACTAGCTTAGCTGGGATGATTAAGTTGGGACGAAGGGCTTGTTTCTGTGCTGTATGCGTATGTCTCTAATAACAATGGACTGATTGAATGATAATTAACTGGATTAGATTTATCCTGTTTTTTGAGAGCGAAATAGACATGCAATTTTTATCCACATGTGATAAAATCAGTCCAGATATGCAATGAGTTTTAGAGTGCAGGTCTTCAGTACTACATTTCATTTCTTGTCTGGTGCCATAGCATTTGCTATATTCAGTGCTCAGCTGTTTCTTGATATTACATGAAGTGAATTGAATTGACGATGACTGACTTCTGTAGCGGGAATATGCTATAAACATTTAAAGTTACATTCAAGTGTAACTACATTTGATGTAGTCAGTGTTGTGCACCATGGAATAACGCCCTTCAGTCTATCAAATCAGCACTGACCAATATGCACCCAATTTACCCATATCCATTTTATTCTCCCCATCAGCTCTCTTCATAATCTACCTCTGACCTTGCAAGAAGAGCAATTTACAGGGCTAATTAACTACCAGCCCACATCTTTGGGGTGTACAAGGAAACCAGAGCACCCAGAGGAAAACGAGAAAGGCAAAGGGAGAATCGTGCAAATCGCACCAGAGATCATCTTGGAACTGAGATTACTGAAGCTGTGATGCATCACTACCCACGCCACTGTGCTGCCTTCAGAATGGCCTAGATTTCGATGTTGTCCTTTGCTTGAACCACATGAACCTTCTGGCAATTACCCATTTAAACACTCCAAGCTTTGGAACCCATTAAACTCATGCTTTTGTGGCAGAGCTCTGCTGGTAATTTTGCGACTGTGCTCCCTGAAACACTGTGAATTCCTCGTGGAGTTCAACAGCGTACCAGAACTTTGATAGAATCTCTATTCCAATTCTGAGCCAGGATAATCGAGTCAGAACAGTCTGCGGATGCTGGACTCTGGAGCAGAAAGCAAACCTCTGGACAGCAGGTCAAGAAGTATCTGTGGGGTGGAGGGCAGGGGCTAGGGAGGAGGAATTGTCAACATTTCAGATCAAGACCCTAGTGACTGGTTCCGATGTAGGCTTGCGACCAGAAACTGATAATTCCTTTCCCCATGCAGGTGCTGCTTGACCCCACAGCAGATTGTTTTTAATCTATTCCTTTGGGTAGCAAATTTCTGCCAACACGTAAGAAAGGCAAGGAAGAGTATAGTTACAAAATTATTTGCATTTGCTTTAATGCAAATTATGTAAAAGTGTTATAATCCATGTAAGTGCTTTTACCCTTGTTCAATATTTTTATAATACTGATTTTTTTAAATTTATTTAATTTTTACTAGTGTAATATGTTTACTCAATGTCAGAAACACTCATCAGCTTTGAAATATCCGTCAACTTTGACAGATAACAAAATACGGGGCATGGCTTTGCATATCATGCAAACGTTTACAAAGGAGTTTCAAGAAAGGGGCTCAATCTATTCCATTCAACCAAAGAAGATACATGTTTTTGGATTGACACATCATATATTGTTTGGTTCTTGGGTAATGTCAATTAGCAGAATCAACCACGCTGACCAGGAAAAATAAATGCAGGGCAAAGGGCAACATGAGCAGTGAATACCAAAGATCATAGAGCGGCGCAAGATACTCCACTCCTGTGTAATCCAATGCACTGAGGTATAGTACATAACGGAGTGTAACGGCCGCCATCTTAGAATGCAAAACGTGAGTTCCCTCATGCCTCTCGCAGTGTAATCAGTTTTGTAGGGGAACAGTATGTGTGTGATATAGCTCATCTATAAATTGACATATTTTAGTTCATTTTCTTTTTAAATGTTTTCCCCCTGTTTAATCTATCTGTTTCTGCCCATTTCCCTCTCATCCTTCCTCCCCAGCCCCCTCCTTGGTGCAGTTTCCCTGGTATTGCTTCAACACACACTATACACAAATTTAACATATATATTTCTATGAATGTGTGTTTGTGCCTGTGTGTCAGAGGCAAGATAGAGATAAATAGATCTCAAAGTTTCTTCTCATGGATCAGAAACAACTTTGATTTAAAGCAACGCTCTATATCTCTCTTTATCTTATTTCTCAGATGATGTACATAAACCATAAAGGTAATTATATTTCTAATATGTACATATAAATATAAATATATTAATTCATATATATATATATATATCAAATATATATATTACTAAAAATCTGATCTTGACCGCTTTTGGCTCGCTGTGCTGTGATTACCGAGAGAACGCCGTCACCTCGGCCGTCATTTTTGGCCAGATTGATCAGAGCCCCGCTCTGCCTTCCTGAACCACAGGATTTTTCCCATCGATTAAAAATCAGAGAGATATTAATGTTTTTAAAACATTCGCCATTCTCTCTGCTGCCCCTGCTGGAGGGAGGATGGAGGGACTATAAAACCAAGAAGTGGTGTGCCTCACTCAGTCTCTGCAAGATGGAGGAAGCCAGAGGGTCATGTCTCTCTGAGCTCTGAATAGCACTGAACACATGTCTACTCAACTGTGAGTGCCCTTAATGTGGTTTGAAAATGAAAATTATGGGTTGGCTGCTTTGGGTTGAAGTTAAAGGCCACTACCTACTGCAAAAGGTGGTTTGGCTGCTTTGGGTAACTTCCTGTTTGTAATGTATATTGATTTTAGATAAAACACTACCACTTACGGCTATGATTTTTGGCCATCTTACTTAGTCCCCCTCCGCTCTGCTCTTCCCATCAATGAAAAATAAAAGTGTTATTAGTGTTTTAAAAATGTTGAGAATCTCTCTCCTGTCAATCACGCCAAGAAGGCCACACCTTTTTCGGTGGGAGGGGGAGGGGTTATATAACCCGGCAGTGTGGATGTGGCTCAGTCTCTGCATGATGGGGGAGGGAGAGGTCACGACTCTGTCTGAGCTGTGAATCAACTGAACACACTGAATGTCTACTGAACTGTGAGTTTGGTGTTTTGTGTGGTTTTATGGTGATTTCACCCTGCTTGAAATGGTATGAAACTGCATTTGAATGTGTAGGCCTTGCACCCTGCATGAAATGGTATGAAACTGCATTTGAATGTGGTGGTGTTGCACCCTGCATGAAAATGTATGAAGCTGCAATTGAATTTGGTGGCCTAAGATCCAGCTTGAAGTTGTATGAAACTGCACTTGAATTTGGTGGCCTAAGATCCAGCTTGAAGTTGTATGAAACTGCACTTGAATTTGGTGGCCTTGCACCCTGTTTGAAGTGGTTGGAAACAGCTCTTGAATTCGGTGGCCTTGCACCCTGCTTGAAGTGGTAGGAAACTGCACTTGAATTTGGTGGCCTTGTACCCTGCTTGAAGTGGTAGGAAACAGCTCTTGAATTCAGTGGCCTTGCACCCTGCTTGAAATGGTAGGAAAATTTATTTGAATTTGGTGGCCTTGCACCCTGCTTAAAATGGAATTTCAAGGAATAGCCATGAGTCAACTGCCAGCCCGCCAGCCATGAGTGAGCTGCCAGCACATCAGGCTCGAGGGACTGAGCTGCCACCCAAAGAACCCATATCAGCGCTCCAGAAAGCCCCCCACTGGCCACTAATATTGGAATTAGTGGAGAGGTGGAATAATGCGTTGGGGGACCAGCCCTCCCGTGTGAACATTGGACCCAATGGGTCCCACTTAGTCTAGTATCTATATATATATGTCCCAGAAAGGATAATGAAATTCTTGCTTTGCTTCAGCTCAACAGAATATAGTAGGCATTAATACAGAACAGATCAGTGTATCTGTATACCATTATATAAATATATAAACACATGAATAAATACACAGGTAAAGTGCAAATAAACAGATAATGGTCTATTAATGTTCAGAGTTTTTTTTCAGTTGAGTTTAATAGCCTGATGGCTGTGGGGAAGTGGCTATTCCTGAACCTGGACGTTGCAGTCCTCAGGCTCATGTACCTGCTACCTGAAGGTAGCAGGGAGATGAGTGTGTGGCCTGGATGGTGTGAGTCCTTGATGATGCTGCCAACCTTTTTGAGGCAGCGACTGCGATACATCCCCTCGATGGTAGGGAGGTCCGAGCCAATAATGGACTGGGCAGTGTTTACTACTTTTTGTCGTCTTTTCCGCTCCTGGGCGCTCAAGTTGCCGAACCAAGCCACGATGCAACCGGTCAGCATGCTCTCTACTGTGCACCTGTAGAAGTTAGAGGGAGTCCTCCTTGACAGACCGACTCTCCGTAATCTTCTCATGAAGTAGAGGCGCTGATGCGCTTTCTTTATAATTGCATCATTGTTCTCGGACCAGGAGAGATCTTAAGAAATATGCACGCCCAGGAATTTGAAGCTCTTGACCCTTTCCACCATCGACCCGTTGATATAAACAGGACTGTGTGTCCCCATCCTACCCCTTCCAAAGTCCACAATCAGTTCCTTGGTTTTGTTGGTGTTGAGGGCCAGGTTATTGTGCTGGCACCATTTGGTCAGTGGATATCTCTTCTATACTCTGACTCATCCACATCAGTGATACATACCACAACAGTGGTGTCGTAGCGAACTTGATGATGGAGTTCGCACTATGGCCGGCTATGCAGTCATGAGTATAGAGTGAGTACAGCAGGGAACTGAGCACGCAACCTAGAGGTGCTCCTGTGCTGATTGTTATCGAGGCTGACACATTTTCACCAATAAGAATAGTCTGTGGTCTGTGGATGAGCAAGTCAAGGATCCAATTGCAGAGGGATGCGCAGAGACCCAGATCTGAGTGCTTGGTCACCAGCTTGGAGGGGATGATTGTATTAAATGCTGAGCTGTAATCAATGATTATCAGCCTGACATATCAGTTTTTGTTCTCCAAGTGGTCCAGAGTGGAGTGGAGAGCCAGCGAGATCGCATCCACCATTGTTCTGTTGTGGCGGTAGGCAAACTGCAGTGGGTCCAGATTTTTGTCACGGTAGGAGTTGATTTTCGCCATCATCAACCCCTCACTTCATCACCACCGACGTTAGTGCCACAGGTCGATAGTCATTGAGGCACGTCATCTTGCTCTTCTTAGGCACCGGTATAATTGATGCCCTTTTAAAGCAGGTGGGAACCTCAGACCTCAGAAGTAAGAGTTTGAAAATGTCTGTAAAAACTCCAGCCAGTTGTTCCGCACAGGTTTTTAGAACATGACCGGGTATACCATCAGGTCGAGGTACTTTTCGAGGGTTCACCCCTCTGAAGGATTTTCTTATGTCGGCCTCTGTGACTGAGACTGAAATACCATCACAGTGAATGGGGGTTCGAGAAGGCACATCAGTGTTCTCCCTATCAAAGCAGGCGTAAAACGCATTGAGATCGTCAAGGAGTGATGTTTCGCCGACATTCGAGCTACCTCCTGATTTTGCCTTGTAGGAGGTGATTGCATTCAGGCCCCACCACAGCTGCCGAACACCTGTCTCATCCTCCAGCTTGGAGCAGAAGTCCCTTTTGGCCTTTTTGATGGCCTTCTTGTAGACACTGTATCAACAGACATGAATGCCCGGAGTCTGGTCTTCAGAAGAGTGCGGATCTCAAAGTTCATCCGAGGCTTCTGATTGGAAAACTTGGAAGGTTTTTGTAGGGATGCAGTACTCCACACATATCTTTATGAAGTATGTAACAACTGTGACGTATTCATTCAGGTCCGTTGCCGAGTCCCTACACATTGCCCAGTCTACAGACTCCAAACAGTCCTGGAGTTGTTCCTCTGCCCCCCCCCCCCCCCCCCCCCCAAACCAGCTCTGGACAGTCCTCACCTCTGGGGGTGCGCTCTTCAATTGCTGCCTGTAGGCAGGAAGAAGCAGCACGGTCGGATTTTCCGAAGTGAGGGTGAGGGATAGAGCGATAGGCATCCTTGACGGTGGTGTAGCAGTGGTCGAGGGTGTTTGGTCCTCTGGTGCAGCTGGAGACATGTTGGTGGAAGTTAGGGAGCAATTTCTTGAGGTTTGCTTTATTGAAGTCCCCGGCTATGTTGGTAAACGCCTCAGCGTAAGACGTTTAGTGTTTGTTGACCATAGCGTGCAGCTTCTCCAGAACCAGATGGACGTCTGCCTGGGGTGAGATGTAGACCGCGGTCAGGATAATGGAGGTGAATTCCCTTGGAAGGTAGAAGGCGCAGCACTTCATCGCCAGATGTTCGAGGTGTGGAGAGCAGGAGTTGGACAGGACTGCCACGTCTGAGCACCGCGCAGAGTTGACCATGAGGCAGACACCCTCTCCTCTCCCTTTCCCAGATGCTTGCGTACGGTCCATACGGTGGAAGGAGAACCCTTCAGGGTGGACCGCTGAGTCTGGGGAGCTGGGGGTGAGCCATGTCTCTGTTGTACAGAACACAGAGCATTCCCTCAGCTCCCTTTGATAAAGCAGCCTTGCGCTTAAGTCCTCCACTTTGTTTTCTAGTGACTGCACGTTGGCCAGTAGAATAGTAGGGAGAGGGGGCCGAAATCCCCTCTGCTTCAGTCTGACCTGTAGTCCTGCCCGATGGCCACGTTTCCGAAATCCATGGAGCCCTCCTCGCTGTTTACAGGTACGGTACTTACAGGTCTCCGCGAGGTCGGGGAATCCCCTGAGATCGGGAATTCCCATACAGTCGGCACCTCCGGCTCAGTTGCTGCTGGGCGATCCTGCCCGACTGCTTCGATTCCGGACTCCCTGAGGGCCTCCCCGGTGTTTGCAGGTAAGGTTCTTGCAGTGCCTGCGTTCCTCCGCGAGGTTGGGGAGTCCCCTCTGACCGGGGATTTCCTTACCGGCACGACCATCGGGAGTTCTCAGTAGCGCTGATGCATTTAAATGCGTTAGCAGCTCACTATTTACGGCGTTGATTTTAGTGGATTTCCTGATGCAGGTGAGTTCATAAATGCTGTATCTTACTGGTTTTCTTTGTGCCGTTAGCAAAATGTCACTGCAGGTCAGCGCCATCTTAGAGATATTTTTTCATTCTTTCATTCTATATTAGTGTAGTGCATACATTGTAGTGCATACATACCTACAGGTGCAGTGCATAACAAGTTTAGTTTAGAGATTAAGCTTTGAAATGGGCTCCGGCCCACTGAACATACACTGACCATGCACACTATTTCTAGGTTATCCCATTTTCTCTTCCACTAGGGGCAATTTACAGAGGGCCAATTAACCTGCAAACCCCCACATCTTTGGGATGTGTGGGGGGGAACTGGAGCACCATTTAAAATGGAATCCCACGTGGTCACAGTGAGAACATGCAAACTCCACATGAACAGCACCCAAGGTCAGGATCGAACTGGGTCTCTGACGCTGCCCAACATTTTATATAGAAACTGTTGCAAAGTTCTGGATAAATGGCACTATTCCTGTCATGGAATGTGTAAGTCACCACATCAAGCTTAATATTTCCCAAATATACTGGAAGCTGTGAGTAGCTTCTCTGTTCCCATTACATAACCACAAACTTATTTTTACTTATTTTTGATAACCAAATATATTAATGGATACTTGAGAACTCCGCTTATGTGAGGTTATATTACAAAGCAATCATATTATTGCACAAAGTGGTCTGGTGCTAACCATGATTAGTATTTACTTATTAAAATGTATACTTTTATTCAAGATATTGCCCTTTGCCCAAGTTTCATTAACATACCACTCGCCAATGGGAAAAGTAACAACCCGGTGAAATTAACTTAAAATCTTGCTGATTAAAAAGTGCAAGGATATAAAAAGTCATACTGTACCTCTAAAAATTATAGCAGATTAAATGTATTAGTATTTTAAATTTCAAGATCTGGATGATTATTTTTGTAGCGTTGATCTACCATGGTGCTTAGGGTTAAGAGGCTGGAGTCTTTCTATCTCTCGTTCTTTCTCGTTCTCTCTCACTCTCTATCTCCCCCCTCTCTCTCCTCTCTCGCTCCCTCTCACATCTATCTATCTATCTATCTATCTATCTATCTATCTATCTATCTATCTATCTATCTATCTATCTATCTATCTATCTATCTATCTATCTATCTATCTATCTATCTATCTATCTATCTATCTATCTATCTAACGGTTTATCTCTCTCTCTCACTCACTCACTTACTTGACTTGGCCAAGTTTTGCAAAGCCAACTGCATCTGCAGTTCCTTCCCATTGAAGAAGAACCCTGGCCCAAAACAACTCCTAATCCATTCCCTCCACAGATGTCGCCTAGCCCGCTGAGTTCCTCCAGCACTCTGTGTTATTTACTTGGCTCTGTGATTGAAGATAGACACAAAAAACTGGAGTAACTCAGTGGGGCAGGCAGCATCTCTGGATAGAAGGTATCCAGTAATGGAACCCCACTTTTTAAAAAAGGAGGGAGAGAGAAAGCGGGGAATTACAGACCAGTTAGTCTAACATCGGTAGTGGGGAAACTGCTAGAGTCAGTTATTAAAGATGGGATAGCAGCGCATTTGGAAAGTGGTGAAATCATTGGACAAAGTCAGCATGGATTTACGAAAGGTAAATCATGTCTGACAAATCTGATAGAATTTTTCGAGGATGTAACTAGTAGAGTGGATAAGGGAGAACCAGTGGATGTGTTATATCTAGACTTTCAGAAGGCTTTCGACAAGGTCCCGCATAAGAGATTAGCATACAAACTTAAAGCACACGGTATTGGGGGTTCAGTATTGATGTGGATAGAGAACTGGCTAGCAGACAGGAGGCAAAGGGTAGGAGTAAACGGGTCCTTTTCAGAATGGCAGGCAGTGACTAGTGGGGTGCCGCAAGGCTCAGTGCTGGGACCCCAGCTATTTACAATATATATTAATGATTTGGACGAGGGAATTCAATGCAACATCTCCAAATTTGCAGTAGATACCAAGCTGGGGGGTATAGTTAGGTGTGAGGAGGATGCTTGGAGGCTGCAGGGTGATTTGGATAGGCTGAGTGAATGGGCAGATGCATGGCAGATGCAGTACAATGTGGATAAATGTGAGGTTATCCACTTTGGTGGCAAAAACATGAGGGTAGACTATTATCTGAATGGTGGCAGATTAGGTAAGGGGGAGATGCAACGAGACCTGGGTGTCATGGTACACCAGTCATTGAAAGTAGGCATGCAGGTGCAGCAGGCAGTGAAGAAAGCAAATGGTATGTTAGCATTCATAGCGAAAGGATTTGAGTATAGGAGCAGGGAGGTTCTACTGCAGTTGTACAGGGTTTTGGTGAGGCCACACCTGGAGTACTGCGTACAGTTTTGGTCTCCAAATCTGAGGAAAGACATCCTTGCCATAGAGGGGGTACAGAGAAGATTCACCAGACTGATTCCTGGGATGTCAGGACTTTCATATGAGGAAAGATTGGATAGACTCGGTTTGTACTCGATGGAATTTAGAAGATTGAGGGGGGATCTTATAGAAACCTACAAAATTCTTAAGGGGTTGGACAAGCTAGATGCTGGAAGATTGTTCCCGATGTTGGGGGAGTCCAGAACAAGGGGTCACAGTCTAAGGATAAGGGGGAATTCCTTTAGGACCGAAATGAGGAAAACATTCTTTACACAGAGAGTGGTGAGTCTCTGGAATTCTCTGCCACAGAAGGTAGTTGAGGCCAGTTCATTGGCTATATTTAAGAGGGCGTTAGATGTGGCACTTGTGGCTAAAGGGATCAGGGGGTATGGAGAGAAGGCAGGTAGGGGATACTGAGTTGGATGATCAGCCATGATCACATTGAATGGCGGTGCAGGCTCGAAGGGCCGAATGGCCTACTCCTGCACCTATTTTCTATGTTTCTATGTTTCTATGTATGGGTGAAGTTTCGGGTAGAGACCCTTCTTCAGACAATCACAAGCACTCTCACCGACAAGAGTTCAGTTCAGTCTGAAGAAGAGTCGCTGCCTGTCCTGCTGAGTTACTCCAGCATTTTGTGTCTATTCACAAGTACTCTTTGTATCTCTGTGGAATATAGACCCCGTGGACGCGTTATATGGAATTATATAACTGGTTTAAACTGATGGTGGAATGGGAGAGGAGCAGTGTCATCTTACATATGTTTTCTGTAAGAGCAGTCGATTTACTGCCATTGTTTATGTATCTCCCGTAACCTGTTTCAGTTCAGATGCTCACCAAATCGCATATAAAAAACACGATTAAAGTTCCTTATACCTCATCTGGCTTTGGTTTCAGATCCTAGTTACTCATTCCGTTTTATTTTCGTGACACCCCTGTTTATTTTGACAACCACTTAAAGTGCATGGTCTCCAGTTCTCAAGTCTAGTTTATTTTCGGATGCGCAAGTGTATTGACAATAGAGGAACAGGAACAATGTGAAACTTGCTTGCAGTAGCATCGCAGGTACACATAGACAACACACAAAAACATATATTCAAACAGGCCAAACTCCGATGCAACCCGTTCCATCTTAATCCTTTTGCCCGTGATGATTTTGAACCAAATTTCTTCTCAGTCTTCGCTTCTCCTAAAAGACATTCTCCAGCATTGCAACCAAAGTTCCAGGTCGCAGGGCTGTTCTAAGAAATAGACACAAAATGCTGGAGTAACTCAGCCGGAACAGGCAGCATCCCCCTGGAGAAGGAATGGGTGATGTTTCGGGTCGAGACCCTTCTTCAGACCGAACCGACTCAGGGAGCTAAGATGTTCTTTAAACAAACAGTAATATTTTTTCATCTGGTTTCTTGATTCACACCCAAAGGACCACTGGCCGTCAAGATGCATGATAGTGTATGTATTGTGGTAGTCAAAATATAATTGTTACAACATTACAGTTGGTGTAAATATCTATGGAACCAATTTGGATTATCATTTTGTTAAATCAATCGAAAGTTCCAATCACACGGGGTTTTATTTTACTTCAGGAAAGTCCAAAAGCGGCGAAGGAAAATTAAAAATATATATTTATTGCAGCGACTGGACTTTCGCCATGACGGTAATCGCAAGGCAGCACATCAACATGGCACGAAAAATTACCCATGATGTACTACGGCTTTTAGGCCTAGTGGAATATCTTGCTCCACTCTACGATCTTTGGTGAATACTCTCCAAAACTCCACGTGACAAAATCCAAGCTATATATTTTTTTTACAATTAAGTGTTTTTGGTTAAAACTGAAAAATCCCGAAGCCAAAACGTGTAAACACTGGATATCTGGAAATTACCTTCAATCCTTGTTCTTTTATTTTCTGAAGTAGTATCTGTAAACACTTTGTAAAGTCAGTGAGGTCTTGATCCATTGTGTCAATGATCTCACAATCCTAGAAAAATAAAAGATTATAGGTGGTAAAGATATAGATAAATTCCATGACATATTTTGCAGACAGGGTCAAATACAATAATGGGTACCAATGTGAATAGGTGGTCTTAAAAAATCATGTGGTAATTTATCTGTCAGCCATGTGAAGAACACAGCACTGAGTGAGTCATACAGCTATGCAGAATGGAAACAGCCTTTTTGGTTGACTTTGCCGATGCCGACCAAGTTGGCATTCTGGGCTAGTCCCGTTTCCCCACATTTGGCCCATATCTCCAGAAGGATCTCAACCCTACACATCACCCATTCCTTCTCTCCAGAGATGCTGCCTGTCCCACTGTTACGCCAGCTTTTTGTGTCTATCTCCATCCCTTATCAATATATCAGTTCAAATGTCTCTTGATAGTTGGAACTGTACAACTTAAGAGTCATAGAGTCATTCAGTATGGAAAAAGTCCCTTCAGCAGAGTCACCCCATGATGACCACCAAGCTAGTCCCATGTGCCTGCTTTTGACCCAAATCACTCCACACCTTTCCTATTAAAGTACCTGTCCAAACATCTTCTATTAATTTATTCTACCTGTCTCATCTACTTCCTCTGGCAGATCATTCCATACACCAACCAACGTGTGCGAAAATGTTGCCCCTCAGGTTCTAAATAAATCTTTCCACTAACTTTAAAGCTAGGCCCTATACTTCTTGTTTCCTCTACCCTGGGAAACAGAATCTATGACGATACAAAAACTACAGATGCTGGAGTCTTGAGCAAAACACTCAAGTGCCAGAGAAACTCAGCAGAGCAGGCAGATCAGAGGAGGAAATGGACAGGTAACATTTCAGCTCAGGATCTTTCTTCAGACTGATAGGAGTGAGGAGAAGAGAGCTGGGAAAGAGAGGTGGAGATGGGGCAAAGCCTGGCAAGTGTTAGTTGTATACAGGTGAGGGAAGGGTGATTGGCAGATGGCTGGATGCTAACGTTGATGCAAATATCTCTGCAAGGGCCTCTCCAATTTTCTTCCAAGCTCCCCACAAGGCCAGAGGATGTACTTCGTCAGGCTCTGGGGATTTATCCATCTTAATGCACTTTAAAACCACCTATACTTTATTTTTAGTCATTTGTATCTGATCAAAGACATCACAGCTCCCCTGCCTCAATTCCTTAGCTTCCATGATCTTCCTCTCAGTAAAAATGGATGAAAAGTTTTAATTTAATACCTTCCTGATCGCTTGTGATTCGACACAAAGATGGCCATACTGATCTTTAAAGGGACCTATCCTTTCCCAAGCCACCCTTTAACTCTTAGTATTCTGTAGAATCCCCTGGTTTTTTGTTTACCTTGTCTGCCAGTTTCATTCCTTGTCCTCTTTTTTCCCTCCTGATTGCTATCTTAAGTACAATGCAACACTTCTTATAATCATGGAGAGATATGCTTGATCCCAACATCTTAAATCTGACATGTGCCTCCTTTTTCCTGACTAGAACCTCTACATCTATTATGAATCAGGGTTTCCTAAACTTGCCAGCCTTTCCCTACATCCTAACAGGACTATGCCTTCCCTGTAATCTTGCATTCTCACTTTTGAACAGTGGCCCAGTCCATCACATGGACTACTCCCCACCACTGAATCCATCTAACGTCTCACTACCTCAGAAAACCAGCCAACATAATCAAAGACCTTTCCCATCCAGGTTCCTTCTTCTCCCCGTTCCCATCCAGTAGAAGATACAGAATCTTGAAACTGAGCACCACCAGACTCAGAAACAGCTTCATCCTCTCTGTTATCAGGCTTCTGAATGGTCTTTCCATAAGCTGGGGTACAGTCCGATTTGCCTCTATCTCATTGTAAACATTGGATTTAGTCTCTGGAACTGTTACACGGTAATGCTGAGAACTATATCTGTGTTGTGTATCTTTTCCTACGGTCTACCTATTATACTTGAGTTTGGCTTGATTGTATTTTAGTATAGTGTTTCCTGATTTGATTGGATAGCATGCAAAACAAAGCTCTTGACTGTATCTCTGTACATGTGACATTAATAAACCTAAACTTTAACTTGCCTGCAATTATCCTTGCAACTCTAATCATAAAACAAGGATTTGGGATCCCAATCCTAACTCCTGGTCAGTTGCGGGTGGCCATGCAATGATGATGGAAGCTCACTTGTTGCTTTAAATGAGGTCTAAGCTTCCTCAGTTCCTGTACCTTAATTATGTAATTCCAGCCAATTTGTCAACTATTTTAGAACGGATGTCACCGAAAATGATGCAACAAGGAATTTGCCCTTCAAGAACAAGTAAACAGTGGAATCGATTGCCAGTACTTCCTATACAGATCAATAATAATGAAGAGGGAAAGTTGGATCCTAATCTTCCTTTCAACTTATGAAATGTATTACTTCAGAATGTTAAAAAAATTTGCTTCACCACCAGTGAGACAAAAGAAATTCACTTCATATTTTCATGCAGGTCATCATATTAAAGTTGCAGTCAGAACCCATTACATCTTGAGATACAATGTCACCATACAGATGACACCTGCCTATTTTGGGCAGGCAACCTCATTGAATAAAATACAAAAAACTGAAAACTTTAGAAAGATTGTCAAACTGAACGATTTCTTGATTTCATCAATCAGAAACATTAACTCTGTTTCTTTCTCTGAAGATGGTGTCCAACCTGCCAAATATTTCCCGTATTTTACTGCTTTTACTCCAGGTTTGCGATGTCAACAGTGTTTTTGCTTTCTGACCCGATTAGATGAAAGTGTAATTGAACAATAAGTGGCTTTCTTGTTGGATATGTATGAGCTACAATCTAATACATTCCCATGGGAATTAAATGCAGGGAAATTAGAGCCAGAGTTGAATTAGTGATCAAAAAAGATACTGGTAAAATAGAATATTAAAACAAGTACACAACAGATGGTAGATTGTTAATAAAAGTGAGAACAAAACTAGTCATAGGCAGTTAAGAAGGGAGCATAGAAAAAATTAGAGCACATGAGAAAAGACCACAAATAAATATAGAGGGGAACAGATTTGTGAGAATAGAGATGGGATCAATCTGAGGGCAATGAAGAAAGTTCCTCAGTGCGGCTGAAGGCATGTCTAAGGTACTAAATAAGTAATTAACATTGTTTTTCGCCAAGGAAGATATATAGGAGATTCTAGACAGAATAAAACTGGATATAGAGAAAATAATAGAAAGGCTAGTGTACTTAAAGATGATGAATTCCCTGGTCAGATGAGATGCACTTGAGGATATTGTGCAGAGTAAGGGGGTGTATGACAGAGACTCTAGATATAATCTTGCAAACATTTAAAGATTCAGGGGAGGTGACCAAAGATGGGAACATTGCAAATGTTACATGTTGTACAATGGGTGAAGAGATATATCTTCTAACAACAGACCAGTTTAACGTTAAGATCGCATGGATGAACTGTAACAATTGTTCATCCCTCTCTGGCATAAAAATAAATTGGGGAAGGTGAAACAACCGTGGGTAATGAGGGAAATAAGCGAGTTTGGTATTCTGACTCACTTGCTATAAACATTCTCGGCAGCTGTGCTGCTGTGTGTGTGCAGGCACATTTCATCTGTGGTCAGGGTCGGACCCGGGTCTCCGGCACTGCGGGTGCTGTTGAGTTGCTGCTGGGCCGGCTGCAAGTCTGGGGCCGCCACCGCCAGTCCAGTGGCGGTTCTACAGCGCTTGTGGTGCTGGGGACCCGGGTTCTATCCTGGCTACAGATAAGGTGCGGGTCTGTGCTTGTTCTCCCCTGTCTCCCACTCGCATCTGTCCCCTCTCTCTCGCTGTTACACCCCACTCTCCCTCTACCTGGCACCCCCATTCCTCAGATTAAATATATTTTTACACATAAATCATGAATAAAGATAAAAATCAATACACAACTTGTACAGCCAGCGCTTTGTTGACTTTTTCTTCATAGCGAGTGACCTTTGACAAATCCCATGATTCCTTGCGTTTTTCAGAATACGGAACTTGCTTATTAGGGATAATGTTAAATCCAAGGAAGGGGAAAATAAATTGGCCAGGGGAAGCAGCAAACCAGACTGGGAGAAATTTAGAATTTTACTTCGGAGTCACGTGAGTGATACCATGAAGAAGTCCCGCCAGGCGCATGCGCATCATTACGTCAGCGCATGTCGCACTGAATGGGCTGGAGGGCACAGCTCCACCAGCGGCAAGTAGAAAACTCACAGGTAAGTGGTTTTGGAGACTTTGCCTGCGAGTATTAACTCAGTAAAGCTGGCTCGAGAAGTCAGTAGGAGTTGGTGGTATGGAGCGGTCAGGTAGGAGAGTTTGTTCTAAGCGTGGGCCCACGGATACACTTAATTGATTTGGTCGGGAGATGAGTGAGGCAACGCCGGTTCAGATACCGGGTGCCGTTTTACCGACAGCAGTTGCATTAGAAAGTGAACTTTCCACGGCAGTTCCAGTTACTCAGGAGGCTGAGGCCACCAACAGCCATAGAAAGGCTAAAAGAAAATCTAATAGACCTGTGTTATCAGACGAGTCTGAAGAAGAAGAATGTGACTCCCTTCCAGACAATAAGAGAATGTGGGGGAGGATGCAGAATATGGAGAAGATGCTCCAAACTCTAATAAAACAAGGGGCTAAAGGCCCAGTGATTCCCCAGGCAGCTGTTCAACAAGGCCCATATCAAGACGAAGATGTGGAATGTCAGCAAGGGGATTTCCTTCCAGCGCCTTGTTTAAGACTGGAGGATGCCTCCCTAATATATGATTTGGGAGAAGCGGGGGAGGATGCAGCTGACCCCATGTCTGGTGTTCCTGCTTATGTGCAAACACCAGAGCACAAGAGCCACGCTCCGGATGTCCCGGATATTGCAATGAGTTTTGCTATTCCGGAGGGGACTGGTGAGGCAATGGACGAGTACTTTGCAAACAACGTTAGTTATTTAGTGTCTCACCAGCTCCAGCAAGCTATAATGCAAGAGACTACCAATAAGTACAAAACACCTGTCAATTGTGCAGCATTGAAAGTGCCCGTGGTGAACCCAGCGATTTGGGCACCCATGAGTCCTGCTATGAGAGGGCAGGAGGTTCGTCATCAACACGTCCTCAAACTGGTGGCTGCAGGAATTACTGCATTTGGCACTATGGTCAAAGGGACCATTATATATCAAATACAAAAAGACATGTTGGCTCTGTTATGCAATGCATACTTTGAAGTTAATTGCATTAGGAAAATCGCCATCAGACCAACTCTTAATCAATAATTTGCTGCATTGTGTAAGGTGGCAAATATTCAAACGCCTGAGTTCCTGTTTGGAACGGACCTTAACAGATATGAGATATAGATGACGAGGCGAAAACAATTGGGTTGATGAAGCCAAATACAACACGGCCACCTCTTCGCAAACCCGGGTTTGTGTTTTGAAGATCCGATCCAGGTGCTGGACCGAGCAGGGGAAGGCCAGTGGGGCAACGAGGTTACCCACCAAGACAAAGTGGCTTCTACCCCAATGTGAGCAGAGAGCAGGTTTTCAGGCCAACTGCAGAGGTACAGGGGACTTTTGTTAAAGGTTCTGGTGCACAGCCTCCTATTGGAGGTAGATTACAATTGTTTTACAATGAATGGTGCTGTATTACATGTGATATGTTTATACTAAATACTGTGTCAGTTTGAGTTTATCTCTGGGATAGATCCACCTCAGCAGCACAAACCAAATAAAATGTTGGTGTTTTCTGCTCCAGAAACTGAACAGGTTAACAAAGAGATTAAGAATTTGTGTAGAAAAGGGGTGATTGAAAATTCCATTAATCATTCACAACAAATTTGTGTCTAATATTTTCCCCAGACCTAAGAAAGATGGGGGTTGTAGAGTAATTCTGGATCTCACTCATTTAAATTGTTCAGTATATAGACATTTCAAAATGGACACCTGCGTTACTGCAAAACAGCTGGTCTCACAAGGTTGTTATATGGCAACCATTGATTTGCAAGATGCGTATTATTCAGTACCAATTCATGCTCATTATCGCAGGTACTTGAAATTTAATTGGATGGGACAGCTGTGGCAATACAAAGCATTGCCTAATGGATTGAGCTCAGCACCTAGGCTATTTACTAAATTGCTAAATCCTGTGCTGGGGCTATTAAGGGCTCGTAATTACATTGTCATGGCCTACTTAGATGATGTCTTAATTATCAGCAACACTAAAGAATCAGCTGAGGAATCAGTTGCAGTAACCAAAAATGTGTTTGAATCATTGGGGTTTTTGGTGCATCCAACTAAGTCCAAATTACAGCCAACCCAAAATATTCAGTATTTGGGATTTCTGATTGATTCAGTTCATATGACAGTAACATTACCTACAGTCAAGGCTGTAGATATTGCTGAGGCCTGTGTATGTCTCTCACAGAAGCTTAACCCCTCCATCAGAGAAGTTGCTAAGGTAATTGGGAAATTGGTAGCAGCTTTCCCTGCAGTAAAATTCAGGTCTTTGCAAAGAGCAAGAGATCAAGCACTAAAAGAGCATGCAGGTCATTTTGATCGGGGTATGCAATTACCAGCCACAGCTCTGGCAGAGTTGCAGTGGTGGATTGTTAATGTCAGTCAAGCTACCAATAACATATTGGTGCAGGAACCTTCAATGATTTTACAGACTGATGTGAGTGCTCTCGGATAGGGGCTACGGACATTGAGTCCAGTTGTGGAGGTAGATGGAATGAACAAGAAAGTTTGATTCTTCACACACAAGGAATAAATTATTTGGAATTACTGGGGGCATTTTATGGATTAAAGGCATATTGCTCCACAATGGATAATTTACACATTCAACTCCAGATTTATAACACTTCGGCAGTGGCATATGTCAATCATATGGGAGGAGCAAGATCAGTTTCATGTGATAGCATAGCTAATCTTACATGGCATTGGTGTATTTCAAGAAACATTTGGGTTTTTGGCCATCTATCTGCCAGGGGTAGACAATGTGGTGGCAGACCAAGGGTCACGAAAATTCAATGATAATATTGAATCGATGTTGATTTCTAAAGTTTTTCAAACTATTGTCACTCGATTTGGATTGCCAGATATTGATCTGTTTGCATCCAGACTGAATCACCAGTTGCCTAAATATGTTTCCTGGGAACCAGATCCAGGAACAGTAGCTGTGGATGCATTTTCATTACATTGGGGACAGTCATTCTTTTATGCTTTTCCTCCATTTTGTCTGATTACGAAATGTTTAACTAAAATAGAGCGTAACTCCGCCACAGGCGTTTTGGTGGTCCCAGATTGGCCAACACAACCATGGTTCCCATTGGTACTCAGAATGATGGTTCAGCCATTCATGATGGTTCCCAGCTGCAGTAATTTGTTGGTGCATCCGGTTACAGGAGCCATTACATGACCGTATCAATTTGTTGGTCTGCAGGGTCTGAACAGACCATTCCAAGGCCTTGGATTGTCGGACAGGACCATGGAGGTTATCACTGCAGCCTGGAGGAATAGTACTAAAAAACAATATATGGTTCATATAAAGAAATGGGAGATGTTTTGTGCACAGTCAAATTCATCTTATCATACTGTAAGCATAAGTGATGTGTTGGGGTTCCTTGCTAAGTTGCATTTTGATGAGCATTTGAGTTATAGTGCTAGTAACAGTGCTAGGAGTGCTTTGTCCTCTTACTTAGGGCAGTCCGCGGGACAACAGCCTATCGGGTCTCATCCGTTAGTATCCCGATTCATGAGAGGAATTTTTAACAAAAACCCTCCTAAACCTAGATATACAGAAATCTGGGATATCAGTGTAGTTCTCACACTGCTTCGGCAATGGGCTCCAATTACGTCATTGTCTATGCAGAGGTTAACTCAAAGTGGTTATGCTTATGGCGCTGGTTTCAGCACAACATGTACAAACATTACAATTGTTACGAATAGATTGTATGCATTCGTCTGTAGATGACATTACTTTTTATGTCTATGATTTAATCAAACAAAGCAGGCCAGGTATGGCAGGAACCAAGGTGATGTTTAAAGCATATCTTGTTGACCAAATGTTATGTGTTGTTAAACATTTAAGACGATATTTTGAGTTAACAGGGAGTCTCAGGGGTTCTGAGACAGTACTGTTTATTAGTCACAAGAAGCCATATAAAAGAGTGTCTGTACAAACTATTTCTAGATGGTTGAAACAGGTTCTCAATTGTGCTGGAGTCGACACTCATGTGTTTAAATCTCACTCCACCAGGGCGGCTTCCACATCCGCGGCGAAGGCTGAGGACGTGCCGCTAGATCAAATCCTCGCAGCCGCAGGATGGTCTAGAGAAGCAACTTTCTCACAGTTTTATAATAAACCTGTACAGACAGTGCCACGGTTTGGGTAGGCTGTTTTGGGTTCCGTTTAATTCATTTGCTTTGTTTATATAATTGTTTGTAATTTCCTCCTGGGATAGAGAGGTCATTACTGCGTTTTGTTATTATTGTTATTAAAAATAGTTATTGAATAATTTGAAGCAATGTTCAATATATTATTTGTTACTACTATGTCAAACCGAAGCAGTTGTCATATGGAGTGCATCTACGGCATGTAAACACAGAGCTTTGAAATCTTCACGGAATCACTCACGTGACTCCGAAGTAAAATAGTAAGATTAAACGAGAACTTACCAAGTTCGAAGTTTGATCCTTATTTTATGAGGAGTTACGTTGAGGGATTACATGCCCTCCTCTCCCACCCTCATAATCTAAGAGATCATCTGGTAGTTCTAGTCTTCTTAAAGCCTTACTATATTACTTTGGCTATATGTGTTTCTGTGTTTCCACGCCGCTGCTTTGAAGTATGACGCACATGCGCCTGGCGGGACTTCTTCACGTAAACCCTCAACGTAACTCCTCATAAAATAAGGATCAAACTTTGAACTTGGTAAATTCTTGTTTAATCTTACTATTAAACGGAGGAGGACAAAGGGGCTAATTAAGGTGGGGACAATAGAACATGAAAGAAAGCTTGTATGAATATTAAATCTGACTGCAAAAGCTTCTTTAGATATGTGGATGAAAAGATTAAAAGGAGGAGGACAAAGGGGCTAATTAAGAGGGAGACAATAGAACATGAAAGAAAGCTTGCATGAAGACTGCAAAAGCTTCTTTAGGTATGTGGATGAAAAGATTAGTGAAGCCAAATGTAGGTCCCTTACAGTCAGAAACAGATGAATTTATAATGGGAAACAAGGAAATGGCAGACCAGTTAAACAAGTACTTTGGTTCTGTCTTCACTAAGGAAGACACAAACAATCTTCCAGAAATACTAGGAGACCGAGGATCTAGTGGGAGGGAGGAACTGAAGAGAATCCACATTAGTCAGGAAATGGTGTTAGGTAAACTATTGCAGATAAATCTCAGGACCTGATGGTCTGCATCCAGAGTACTCAAGGAGGTGGCCCTAGAAATTGTGGATGCATTGGTGATCATTTTCCAATGTTCTATCGACTCTGAATCAGTTCCTGTGGACTCGTGGGTAGCTAATGTAACCCCACTTTTTGAAAAAGGAGGGAGAGAGAAAAAAGGAAATTATAGACCAGTTAGCCTTACATTGGTAGTGGGGAAGATGCTTGAGTTATATATTAAAGGTAATAGCAGCACATTGGGAAAGCAGTAACGGGATCGGTCAATGTCAGCATGGATTTACGAAGGGGAAATCATGCTTGACTAATCCTCTCAATTTTTTAAGGATTTAACAAGTAGAATGGAAAAGGGTGAGCCAGTGGATGCGGTGTATCTGGACTTTCAAAAAGCGTTTGACAAGAGATTAGTGTGCAAAATTAGAGCACATGGTATTGGGGGTCGGGTATTAATGTGGATAGAGAACTGGTTGGCAGACAGGAAGGAAAGAGTAGGAATTAACAGGCCCTTTTCAGAATGGCAGGCAGTGACTAGTTGGGTGCCGCAAGGCACAGTACTGGGACCCGAGTTATTTACAATGTATATTAACGATTTTGATGAGGGAATTAAACGTAACATCTCCAAGTTTGCGGATGACACAAAGCTGGGTGGCAGTGTGACCTGTGAGGAGGATGCTATGAGGCTGCAGGGTGATTTGGATAGTTTGGGTGAATGGGGAGATGCATGGCAGATGCAGTATAATGTAGATAAATGAGAGGTTATCCACTTTGGTGGCAAGAACAAGAAGGCAGATCATTACCTGAATGATGTCAGATTAGGAAAAGGGGAGAAGCAGAGAGACCTGGGTGTCCTTGTACATCAGTCACTGAAAGTAAGCATGCAGGTACAGCAGGCAGTGAAGAAAGCAAATGGCATGTTGGCCTTCATTGTGAAAGAATTTGAGTTTAGGAGCAAGGAGGCCCTACAGCAGTTGTATAGGGCCCTGGTGAGACCACACGTGGAGTATTGTGTGCAGTTGTGGTCTCCTAATTCGAGGGAGGACATTCTTGCTATTGAGGGAGTGCAGCGTAGATTCACCAGGTTAATGCCCGGGGTGGTGGGACTGACATATGATGAAAGAATGGGTCGACTGGAGTTGTATCCACTGGAATTTAGGATGAGAGGGGATCTTATAAAAACATATAAAATTATTAAGGGATTGGACAGGTTAGATGCAGGAAAAATGTTCGCAATGTTGGGGGAGTCCAGAACCTGAGGTCACTGTTTAAGAATAAGTGTTAGGCCATTTAGGACTGAGATGAGAAAAAACGTTTTCACCCAGAGAGTTTTGAATCTGTGGAATTCTCTGCCACAGAAGGGAATGGAGGCCAATTCACTGAATGTTTTCAAGAGAGTAAGATTTAGCTCAAGGGGTATGGGGAAAAAGCAAGAATGGGGTACTGATTTTGGATGATCAGCCATGATCATATTGAATGGTGATGCTGGCTCAAAGGGCTGAATGGCCTACTCTTGCACCTATGTTTCTATGTTAGTAATGGGGATAGTTCAAGAAAATATAAGAGACAACATTTCCTGTCAAATTTGGATTGTTGGATTATTTAGTGTTTGGCCAAGAAACAATAACTAGATTATTTATCAGCGTGGAAGGAAAAGTACTGTGGCGACCTCCAGAGATCAAAACCAAGGCCTTCATGAATATTGACTTTGACAAGTAAACAGGACAACATTTGGGCACAGTATAGACTTTAAGGAGATGCTAATAAACTGGCGCAGTTTTTGGATAACGTGCAGATTGAGTTCAATGCTGAAATGTGTGGAAGGATGTGACACGGTGTTGTAAACAAGAGGGCATAATTCTAAAAGAAGCAAATCAGTAGAGTGATCTGGAGGTTCAAGTGCATGGTTTATTCAAAGTGTCAGTAGAGGTTAAAAACATTGTTTGAAAAACATATGGAATCCTGGTTTTTATCCTCAAGAGGTATCAAATACATGAGAAAGAACATCATGATGAACTTTTATAAACCACTGATTTGACCAATTTTATTTGGGCCCCTCCTTTCAGGAAGTTGTAAAGGTTTTAGAGAGGATCCAGAAGGGATCGATTGTAATGATTCCAAGAATAAAAGCCTTGTTCATTGGAGAGACTGAAGAAGCAAATTGTCTGGGTCTGAAATGCACTGCGAGGGGCAGCAGTGGAGGACATTCAAGGGCAACATTTAAGGGGGTGCATAACTATCTAAATAGAAATAATTTGCAGGACAAAGGGGAGAGAGCAATGGACTGAGTCTAGAAGGCGTTAGATGGATGCAAGATAAACAACATGCCAAAATGCCTTCTTCTATCATGTTGCTAAGGGACAACACAATGGTACAGTTGTTCAGAGCTGCTGCCTCACAGCGCCAGAGACCTGGGTTCATTCCTGTCCTCAGGTGCTGCCAGTGTGGAGATTGCACATTCTTCCTGTAACTGAGTGACTTTCTTCCGGTTTCCTCCCACAACCCATAGACATATAATTTTGTTTGTTAATTGCCCGAAGTGTGTAAATTGCCCGAAGTGTGTAGGGTGTGGATACGAAAGTGGGTTAACATAGAACCAGTGTGAAGAGCCTGTTTCCATGTTGTATCTTTCAAGCAATCAAAGTCATTGCATCCTGCACAAGGCCAACTAAGCCAACAGTCCCTAAAAGCCCTCTCTTCAAATATTAAACAACTTCCAATCATTGTTTTGGGTTGTCCCAAAATAATCCTCAATACAGTGTCAAGTAAAAAAAGCACAATCGTTTTGAGGCAGAGGAATGGTCAACATTTTAGGTTTCCAGACTTTGCTCATTAAGTTAGTTGGATACTGTAACTTCTGAGGATTAATAGATTCTAAATTTTATTCATTGTTGGATGAATTCCAAATCTTCTTTCATCAACATTCTAGGATTCCATCTGCAGCTGAAACCCTCAACCATTACTCAGCCACATTTAGACTACACTATCCCAAAGTTCTCCTAAAATCAACTTCATTTTTTTTAACTCAGTAAATTTTAGGTTATCCAAAACTGATTCCATGCATTGAATTCCATTCCCTCGTTTAATCTTGTACTTGGTGACCTGGTTGGCTTCAAGTAATGTTCTGTTTTCATGTTTTTGGGGTTTTCAATTCCTATCACAGCCATGTCCATCCCTATATATAATTTCTGCCAGCAACTAACACAGATATATGAGCCCCTTCATTCTGTCTTGAAGGCTGTATTTTTAAATAGCAATATAATGGTCATATTTATGCTTTCCATTTTGTAACTTAATTTTTCTCTTTTTGAGGTGCACATCAAATTCACCCCCTTTGAAAAAGTTTAAGATATCAATGCTAATATCTTTACAGAGATAAGAAACTGTACATTCTGTCACCTGGAGAAATAAATAATCTGCTGAAGGAACCTGAGAAGATCAGGAAGCATCTGTGGAGGCAGAGAGGTGAAAACTTGCATCGAATATCTCCTTATATGATAATATAGCGATAATATAGCTTCTTGTTGCTACCATAAAACAGCTTTACCAAGGTAAAGGTTTCACTGCAGTTGTTGTGAGTCAAAACTTAACGAGACCAGCCACAGAAAATCCAAATTAAAAGGGCAGATCACAGGTTTGATTTCCCGGGGCCAGTAATTTATCTCTTAAACCCTGGAAGTTTTCCCAGGTTTACAATATTTTCTAACAGTCTGGTTAAATCCACCTCCAGTAAAGTGCAAGAAGTCTGACCATCCAAGATAAATTATTCCAATTTATTACCACCCACAGGCCACTTAAACACACCTTCTCTCCACCATGGCTGTATTTTCTAATCAACAAACTGCACTGCAGCATCCTCCTCACCAAGGCATACACAAGACCTCTCAAACCTGCAACTCCAACTGCCGAGGGCATCCTCGTCTACAAGATCCCCTCCATGTCACTTCATATATATTGGGAAATGTGTCACTGTTTATTCATTCTCCACTGATTCACTGTCTTTGAATTTCCTATTTAATAGCTTTGTGGGAATATTTTCACCTCGCAGACTGTGGTGGTTTAAGAAGGCTATTATAACCTTTCTAAGTGGAATTAAGTGTGGGGAATAAATGGGGATGCTTCTGGTGACATCCATGTATGACTAATACAGAAACAGAGAAATCCTTAATGTAATCTGTAATATGTTCCAAATAAAGCAGCTTTTAAGGACAGGACACAGTAGGAGTTGACATTTCTATAGATGTGACTCATTTCTATAGATGTAACAAAGGACAATTTTACTTCAGAGTCACGTTGGCTGATAGCGTGACGGGTGCAAACCCAAAGGTCGCGCCTCACCCACAGAGGTCTTTTTTAGGCCAAGGCCAGAGCGACCCGCTTGGAAAATGCGTCAACCCCACACCATGGCGCCACAACATCCCAAGAACCAAGGACGGAAGGCCAAGCCACACCGGAAACCATGGAGGTAACGGGGTCTGGTTCCAAAATTCAATGACAACACCGAATAGATGTTGAACCCCCAAATATTTGCTAACATTATAGTGCAGTATGGTACACCAGATATCAACCTCTTTGCGTCCAGATTGAACCATCAGATACCAACATATGTCTCTTGGGAACCAGACCCTGGGGCAGTAGCGATGGACGCTTTTTCGCTACATTGGGGGAAATTGTTCCTCTACGCATTTCCCCCTTTCTGCCTCATCAGTCGGGTATTGCGGAAAATCCAATTAGATTCTGCATCAGGGATACTGATAATACCTGACTGGCCCACACAGCCATGGTTCCCGGTGGTCCTCGACGTGGTGCAGGAACCATGGGTGCAGATTCCTAAATGCCCGAACCTCCTGACACATCCCATATCAGGGGAGAGTCATCCGTGCCATGATCATCTGAACCTGTTGGCTTGCAGGTTCTGAAGAGACCTTTGCTGGAATTCGGGCTGTCGATCAGGACCATGGACATCATCACGGCATCATGCAGAGAGTCCACAAGGAAGCAATACCTTACCCATGTAAGGAAATGGGAGGTCTTCTGTTCCAGGACTAATATCACCTACGACTCTGCCACCATCACAGATGTGCTGGAATTCCTCGTGGGCCTTCACTATGATGAGGGCCTCAGCTACAGTGCCATCAATAGTGGTAGAAGTGCATTATCGCCCTACCTCAGACTTGGAGTGGGATCCCATCCGTTGGTGTCGAAACTTATGAGGGGTATTTTTTAATTACAATCCTCTGAGACCACGATGCAGTGTGACCTGGGATATAGGGGTAATGTTGACCCTACTCAGGAGTTGGTCACCAGTTTCGGCACTCCCACTTGCAAAACTCACCTATAAAGTGGTGATGTTGATGGCACTCATTACAGCTCAGCGGGTCCAGACCCTCCACAAACTGAAATTGGACAGGATGGTCTTGACCCCTGCCAAGGTAACCTTTTGTATAGACAAGTTACTTAAGCAACATAGATCTGGAACGACCGGTCTTTTTAAAAAATTTTAAATTTTATTTTTTTTATTTTTGTTAGAAGTACAATAGTGTGGTACTTGAGTAACTAATACATACACACATATTTCCATTCTTGTACAACTTCGTATTTTTGATTTAATAATAAAAGAACAGTGAGAGAAAAAAGAAATAAAGAGTGTCGGAATAGATAGACAAGCGAGTAGAAACAGATAGCAAAAGAAATAAAGGACATAGAAGAGAAGCTGAAAAGATTGAAATAGAAGGAGAAAGTAAAGAAAAGAGAGATTAGGAGAGATCTAGCTATTTCTTAGTTTTGCCCATCCATCACGCCGGTTCTAAACCATTTAATTTCTAAGGTTATGTTATGTTGCACCATATGCTTGTAAAAAGTTGATAAAAGGAGACCAAGTCTTTGAGAATTGGTCTACTTTGCCTAGTAGGAGAAATCTCATTTCTTCAAGATGAAGCGTTTCAGACATATTTGACATCCACATTTTGAATGTTGGCGTGGTTGCGTTTTTTCCAAAATTTGAGTATAAGTTTTTTTGCTGTTATTAGACCGTAATTAAGAAAAGCTTCTTGGAATATTGTTACTTTACTTCCCTCTTCCATTGATCCAAAGATAATCAGTTCTGTATTAGAGTTCAACGACTGGTCTTAAATTGGAATTCCACACATATCCCATTGATGTACGCCTCTGTATAGCCACCCATCTCTGACATTATATTTATGTCACTGAAAACTGTCAACAGGTCTAGTTATCAGTTTTAAATGCCCGCACTACAGGGTAAGTGTGCAGACTATTTCCAGGTGGCTCAGGGTGGTGTTGGATGCAGCAGGGGTAGACACTGATATTTTAAAATCTCATTCTACCAGGGCTGCATCCACATCAGCATGGGGCCATGGAGGTACCCATGGGCCATGTCCTCACAACAGCGGGCTGGGCCAATGGATGCACGTTTCAACGGTTTTATAATAAACCTGTGGCCACTCCTGCGACGTTTGCAGATACTGTTTTAAGTTCTGTTCCCTGAACGGTCCCCAAACTCAGGGGTTTTTTGTTTGTATTAATAAATACATTATTGTTTTTCAGCTCTGTTTCAAGTCTGAAATACGTTAACATACTTCCTCCATCAGTTATTGCGGCAGTGTGTGAGCATGGACGTGGTCCAGGGCATGAAATCACAGAGCTTTGAAATCTTCACAAAATCACTCACGTGACTCCGAAGTAAAATAGTAAGATTAAACGAGAACTTACCAGTTTGAAGTTTGATCCTTATTTTATGAGGAGTTACGATGAGGGATTTTGTGCGCTCCGCTTCCAACCCTCTATCATAAGGTCAACTGGTATATGGTTTCTCTTAATCTTACTATCTCCAGTCAGTTCTGCTATCTGTGATTTCACACCGCTGCTTTGAAGAATGTCGTGCATGCGGCAGTAGAGTTGCTGCCTTAAAGCGGAGTCTTCACAAAATCCCTCATCGTAACTCCTCATAAAATAAGGATCAAACTTCAAACTGGTAAGTTCTCGTTTAATCTTACTATTTGAGTGGGTAGAGCATGGGCACAACTGCAAACTGTGTTGGAACTGTTATTTGTATTTGTGGCGGCACCTGGTGGCAACCCAAGCGCACAACGAACCATCGGCTCTAGAGGGCGGCGTCTCATAGAAACATAGAAACATAGAAAATAGGTACAGGAGTAGGCCATTCGGCCCTTCGAGCCTGCACCGCCATTCAATGTGATCATGGCTGATCATCCAACTCAGTATCCCGTACCTGCCTTCTCTCCATACCCCCTGATCCCTTTAGCCACAAGTGCCACATCTAACGCCCTCTTAAATATAGCCAATGAACTGGCCTCAACTACCTTCTGTGGCAGAGAATTCCAGAGACTCACGACTCTCTGTGTAAAGAATGTTTTCCTCATTTCGGTCCTAAAGGAATTCCCCCTTATCCTTAGACTGTGACCCCTTGTTCTGGACTCCCCCAACATCGGGAACAATCTTCCAGCATCTAGCTTGTCCAACCCCTTAAGAATTTTGTAAGTTTCTATAAGATCCCCCCTCAATCTTCTAAATTCCAGCGAGTACAAGCCGAGTCTATCCAATCTTTCCTCATATGAAAGTCCTGACATCCCAGGAATCAGTCTGGTGAATCTTCTCTGTACCCCCTCTATGGCAAGGATGTCTTTCCTCAGATTTGGAGACCAAAACTGTACGCAATACTCCAGGTGTGGCCTCACCAAAACCCTGTACAACTGCAGTAGAACCTCCCTGCTCCTATACTCAAATCCTTTCGCTATGAATGCTAACATACCATTTGCTTTCTTCACTGCCTGCTGCACCTGCATGCCTACTTTCAATGACTGGTGTACCATGACACCCAGGTCTCGTTGCATCTCCCCCTTTCCTAATCTGCCACCATTCAGATAATAGTCTACCCTCGGTGCGGGAGGCGCTAGGGTCAGTACCCGAATTGGTATTTCAGGCCGGGCAACGCCCGTGTCCAGGGAGGAGTAGGGAGCTGTATTGGAGAGAATAAACACGTCTAGTGAACACAAGTGTCGGACTAGTTTCTGGCTGGACCATGTGTCAATACCACATGCAGGTATAAACTCAGAGATGTATGAATATGAAAATGAGTTATCGATAAGGAATTTAAAGCTTGGTTTTGCCATCATATTCCACTCCTGTAATTTTTGAAGGTAACAATCAGTTTTACAAAGAACATAAAACAGTACAGCTAAAGAACAGACCCTTCAGCCTACAATAACTGTGCCAAACATTATGCCAAGACCAACTCTTATCTGCCTGTACATAATCCATTTGCTGCATATCCATAGGCGTATGCAGAAGTCTCTTAAATGCCATTGTTGGGCGTTTCAGCCACTCACAACCCTTGGTGTAAAAAACATGCCTTGCACATCTCCTGGGAAGAAGGTTCGGGCTGTTTACCCTGGCTATGCCTCGCATAGTTTGATATACTTCTAACACGTCTCCCTGCAACCTCTGACATTCCAGAGAAAAGAACCTAAGTCTGCCCAACCTGTAGATAATATTCCCTAATCCAGCATCATTCTGGTAAAGTCGCAGCCGAACGGTCTCGACCCGAAATGCCATCCATTCCTTCTCTCCAGAGATGCTGCCTGTCCCACAACTTACTCCAGTGTTTTGAGTCTATCATTCTGGTAAACCTCCTCTGCAGCTTTTCCAAAGTCTCCACATCCTTCCTGTAATGGGATGACCAGAACTGCATGCAACCTAACAAAAAAACCCTCATGACTTCCTGACTCTTTAGGGCCTGTCCCACTTAGGTGACTTTTCAACGGACTGCCTACGACCTTCAAGCTCGAGGCACTTGCCTGAAAAACCGTGAACTGGAATAACCATATAACCATATAACAATTACAGCACGGAAACAGGCCTTCTCGGCTCTTCCAGTCCGTGCCGACCATTTATTTTCCCCTAGTCCCATCTACCTGCACTCAGACCATACCCCTCCATTCCCTTCCCATCCATATACCTATCCACTTTACTTTTAAATGTTAAAATCAATCCTGCCCTCACCACTTCTGCAGGAAGACCATTCCACACAGCCACCACTCTCTGAGTAAAGAAGTTCCCCCTCATGTTACCCCTAAACTTCTGTCCCTTAATTCTCATGTCATGCCCTCTTGTTTGAATTTTTCCTACCCTCAATGGGAAAAGCTTATCCACGTAAACTCTGTCTATCCCTTTCATCATTTTAAAGATCTCAATCAAGTCCCCCCTTAACCTTCTGCGCTCCAAAGAATAAAGACCTAACTTATTCAATCTTTCTCTGTAACTTAGTTGCTGGAACCCAGGCAACATTCTAGTAAATCTCCTCTGTACTCTCTCTATTTTGTTGACATCCTTCCTATAATTAGGCGACCAAAATTGTACACCATATTCCAGAATTGGTCTTACCAATGCCTTGTACAATTTTAACATTACTTCCCTACTCCTATATTCAATGCTCTGATTTATAAAGGCCAGCACACCAAAAGCTTTCTTTACCACCCTATCTACATGGCGACAGTCAGAGTGGAACACACACGCACATCGCAAAGGCAGGGGCCTGGGAAAGCGGGCGAGCGCTGTCTGAAATTCACACAGTGCAAAGCCAAGGTGATACAGACACATAACGCGACACCTCACCCTTGCTCAGATTCAACTCCATCTGCTTTTATGCGTCCATTTCTGTAACTGATCTATATCCCATTCTTTTCATTGATAGTCTTCCTCACAGTATGCGACTCCAGAAAGCTAAGTGTCATCTGCAAACTTACTATGGATGATCTGCAAGTTAACCCGGGGCAGCACAGTGGTACAGCAGTAGAGTTGCTGCCTTAAAGCACCAGAGACCCGGGTTGGATCCTGGTTACGGGTGCTGTCTGTATGAAGTTTGTACATTCTGTCTGTCACTGCAGGTGCTCCTGTTGCTCCCACGCTGGTCAGTGTGGACTCGCTGCAGGGCATGTCTCCATACATAATCTCTAACCTAGAATAAACTAAACCCCTCTACATTTATGTCCAAGTCATTTATATATCACAAAATACTGAAGTCCCAGGACAGACCCCTCCAGTCTGAATATTATCCTTCCGCTGTAGCCCTTTTTCTATTAGTAAGCCAGTTCTGCATCCATACGACCAAGTCACTCTCAGTTACGTGCATCTTAATCTTCTGGATCAGCTTCCCAAGGAGGATGCTATCAAAAGCCTCACAAAAATCCATGCTGACAACATTAACCGCCCTACCCTCATTGATCACCTTTGCCACCGCCTCAAAAAACTCAATCGTTAGCAAGACACGACTTGCTGTGTATAAAGCCATGTTGACTTTCTCTAATTAACCCATTCACTTCCAAATGGGAGTAAATATTATCCTGAAGAATCCTCTCCAATAGTTTCCCTACCACTGATGTGAAGCTCACCAACCTATCATTCCCTGGAGTCTTTCTACTTTCTGGTCATTCCTTCGTATCCTTGCTCCTGTCCGGCAGAAGCTACTGTAGCTTGAAAGCGAGCACCATCAGACTCAGGAACAACTACCTCCCCTCTGTTATCGGGTTTTTGAACAGTCCTTCCATAAGCTAGTCTAGTTTGATTCATCTTTACCTCATTGAGAACATTGGACTTTGTCTAAGAAACTGGTACGCTATAATGTGCTTGCATGTTGAAGAACTATATTTGCCTCTCTGTACTTTCTCATTCGCTCTATCTATTGTACTTGAGTTTGAACTGCTGCATTTATGTTTGCTTGGATAGATAATTATATGAGTTCCCCCCCGCCATGTAATCATGTAATCCTGTGCTACCTGCTTCATGGTCGGATAGTCGGCGACTAAGCCGTCTCCCCCACCTGGTTTGCCAGGTGAGGAGGGGGCTGTTGACCCGCAGCAGAACCAAAAACAAGACCCGTCAAAGGGCGGTTGAGCTTCTAGCGAGCCAATGGCCATCCACATTTCAGTAGAAGTTGCAATCACTGTTGTATATAGCATTGTAAGGCACCGTGCCCGTTGATGTTTTCCACGATGATGACGACGATAAACCCAAGAAACAACATTTGCTACTCTCCTGTCCACCGTGACTTGTTTGCCTTTTTCCAATTTAGTACCTTCCTTCAAGGGCTAGCTTTCTCTCCTTTCAAAACAATCTGAAAACCTATTGCTGTGATTACTATCCCCAAAATGCTCTTCCATTGTCACTGAAATCTACCCACCCAGCTCATTTCCCAACACAAAGTGCAGCACTGTTCCCTTCTTGGGTTGGAGTATGCACATACCTTTTCAAGCAGCCCTCTTGGATACCTCACAAATTCTGCCCTGACTAAACCTTTGGTACTGAGTAAATCCCAGACAATATTGGGGAAGTTAAAGTCACAGACTGCTGCTCTTGGAAAGGTACTGATATTTCATGTTCATAAGTGATAGGGGCAGAATTAGGCCATTTGGCCCATCGTCTACTCCACCATTCATTCATGGCTGATCTATCTTTCCCTCTTAACCCCATTCTCCTGCCTCCTCCCCATAACCCCTGACATCCATATTTATTACACAAAGAACAATCACATGGGACAAGGAGAACTGTTCGCAAGTTTGTTTTTAATTGACATTGGAAAGCATTTTTGCTGTTATTATTTGATTGTGCATTTTCCTGCATGGACAAAAGGTAGCAAAACATCTCTGGAAGTTACATGTGATACCAACTTTATACTCATTCCCCCCAATCTTTGAACCCAGAAGAGATACCCTTCATCTTCATATAGTATACGGGGTGGATTATCATATAGTAGCTGTGCAAAATTCTGCTTAGACCACACATAGAATATTGTATACAATTCTGGTCACTACATTACAGGACGATGTGGTAGCAAATAGAGGGAGTACAAAATAAATACACCAAGATGCTGCCTGGAATGGACAGCTATAGTTATTAGGAAAGATTAGCTCAACTGGTTTTATTGTCACTGTGGGTAAGTGGGGTAACCTTAAATATGTTTATCAAGAGATGAGGGGCATAAATAAGGTAGATATTTTTTCTCCCAGAGGAGTCTAAAGGAAAGAAAACCGGTTTAAGGTGAGAGAGGAGTAATTTAAACGAGATCTGAGGGGTAAGTTTTTCCTCATCTAACTTCTGATGATGTCCTTTACCTTGGCTTTGTAGAACTCTTTTACTTCCGGTTTAATGGAATCAAAATCTCCACTGATGAAGTTAGGCAGAAATCTAATCAAAAGAAAAGAGAAGCAACAGTTAACTTTCACAAAAAAAAAACATTAAAAGGTAAATTCAAAGCAGCAAATCTATAGTACACTGTAATTCACCATTTGTGTTTCAATACCATTCAACAAATCAAAAATGAAACCCATCATATAAACTATTGTGAAATCTCCTTAAAACATTGAAGGTACAATTACACAATCAAAATATTGTATGATATTTACCAAAACATAAAACTTTCCAATGTTTGGTTTTCTGATTTAGGCAGGTGTTGGCAATTGAATTTTTAAATGGAAAATAATGTACTTGTTAACATTAGTATGAAGCAGTGAAATGCTTGCTCGCCAAGAGTTACATCGTAATTTCTTTGAATAATAAGCTGCTGACACTTGGACAATTTAAAGGAACCACTGAAATGGACACGTTGACGTGACAATACTTATAATTTATTGCAATAAGAAGCCCATTGCTTTATTACTAGACCTGGGTGATGAATGTTAACTGAACCTTTCAAGAGAATTTTAGAACAAATGGAATTGGAATTCACAAAACCAATCACAGTAAAATATTATTTTTCCCCCAAGCGAATGTGAAGAAACAGCATTTATTTACCATCAAATCTTAAAACTGGGTCTAAACGAGGACATAATCATAATTTTCTTCTGAATAACTCTGGCAAATAAACACAAAGTAAAAATGAAGGTTTAAGTGGAAAATTGAGAGTCATAGAGTGATACAGTGTGGAAACTGGCCCTTCTGCCCAATTTGCCCACACCGGCCAACATGTCCCAGCTACATTAGTCCGACCTGCCTGCATTTGGTCCATATCCCTTCAAACTTGTCCTATCCATGTAACTAACTCAGCTCGAAGGGCCGAAGGGCTGAATGGCGTACTCCTGCACCTATTGACTAACTGTTTCTTAAATGTTGGTATAGTCTCAGCCTCAACTACCTCCTCTGGCAGCTTGTCCATACACCCACCACCCTTTGAAATCTTTGAAAAAGAAACACAGATTCACAGAGTGCCTTTCACATTCCTTTCAGGATGCTCTAAAGTACTTTACAGCCGACAAACTACATTTGGAATTGTAGTTTCTTTAAGAATACATGGAGAGAATTGCTCACTTCCACTTTGGACAAATGTGAAAGCCTTTACAGACTTGATGCTTATCAGGCATCCTCAACATTAACAATACCAGAGACTTTCAGGGTACAAGTAAAGTCTAGACAAATTACCTCTTATCTGCCTTTGAACAAAACCTCAAATAGATGTGCACACTTCCCCAAAACAGCATTCAGGGCAAAGCCTCCCTTCTCTCACCACCCACATTCTGTGGCATGCTCTTCAATCCACAGCTGTTACTGTTTTAGAAACTATTCCAGTACAACAATATTCAGCAGCTTCAAACATTTTTTTAATGTTTTCCTGCCCTCCAAACTGCTTGCTGTACTCCTATCTGTTGGCACCCACTGCTCAAAAAAATATTGATTAAGTAGCTCACTGGTGCTCGCTTCTCAATTAATGTATTAATGCAAAGGTGCATCACATGAATTGATACTGCCTGCTTTTTTTTAAACCTTGCCTCAACCATGAATTTATTATTTATGCTTGTCTGCCATTCTATTTGTTATCATTTTGAAGATAGAGGGCTGGAAATTTTGCAGATAGAGGGCTGCGACCTGATTTCGGAGCTTTGAAGGCTTCGGCCGCAGGCCCAGTGGACGGTAACATCGGGAGCTCGCAGGTCCCAGGTTGGTGACCGATTCTCAGGAGCTCCCGCAACAACAGCTTCGTTCATTGGACTGGAGGATAGCAGCTTCGTCCGCCCCGGGTCGCGGGGTCTGAATCGGCCCGTTCGCGGAGCTTGAAATCGGCCGTGGGACTTACCATCACCCGGCGGGGGCCTCAACATCGACAACCTCGATTGCCTCGACGCAGCGGGAGAACAAGCAAGGAAGAGATAAGACATTTTGCCTTCCATCACAGTGAAGAGGTGCCAGGAGACTCACTGTGATGGATGTTTGTGTTAAACTGTGTTCATTGTGTGTTTCGTTGCTTTTTTTGTCATGACTGCAAGGTACGCAATTTTGTTCAAACTATTGTTTGAATGGCAATAAAGGATATTGTATTGTATTGTAAATGAGTTTCATTCCTTTGTTTATGCATGGTACCTCCTGTTTTATGCATCCATCATTCATATTCTATAGGTGTCCAGTAGAAAGCGTATTGACTGCCTACCTTACGGCCTGGCTTGGCAACACGAATTCCCACAAATAAACATTTCAAAAAGTGATGACACTGCCCAGTCCATCATGGATACTGACCTCCCTACCATCGCAAGGATCGACAAGAATCACTGCCTTAGAAAGACTGCCAGTATCATCTGAGACTGACACCACCCTGGCTATGCTTTCACTTCACCCCTACCATTGGGAGAAGGTACAGGAAAAAAATTGTTACGTCCAAGTTCAAGAGCGGCTTCTTCCCTACAACCATTAGGCTATTAAACACTACAACAATGTAGATTTGGGGGGGGATTCTTTTCAGTTTGCACAATTACTGTTTATTTATTTGCCTGTTTTTATATATATATATATATATATATATACAGAATTTTATTTTTGCTGTGCATTATGGGTTTTACAGAGTAATATGTTTACGTATCTGCTGTGCTGTTGCAAGTAAGAACTTCAAAAAGAGTTTATATGATAGGTTTCATAAGACAATAGAGTACTCTCGACTCTGGAATAATGGCCACGAGTAAAAGATTAAGAATACTTGAGAAGTGATACAACATAATTGATCAAAATGGTGCAAAGTTCTCGTAAAGTGATTGTGGAATGATTGGAACTTCACCCCCGGACTTTCATCTATCCACCTACTGTTTTTGTACTGTAACTGTAACCCATACTGGATATAGGAATCCTATTATCCATTCTATTATCCATTGTCTTTTTATAGATATGTATATAGCACTGCAGAAACTGTGCACCTTATCCCCCCCCCCCCCCCCCCCTCTTTTTGTCTTGTTTTTGCACTGAGTAGGAGCAGTTTTTAATCTCACTGTACACGTGTATAGTGACAATAAAAGGCATTCTGATTCTGATTCTGGTATTATTGACAAATGAGTCTAACTAAAAAGCGTGCATTTAAGAACACAAATAGTACAAAGGGAGAGACTGGGAGATATTGCACCATAAATTATCGTGTAAAAATCAGAATCAGGTAAAACCATAATAGCTTTTAAAAAGTATTGAATAATAATTAGAAAAAGTAAAAAATAATAGTAAGCGTAGTGAAATTAGATTCAGTATATGGTATTTAGTTATGGTGCCACCATGCTAAGCTCCATTAAGTTATTAATATATTTTTAATTAGCTGATGATCGATGTTCTATGCAAATGTTAACCCATTACTGCCTACTGCTCTGTTAGTTTACTAAATCCATTTTATTTTTCATTTAAAATCAATTCTCCCATTCCTGCTCTCATGATCAGCTGGAATGGATTGTTACTTGTGTGAGGAGTAGATAAGCTCAACTGTAGCATTTTTGTCAGTATACTTTGAGTGGTCATTTTATTTCATGATGCTTCAGTTTCAAAGGTCTTTTATTGTCACATGTACCAATGAAGGCGCAGTGATATGCGGATTATCATATAGCCATATGAAGAAAAAAGCAAGACACACAACTACATAAAAGTTAACATAATCATCCATCACAGCGGATTCCCCACATTCCTCACTGTGATGGAAGGCAAAAGAAAAATCTTCTTCCTCATTGTTCACCTGTGTTCGGGGCCTTTGAACTCTCTGCTGTCGCCGCTATGGACGGCCCGATGTACAGGCCATCTCGCCGGGATCATCAAAATTCCTGCGTCGGAACGGAGGAACACACTCGCGGCTTGGAATTTCGGAATTAGCCGCTTCTTACCGGAGACTGTGGCTTCCGAAGAACAGGCCAAGCTGGGCGGAGCTCCAACACTAGCGATCCCTGGAAAAAGATCCCAGGCCTCCGCGATGTTAAGGTCAGCATCATGCCCGTAGCTAGAAGCTCCGCAAACCACAGCTCCACAATGTTAAAGTCAGCAGGGCCAACACTCCGGAGCTCCAACTCTGTTTAGTTTAGTTTAGTTTAGAGATACTGCGCGGAAAAAGGCCCTTTGGTCCATCAAGTCCGCACCGATCAGCAATCCACATACATTAACAACATCCTACACACACACTAGGGACAATTTACACATACACCAAGCCAATTAACCTACAAACCTGTACGTCTTTGGAGTATGGGAGGAAACCGAAGATCTCAGAGAAAACCTACACGGTCACAGGGAGAATGTACAAACTCCATACAGACAAGCACCCATAGTCAGGATCGAACCTGGATCTGTGGCGCTGCAAGCACTGTAAGGCAGCAACTCTACCTCTGCGCCACCATGCCGTTCCAGGCAGATGGATTCAAGATGTTGCAAGGTGTTGCATTTTTATGTGACAAACCAGGGCAGGACTTACACAATAAATGGAAGGGCCCTGGGAAGTGTGGTACAATCAAGAGACCTTGGGGTGCAGCTACATAGTTCTGTGAATATTGTGGTGAAGATTGTGTTTGGCACACTTGCCTTCATCAATCAGGATATTGAGTAGTACATCACTTACAAGATGTTGATAAAGCCATATTTGGAGCAATATGTACAGGGTGCAAAAAAGATTTAAGATGCTCCCAGATCTGGAGGTGTATAAGATCATGAGGGAAATAGATGGAGTAGATGTACAGAGTATTTTATTCAGAGTAGGGAGGGGGAGGGGGGGGGGGGGGGCTCAAGAACCAGAGGACATACATTTAAGGTGAGAGGGGAAACATTTAATAGGACCAGTGGGGCAACATTTTCACAGAGAGGGTAGTGGGTATATGGAATGGGCTTCCAGAGGAGCAACTTAAGGCAGGTACTGTAGCAACATTTTTTAAAAAATATCAACCAGTACATGGACAGGAGAGGTTTCGAGGGATACGAGCCAAACGCAGGCAGGTGGGACTCCATAGAGGGGCATCTTGGTCAGCATGGACAAATTAGGCCAAACGGCCTATCTAAACTGTGTGACTCTATTACCCTATGAGTACAATTAAGCCATGCACAATTACAACAGGAGGTACAAAGAAAAAAAATCACCAAAGTACAGAATATAGTGTTACTGCGTTGCAATTGTTCAGCTCCAGGGAAAGTGCAATTAAAAGGAGTGCAAGGGCTGCCATAAAGGAGGTTGGGAGGTCAGGTCTACATCTTCTGCCAGTAAATGGTCTGTTCACTAGTCTGAAAACAGCAGGGAAGTACATGTTTCTGAAGCTGGTGATACGTGCTTTCAAGCTTTTGTATCATTTGCCTGATGGCTAAGGGTGGAAGAGGGAATGACTGGTGTGTAACTGGTCGTTGATTATGCTGGCAATGGACTGCTCCCAAAAGCAAACCTTAATATATTCCACCAATTCTTCGTCTACAAAACTCTCGCCATTTTGGTTTGTCCAATCAACAGGTAGATTAAAATCTCCCATTACGATAACAGTTCCCTTCAAACCTGCCCTTGATATTTCCCAGTTTGTGCTCTGATGTATTAAGACTTGTATTTTAGGGTGTTACAGACCTATTCCACCCAGATTACCCTTTCCCTAGCATTCATGATATCAATCGAAACTGATTGCACGTCATTATTTAATCCCTTTATATCACAATTCAGCACTGCTGTCGGATCTTCCTTGATTAACGACTCCAACCCTCTTTAGCTTGTTCTTTTGGAACAGTGTATAACTAGGAACATTGAGCGCCTCGCTCTAATCACCCTGTCACCACATTTCTGTAGTAGCTACTCCATCACACTCATATGTTGCTATCTGTGCTATCAACTCATCCATCTTCTGCAAATGCTATCTACATTCAAATAAATAACATCAATCTTTAATATTTTTACTGCTGGCTGCAACTCTGGATTTGGTCCATGTTGCATATTATCATTTACATTTTCAGCCATGGTCCATCACACCATTTTTTCCCCACCCCATCCTGTGCCTGATTTATTTTTTGCTGATTTATTAAATCTTCTGTTCTTGGAGCCTTTCCCCCTTCAATTTAAAGTATCATCTGCAACCCTTTTTATCCAATTCACCAGCAGACTTGTCCCAGATGGTTCAGGTGGAACCAGTCCCTATGGAGCAACTCCCTCCTGTCCCACCACTGACGCCAGTGTCCCGTGAGTTGGAACCCATGTCTTCTACACCAAGGTTTGAGACATACATTTACCTCCAATTCTATTTATCCTTTGCCAATGTGTAAGTGGTTCAGGTAATAATTCAATAAGTAATAACACCAAAGACAACTAATAGCCACACAACTATCCTAACCAAAAGTGTTTGATCTTCATTCCAATTCTCCATAAGCTTAATCACCCTTGCCCCTCCCACCAGCACTGATGGCCTTGTCCTTTCCCCACAATAAAAATCTAGTTTGTATAATAAATCAGGCGTAATTCAGTTTTGAGCAATAATTTATCACCAGTACTGATGAAAAGCAAATTATCTTTCCTGTACATTGAGAATGAACATTGCTGTTCCAGCTTCATATCCCAAAGGAACTCAACAACAGTCACAATGACACAAAGACAGGCTTAATAAGGAAACATTTCTTCATTCACTCCCCACACCAGTCTCAGGTAGAGCCTTCAAAGAGATGGAATTAGATTCAACATTTTTTCTTCATAGTTTTCAGATGAACAAATAACTGATAAAAAGATTTCATTTGAAAGGATTCCTTCCACCACTTCTTTTCTCTGAAATTGAAAATTCTGATACCCAGAACAACCCCTCTAAATAAAACAATTCTCAGAAGTAACCTACCGCACAATACGATAACTGAAAGTAGATGTTGAAATGTCAAATTTTATGGTAGCTCTCCTTACATTTCCACCATAAGGCTCTGTGTTGTTCAATACCATGGGCTTTGACTCATAATTTTCACTGATCAGATGAACAATTCTCAACAACATCCCACACATAAATGATTTGCAATATTCCTCAACATAAAGGCATCAATTTGTGTAAGCTTGTGCATGGCAGTCCCTTCACGTTATGAATTGTAAATTACATCTCTTTGTTTTCCGAAAGACCTTGGAAAATTCCCAAAGCTTTTTTTATGATCAAGTTTCATTTACAATATTAACAACTGCTCCTTTTCTATTATGATGCACACAATTAGACAAAATTTGACAACACACCCGTAATTGGCAACAGCTGTTTTTTTTACCTGATCAAAAAAAAAATCAACAATGTGTTTACTTTACTGATTAAAGAACTAAAACAAATGTAGAGAACAGAGTTTTAATCTGGGTTTAAATCAATAATTAAAAAACTCAAATGCGGCAATTAGACTTTTCAGTTAATGAGTTAATTGGTGTTTGTTCATTGAAGTCCAATGTCTATAAAATACTTTTTACTCCAAAATCCACATATAGAGGGAAAATAAAACATAATTAAAATGGGAAAAGGGGTACCTGATGATAGAAAAAGGGGCTGCCTATCAGATTAGAAATATTTAGAGTGGCTCAACACAGCATGTTCATGTAGTTCATAACTGGCCACACTGCATGTCTATTTTAAAATATATATCAATTTAAGTTTCCCTTACAAATCTGGGGGAAAATTCCTTCCAACAACCATAGAAATGTGTTATTTATTGCGCCTAAGCATTATTTAAATCGATCAGACCAGTGGTTGTCGCCTGTGGGCTTTGCATTTAATGTTTTTTTCCATTGTCTGCATGAATGGAAGACAAGGTGAGAAACCTACATAAGATTCAGTCGACTGGATTATTGTTAAATAGAGTAACTTATTGCCCAGGGCTTCCAAGCTCACTAGCTCAAGAACAGCAAGAGTAAAAAAGGTTGGTTCCAATAGAGAAATTTCCACTTACAGTAGATCATAGGCCTGTGATATCTGGACTGAAAATGATGCAAAATAAAACATTCCTTGTGCCTGCAAATGTTACACATTTCTTAATTCACTGCATATTTTTGTGCCTCTTTATACCACTGTTGTATCTTCTTCCACCACCACCCTTGATAGCACATTCCGGCACCCAGCACTTTGTGTAAAAGATCTTGCCCTCCACATCTCCTTCATTCATTCCTCCTCTCACCTTAAAGCTATGTCCTCTCACAACTTCACAAGTGATAGGATGGTTAGGCCATTTGGCACATCGAGTCTACTCTGCCATTCAATCATGGCTAGATCCTCCTAATCCCATTTTCCTGTCTTCCTCCCATAACCCTTCGCTCTCGTTCTAATCAAGAATTTGTCTATCTCTGCCATAAGAATATCCACTGACTTGCCCCCACAGCCCACTGTGGCAATGAGTTTCACAGATTTAAGGGCCTGTCCACTTTCACGACCTAATTCCCAACCTTTTTTACTCGTGGCCATTTTTCATCATGCTAGAAAAAACGCCCCGACCTACTTGATGCCACGAGTGCCTACGACTAGCATCATGGCCTGCTACGACCTACCTACGACCCCCTACGACCTCGTGAAGACCATGCTGCGAGTATGAGTCAAGGGCAAACTCGGCAGAGGTCGTGCATTAGGTTGTGAGTGGGACAGGCCTTTAACTACCCTCTGACTAAATAAGTTCCCCCTCAACTCCTTTCTAAAAGAGCGCTCTTTAATTCTGAGGCTCTGACCTCTGGTCCTGGATTCTCACAACAGTGGAAATATCCTTTCAATATCCACTCTATCGATGCCTTTCAATGAGCTCCCCCCTCTTGGTTCTTGGTTACTTGGTCCTCCAAAATATTCCAACTGGAATTTAAACTGGAGGTGGTGAACGGAGGGGTTTAGCCGGAGAGGGTTATTGGGAAGAAAGTGCCACTTTAAATTTAGTTGCATCTGGCTGGGCAACCGTGGGTTGGTGGAGATTATTCCATGCTTTAATAGTGCGTGGAAAGAACGAATTGCTGTACACATCTGTCTTTGTGGGTGGGACCACAAATTGGATCGAATGCCCTCGTCTGCTCCTAATTGGTTTGGGGTTGGTGTAGGTCTTGTGATCTATGTCTAGCTAACCATTTAACATTTTGTAAAAACAGGTCAAACGGTGAGCTTCACGTCTGTCTTGGAGAGGGTTCCACCCCAGAGAATTCAGAAGTTTGGTGAGACTCGCTTCTCTCTCATAGGTGTTAGTAACAAATCGAGCGGCCTGTCTTTGAACACGTTCAATGAATTAAATGTTTTTAACTGTGTATGGGTCCCAAGCTGCAACTGTGTAGTCGAGATGAGGTTTAACGAGGGTGAAATACAGCTTCTCCTTGACAGAAGCTGAACAATGATGGAAGTTGCGCCTCAGGAAGTTTAGGACACCTGTTGCTTTCACTGTTACATGATGAGTCTGACCATTCCAACGTAGATCATTCTGCAATTTGATGCCAAGATACTTGGTTTGTTTGGATTCTTCAAGGGTGACACCAAGTATGTTGTAAGATGTGACGCCTGGATCTCTTTCTGGTGACATGCATGATTTCACATTTGGAAGGGTTGAACTACACGTCCCATTGTTGTGACCTCTCGACCATAGTATCGAGATCCTTTTGGAGAGCATCTTCATCATCAGCTGACTTAATTGGACGGTACAGAAAACAATCATCAGCGAATACTCTGGTCGTACTTGCGACTTTTTCATGGATGTCATTGATGTAAAGCAAAAATACATGTGGGCCAAGTACTGTGCCCTGGGGTGTACCACTCAAGACTGGGTGCCAATTGGAGCTCTTTCCGTTCACACACACGCACTGAAGACGTTTTGTCAGGAAACTGGAAATCCATTGTTTCGTGTTGGAACGCATACCGTAGAAGTCAAGCTTCCAAAGCAGTCTCTGGTGTGGGATGACATCAAATGCTTTAGAAAAGTCCAGTACAAATAAATCCATGTTGACGTTACTGTCAAGGTGCTTGGCCAGGTCATTTGTTGTCAGGATAAGTTGCGACTCGCATGATCTATGCCTCCTAAATGCATGTTGGTTGTCGGCAAGAATATTATGTTTGCTCACGAGATGCATCAGATTACTATCAATGATATGCTCCAGCAATTTACAGCAATTACTTGTTAGTGAAACAGGACAATAATTTGCTGGGTTGGTGGTTGAACCTTTCTTAAAGAGAGGAGTGATGTTGGCCTTCCTCCAATCCAGCGGTACATCGTCCCAGCCAAGCGATTGTCGTAAAATGAACTGTAAAACTGGAGATAGTTCTTTGGCTGCGATCTTGAAGGCTTGATTTTGTATCTGATCTGGTCCAATTGCTTTTGTGGTATTAATGTTGAGCAATAACTTCTTGACACCGTCAACCTCAATTTTAATAGCAGGCATATCAGCATATGGGCTGGGCAGAAGGACTGGAAATGATGAAGGCTCCACATCTTCCCGGGTGAAAACGTGTTGGAATTGGTTCGCAAGAGCTTCTGCTTTCGCCTGGTCCTCAGTGATCAGGCAGTTGTTCACTTTTAGCATCTGGACACTTGTATTGTCTGTCCTTCTGGATTTCACATATTTCCAAAAAGCCTTGGGTTGTTCTCCCCCAAGAATAGAGGAAACATGTTGTCTATGAGCACTCCTAATTGCATGATTGACTTGCTTTCGCACACTAGTAAAATTGTCCCAGTCCAATTTTGTACCCCCTTTTTTGACACGGATATAAAACTTCTCTTTCTTACTGCAGAGACGTTTCAGTTTTGCCCTAAACCAAGGAGGACGCATATGGCCCTCGATTAGTTTTTGAGGAACATGATTTGTGACAATATTATCTAAAGAGTTTTTCAGCCACACCCAGATGTCTTCTACGGATCTTTTATCTGGTTGCAGATTGAAGAAATCTTTTGCCAGTTTTTTGGCTAAGCCTTTAAATTCCTCGCTGTTCACTTTTTTCCCCAGAGGGAAAAATTTTTCACGGTGGTTTTGAAGGGACTTTAAACGCAATTTTGCTTGGATAATATAACGATCACTAATTCCTGCACACGATGAAACTTCCGAGATTAAATGTGGGTGTGAAGTAAACAGTAAATCTAAAGGGTTACACAAAAAGCAGGAGAAACTCAGCAGGTGCAGCAGCATCTAAGGAGCGAAGGAGATAGGCGACGTTTCGGGTCGAAACCCTTCTTCAGACTGGTCAGGGATCAGGGAAACGAGAGATATAGACAGTGATGTGGAGAGATAGAGAACAATGAATGAAAGGTATGCAAAAAAGTATCGATGATAAAGGAAACAGGCCATTGTAAGCTGTTTGTAGTGTGAAAATGAGAAGCTAGTGCGATTCTCCTCAATTGATGGGTCCAGCCAAGATTCAGACCCAATAAGAATATCAGGGTTTTCAGTTTCAATAAATGAATTGATCACAGCACATTTTCCTCTTACACTGCGACAATTTATAACAGCTATTTTGATTCTGTGTTCATTGCTGACCTCATTTCGATCAATATCGTCTCCAGCCCCGCGGATCCGCTGGCTTTCTCCGGCCCCGCTGCTCTGCTGGCATTCTTCAGCCCTGCGGCTCAGCTGGCGGGCTCCAGCCCCGTTGACCAGCTGGCGGGCTCCAGCCCCGCGGCTCAGCTGGCAGGCTCCAGCCCCGCTGCTCCGCTGGCGGTCTTCAGCCCTGCGGTTCACCTGCCAGGCCCCAGCCCTACTGCTCCAGTGCTCCATTGCTCTGACGAGCTCAGGAGCAAGACGGAGATCGCCCCTCAGCTTTCTAAACTCCAGCGGGTAGAGGCCCAGTACTGTCAAACTCTCATACTTGAAACTTCCACCCTGAGTAAATGATTCAGACTGTCTAGCCGAACTAAGCCTCTCGATTATTCTAAACTTCTATCAGGTCTCTCTTCAACCTCTGATTCTCCAGAGAAAACAATCCACATTTGTCCAATCTCTCCTTACAGCTACCACTCTCTAATCCAGACATCATACTGATGCACCTCTTCTACATCCTCTCCAAAGCCTCCACAACCTTTCTGTAATGCGACGTCCAGAAGTTCACACAATACTCCCAATGTGATAAAACAAAGTTTTATAAAGCAGCAAAATGACTTCCTGACTCTGATAGTCAATGTTCCAACCAATAAAAGCAAGCATACTGGATGCCTTCTTTATCATTCCTTCTGTTCATTCCTATGGACTTGGACCCTAAAACCATAAGAAAATGGTGATGGAAGAAAAACTGAGCCTTTACAGGTTTGCTCCATTTCAACAGACTGTTATTTATTGTTCTGCAAGTAGCAAGTATTATTGACAGCAGTCATAATACACAAATCCTCTAATTAAATCTCAAACATTCACGTTGGATTTCACGAGCAGAACACAGTAAGATTTGTAAATTTTATAGCAACTTTCACGTCTCAAAGTATGTTCCCACTGGTGCAATTCTTTAAAGTGTAGTCACTGTTTCGGAGAGGTGAACCAAAACTACCAAAAGCAGATAATCAGTATTTGTGAAAGTTACCAAAATATATAAATATTGGTCAGAAAACCAGGGGGGATGACTGCTTTGCTCTTCTTTAGCAGTCAATGAAATAACTAACATATCCCCCTGAAAGGTTACACTTCTGACAGCGTAGTAGCACCTCCGGAAGGTACCAGAGTTTCAGCATAGATATTTCTGCTCTAGCCTTGGAGTGGGACTTGAATCCATTATCTTGACTCATGGTACTGTTGTCTGAATCATGGCTGACTCATGAAAGTATTTCACTTGGGCAGCTTACAGTCTAGTGGTATGAATATTGATCTCTTTAACTGAAGAAGGGTCTCGACCCAAAAAAACACCCACAGTCTAAAGGGTCTCGAGCCGAAACTTCACCCATTCCTTCTCTCCAGAGATGCTGCCTGTCCTGCTGAGTTACTCCAGCTTTTTGTGTCTATCTTCTATCTTTATTTTCTGCCTGGATGTTATAATGGAATGCCACAATTTGGATGTCACATTATATTCTTCAGATTAAATAGTAACGATGGTGTTGCTGGAAAACATTATCTTAATCACACCATCAAAATCACATTAAAATAATCATTATAAAATAAACACTCAGGATATCCTATTGACTAAATATTTCTAAATATATATATATTAATTGCTTCAACTGAGTTGAACAAACTCCCATTTCAAGTTCAAACTTGCACTAACAGGCATCAATCAAACTTTCAAAAGAATGCATGATCAAAAATGTACAGAAATCTAAAATGAAAACAGAAAATGATGGAGAAACTCGGCAGGTCATGCAGCATTAATGGAGAGAGGAACAGACTTAATATTTCAGATTGCGGTTCTTTCAAACAGAAAAAAGTAAGGAAAGAAGGTATTTTAACCCGCAAAGAAGGCAGAGAGAATAAATGGAATACCAATGATAGGCTGGAGAAAGAGGACAGATGACAACACTGCTGCTAGTACCAGCTCAGAGAAGTTCTCGACCTGAAAATGTCACCTGTACCTTTTTCTCCAGAGATGCTGTCTGACCCGCTGAGTTACTTCAACTTTTTCTGTCTATCGAGGGTGGTGAATGTTTGTTAATCATTGCTGAACTGCCTGAAGGAGGTGTGAATAAGAGATAAATTTGGGCAGACGAGAGGAAAAAAAATCAATGCTGCAATCTTGTGATGCAAAACCAGTATTTCTGAGGCACCAACATTTTTTTTAAGTAATGTAAATATTCAATAAGTTAACATCTATGAAGAGAGAAAAAATGAGTTAATGCTTTGGCATAATTACCCTACATCAATAGTCAGCCATTTAAGTGCCAAAACTAATCCTCAAAACTACTCTAATCCACATTTACTCTTCTTCCAGACAGACGAACAAGCATTCGCCAACCTCTTTTAAACAGCACCAACATAATTTGTAATATGAAGATTCCTTTAGTCAACTGATGGTATACAGACCCTTAGTTCTCTCCATCCCTCTCCTTTCCCTGCAACTGCAAGCACTCCAGTTTATTCACTTTTGCTACTCTGATAAAAAAAGTCACTAACCTGAAATTAAGGAGTTTTCTGGACATGTAGAGTCAAAGAGTCAAATAGTTATATAGCATGGAAACAGGCCTAACTCGCCCACACTCGCCAACATGTCCCAGCTACACTAGAACCCATCCGCCCACATTTAGTCCATATCCCTCCAAACCTATCCTATCCATGTATTTGTGCAACTGCTTCTTAAACGTCAGGATAGTCCCTGCCTCAACTACCTCCTGTGGCAGCTTGTTCCATACACGCACCATCTTTATGGTTAAATAATGTAGTGATCAAAAGAGTCTGAAGAAGGGTCCCAACCCAAATCGTCACCTATCTATGTTCTCTTGGGATGCTGCCTGACCCACTGAGTTAAGGGGCTGTCCCACTGCGGCGACCTAATCCGTGAGTTCAGAAGTGTATCTTCGACTTTCAAGTTCGAGGGCACTCTCCTGGATAACCTTGAGCCGGATCGACCGTCAGCGATGAAACTGCGAGTTGGATCGACCGACCACACACACACACACACACACACACACACACACACACACACACACACACACACACACACACACACACACACACACACACACACACACACACACACACACACACACACACACAGCAAAGGCGGGGGAAAGCGGGGGCACGTTGTCGGAAATTCGCACCCACGATGAAGAGGAAGGTAAAAGACAGTAAAGGTAAAAGATTAGGTCGCCGCAGTAGGACAGCCGCTTTACTCCAGCACTTTATGTCTTAACCTGAAACATTCACTGTTTTTGCCCTCCACAAATTTGCCAATCCTGAAAAGCATGTACAGCACTTTTTATTTTCATTTCCTTGCGCCCTCCTTTTAAAACACCAATTCTACTAAATGACTCAAACCATTTATTTTTTTCGAATGCTATCTTTTTTTGAAACATTTAAAAAATGTGGCATGAATTTTCGGAAAGGTGACCTTTCTCAGTTCCTAATGTACAGTTACTGCAGTGCAGATAATTAGGTTTTAATTAGCTGTCATGCTAATAACTGGTAAAGCAACATTAGGCAAAGGCCACATGCGCTGTTAAACTTTAAAACCCACAGTCCAAACTGTGCTGCTCTAAGGTTTGCTCCTGAAAGTGTCATAATTCCCCATCGAAATATACTGAAGGCAAAAAAAGTACACTGCACGTATGGTATACACACTATGTACATGGTATAAATTTCATGCCTATGGAATATACAAAGGTGCTCAGGTTCTATACATTATGCATAGGATACATATACTATGCATGTGGTATATGTACTATGCACTTGGGAGATTCACTATGTACATGGTATATAAGTACTGTGCACATGGTATCTGTACTATGCACATTGTTTCATCGTCCATGCACTATTTGTGTTGTAGTTACACTATGTACATGATATATACATTATACATTGTATATTCATTCACCACAACAATCTGTCATCATTTCAGTCCATAAACCATTTTATCAATATGTTAATTAAATTAACTCATAGGTTAACCATTATATGTCCAGTACCTCATTAATTTAGGTTTTCACTGATGAATCCAATCCTTTTGCCTCCCTCAATTTCTCTTTCTATGCCCAATATGTTTTGAATTTGCCATTTGAAGTTACTCGTTCACTTCAGTAACCCTGTTGTTAATCTCTGAGTCCTTCAATCTGGTTAGTTACAAATGAGCATGACAGCCTGTCCTGTTCAGTCAGGTTTCAGATGCCTGATGCCCCTCAGTGTGATGTTCACTCTCATTTTAAATTAGCGAGCTGCCTCACAGAAAATAGTTAAATCCTAGGGCATATCTGATATAGTCACCGGAACCCTGTGGACATCATCTACCCATCAAATGTTGACATTTAATTTTTATTGTTCAAAACAATGGCTTGTTCTTCAGTATCAGGAAGTGTTACTCTAATATTGTTTTTTTTAATCTTTAAGTACACACCAGCAAAACGTTCTTCAGATTTAAAAAAAAAGAAAGATTTTGAAAAAAGAGAGAGAGAGAGAGAGAGAGAGGGGTCAGGACGGGACACTCCAAGCGGAAGGGGTAGTCCAGCGCCCGCGGTGAACGAGGAGTGGTGGCGGCGGTGACAAGTGGGGAGGGTGGTGCTGGAACTGGAGCGAAGGCTGAGAGGGCTTGGGATGACGCCAAGAAAGAAACCACCGCTGGAACCAAGGACGAGGCTGGGTCCAGGGTCAAGGATGAGCCCGGAGATGAAGTCGGGGCCTGGACAGGAGCCCAGGCGGCTGCCAAGCTGATGGCTGGAGTCTGGAGATGAAGTCGGGGCCTGCACTGGGCCTGGGCTGGAACCAAGGACAAGCCTGGGTCCTAGGTCAGGGACGAGCCCGGAGATGAAGTCGGGGACTGGACTGGAGCGCAGGTGGTGCCGAGCTGATGGATGGAGTCTACAGCCAGGGCTGAGCCGAGTACGAGAACCAGACCGAGGTTCCAGACCCTGGCGCTGCTCTACAACCTAGGCAGATCCTGAGGCAGGGAATGGGAGTGAGGGGAGGAGGATGAGGGAAATGAGGAGGGAGATGGGGTGAGGAGTGTGGTGGTAGAGATGTGGGGGGTGGAGGAGGGAGATGGGGAGGGGTGGAAGAGGGACTTGCCCCCTCCCTATCTACCCTCACTCCCACCCTCCCTACCCCCCTCATTCTACACCCTTTCCTCTCTACCCCCCTCCCCCTCCCTCTCCCCCTCCCCCTCCCTCTCTACCCCCCCCCCCCCTCTCCGTCTCTACCACTCCTCCCTCTAGGGATTGAAGAGGGTGAAGAGGAGGAGGGAGTGCTGGGGGATGAGGAGAAATGAGGCTCACCTATGCAGTTGGGGGCTATGCATGAGTGGTGCAATATTCCGTTGGGGGAACGGGTGAGTGGTGGAATCTTGCATTGGTGGAGCAGACCCAATGTGTCTGCACTTGGTCTAGTAATCATTAAAAGTCCGTGTTTTATTTTACAGATGGCAAAGTTGAGGGCCGTGCTTTCCAAGCTGTTTAATAGGGGCTGGGGGAGGTGTTTGGTCCGCGGCATTAGAGACGCTATGAGAGTCATAGAGTCTTACATGCCCACACTGACCAAGATGTTCCATTTACATTAATCCCACCTACCAGCCCATATCCCTCTAAACCTGTCCTATATGTGTACCTGTCTAATTGTTTCTTAAACATTGCAATAGTCCCTGACTCAACCATCTCCTCTGGCAGCTCATTTCATACACCTACCACCCTTTGTGTGAAAATGTTATTCCACAGATTCCTGTTATACCTTTCCACCTTCACCTTAAAGCAATGTATTCCCCTACTCTAGGCAAAAGACTGTGGGTCTACCCAATCTATTCCTCTCATGATTTTATACACCCCCATAAAATTACCCCTCATCCTCCTGCACTTCAAGCAATAGAGTCCCAGCCTGCTCAACCTCTCCCTATTGGTCACCCTTGAATCCTGGCAACATCCTCATAAATCTTTGCTGTACCCTTTTCAACTTGACATGCCTTCCAAATAATCAAAACCAGCCCTCCACATTGCAACCAGATAAATGTGAACATAGGGTGACCACAGACAACGATTCGGTACAGTGGTCAAACGTCATTAGGATTCAGTCCATTGTGTTCTTTCAGTTATTGAAGTTGGAAATGATGACCTTTAATTCTGTTTTACCGCTGCATTTAAAAGCAATGAAACGCCTATCATGAGTAATTTTTCCAATAGTTATTTTACACCTGAAAATAGTATCATACTTTTAAAAGGTCTTATGGTTAAATTATGCTTTAAAAGAGTTGAGCAATATCTTGCATACAATCTTATACTTGTTTTAATGTGGTGTTCAATTTACAAGTAAATATGGGATCAAGTTAGAAAATCATAAGAGAGGTGAGATTAACAATGGGATGTGTCATTTCTTTCTAACAATGTGATTTTTTTTTTTTAAAGCCTGTTATTAGATACAGCCTCCACTGACACAATTAATCCACTGTGTTTGGTAATTATCTTCTTAGTTATACTGCACCCAGTATCTTTCTCATAACTGTATATCACCTTTGTCCTTTAACTATAGCAGAGTTGTTGAACACCATAACCATTCTAAGAACCTGTCATTAAAGAATATTTTTAACACAGTGGCTTAAAATATATATTGCTTTAAAACTGACACACTACATTAGAAAAAGCAGCCTCACATTTATCAGTAAAGCTCTGCTACGCTGCACAAAAAAGCCGCTTAATCAATTTGAAATATGATTTTCATTAATGTTTGTTTCATGGAGATTATGTCTCAAAATTCACTGTCACAAAGCGCAATAATGACCATTGCTGACATCTTCATAACCGTAATGAAGAAGAGAAATCTATGATTTGCTACTGATGACAGTATTACTCTTAGAGAATTACCCCATGCAATCAGCTTAAAATCACTGATCTGACAAATGCTTCAACGCCTGATTCATGATTCTCACTCCATTCAGTATCCAATCTCAATACATATTCTTATATGGTCTCTCTCAACTTGCTTATAAAGTTGCCTGCCAAATCAGTGCCAACTGCCAACTAGAGTATCATTGAATCATTGAGTGCTGTTGCTTGTCCTGTGAAATAAGTTATTTTAAGGTTTATGATGTTTGAGCTTCTACCTTAAAACTATCTTTACACCCCAGTTTTATTTTGCTCTCCATAAATTGATTAAAAAGTTATTGTTTGATTTGTAGTCTGTCCAAATTCTTCAAAATGATTTTTGCTCAGATATACATTCTGCCAATGGAGAGTCCATGAAGGAATCTGGGAAATGCAGACTATACTGCTGAATCTTAGTGGGTAGCTCCCATTCCACTTAACTGCAAGCACCACCGCTTGGCCACTGATTCCAAAATACAATTATCATCTAATTACTGGCATTTATTTTTCTTTGAAGATTGTTTTCAGGGGGACTTCAGAATGTGTACCTCCTTAACCTGATTCCTTTAATACACTGCCCTCCATAATGTTTGGGACAAAGACCCATCATTTATTTATTTGCCTCGGTATAAATTTGAGATTTATAATAGAAAAAAATCACATGTGGTTAAAGTGCACATAATCAGATTTTAATAAAAGCCATTTTTATACATTTTGGTTTCACCATGTAGAAATTACACTAGTGTTTATACGTAGTACCCCCATTTCAGGGCACCATAATGTTTGAGATACAGCAAATGTCATGTAAATGAAAGTAGTCATGTTTAGTATTTTGTTGCATATCCTTTGCATGCAATGACTGCTTGAAGTCTGTGATTCATGGACACCAGTTGCTGGGTGCCTTCTCTGGTGATGCTCTGCCAGGCCTGTATTACAGCCATCTTTAGCTTATGCTTGTTTTGGGGGCTAGTCCCCTTCAGTTTTCTCTACAGCATTTAAAAGGCATGTTCAATTGGGTTCAGATCAGGTGATTGACTTGGCCACTCAAGAATTTACCATTTTTTATCTTTGAAAAACTCTTTTGTTGCTTTAGCAGTATGTCTGGGATCATTGTCTTGCTGTAGAATGAGCCGCCGGCCAATGAGTTTTGAGGCATTTGTTTGAACGTTTGTATCATCATTTGAACAGTTGTATCATCAATGAAGATAAATGAGCCAGTACCTTCAGCAGCCATACATGTCCAGGCCACCACCGTGTTTCATAGATGAGGTGGTATGCTTGGAACTTGGGCAGTTAGTTCTCTCCTCCATGCTTTGCTGTTGCCATCACTCTGATATGTTAATCATCATCTCATCTGTCCACAAGACCTTTTTCCAGAACTGTGGTTGCTCTTTTAAGTACTTCTTGGCAAACTGTAACCTGGCCATCCTATTTTATGCGGCTAACCAGTGGATTGCATCTTGCCTCTTTATTTCTGTTCATGAACTCTTCTGCGGACAGTGGTCATTGACAAATCCACAACTGACTCCTGAAGCATGTTTCTGATCTGTCGGACAGGTGTTTGGGATTTTTCTTTATTATAGAGAGAATTCTTCTGTCATCAACCGTGGAGGTCTTCCTTGGCCTGCCAGTCCCTTTGCGATTAGTAAGCTCACCAATGCTCTCTTTCTTCTTAATGATGTCCCAAACAGTTGATTTTGGTAAGCCTAAAGTTTGAATGATGTCGCTAACAGTTTTATTCTTATTTCTCACTCATAATGGCTTCTTTGACTTTCATTGGCACAACTTTGGTCCTCATGTTAAACAGCAATAAAAGTTTCCAAAGGTGATGGAAAGACTCAGGGAGAGTCTAGGTGCTGAGAGCTCTCTCATACCTGCATTAAGGAGGCAATTAAGGAGGCAATAGAGAGCTTGCTGACCGGTTGCATTGTGGCTTGGTTCGGCAACTTGAGCGCCCTGGAGAGGAAAAGACCACAAAAAGTAGTAAACACTGCCCAGTCCATCATCGGCTCTGACCTTCCTTCCATCGAGGGGATTTATCACAGTCACTGCCTCAAAAAGGCTGGCAGCATCATCAAGGACCCACACCACCCTGGCCACACACTCATCTCCCTGCTACCTTCGGGTAGAAGGTACAGGAGCCTGAAGACTGCAACAACCCGGTTTAGGAATAGCTACTTCCCCACAGCCATCAGGCTATTAAACCTGGCTCGGAACTCTGAACATTAATATCCCTCCATCTGTTATTTGCACTTTATTAATTTATTAATTCATGCGTGTATTTATGTACAGAATTGTAGCCAATGCCTCTATGTTCTGTTGTGCTATGCAAAGAAAGATTTTCATTGTCCTGTCAGGGACACATGACAATAAGCTCTTTTGACTTTGACTTTGACTTGAATTAAACACACCTGAGCAATTGCAAACGCCTGTGAAGTCATGTGTCCCAAATATTATGTCCCAAACCAAAATGTTTAAAAATGGCCTTTAATAAAACCACATGTGAGTTTTTCCATTATAAATCTCAAATTGTAGAGTACAGATACAAATAAATAAATGATGGGTCTTTGTCTCAAACATTATGGAGGGCACTGTAGATGATTTAATTGCACACATTGTCGATATTGTATACTCAAGGCACGTACTAAGAGTAATCAGCACTTGGACAAGCTACAAATATTCTAAAACACAACTGCAAAGTAAAATACAACTCTATTCAACACATTTATGAATTTTATCTAACTCTCAAATATTAAGAAATCCTGAGGGTAATAACTCACATACCACCTTTCACATGTCCTGCAGTTTACTTAATTTTCTTACAAGCGTGTTTTCAGATCATTGCCTTTCATTACCTATAAATCACTTTTATTTACTCAAACAGATATGAGCAATCACACTGCTTGATTAATAGATCTGTCAGGTTTTGGGATCAAGGTGCTAATCCAAATATTTGGAATAAGATGATCAGAATTATTTACTCTAAAGGGCAGGAAAATAAGTTTAGGTATGTCATTAGCAAAATTCGAATTTTTGTGTCCATAGTTTCGTCATATCACCTCTAGATTGATTGATTAATTGACTGAACGAAACAACATGGAGCAAGCCCTTCGGTCCACCGAATCCACGCCGACAAGTGAACACCTATTCCCACTAGTTTTGTGTTACCCACTATCGCATCCACTCCCTACACACTGGAGGCAATATGCAGAGGCCAATCAACCTTCAAACCCGCACGTCTTTGAAATGTGAGAGGAAACCAGAGCACATGGAGGAAATCCACGGCATCATAGGAAGAATGGGAAAATGCCACACAGACAGCACCTGAGGTCAGGATTGAACCCAGATCTCTCTTGCTTCGAGGCAGCAGTTTCACAGCTGTGTCACTGTACCATCCAAGATTGCTGTTCTCGGCTGTTGTATCAGAAATACAAAGTACACTACTCCTACAGATGATGCTGTTTAAGAATGTCATACCTACAGTCAAAATTTATTTGCATAGTGGCATACTTTACCAAATGAAATGCTTAAGGATGATGTGACTGGTGAAGAGTCGAAATGGACCATGGGTCAAAGGTGATAACACTGCAGAAAGGGAGTTTCTTGAAATTATGGTATCAGAGTGTGACGGAAGGATGCGTTGGAAAGGAGACCAAGTGGTTCCTGAAAGGCAATGTGATTACTTTTCTTTTCACATATATTTTTTAAATATAAACCTTCAGCCATATTCACAGCAAATTCCTTACCATCATTTTCTCCCGTAACCAAGCAACAGGGCCATTTTTAATCTCTTCCTCGTATTTCAATTATCCACATCTTCTACACATCTTTAGTCCCACTTCCTTCAGTTCAGCCTTCAAACGTATTCATTCATAAGTCTCTCAACTTGCTGATAAAGTCACCTGCCAACTGACTACAAACACTTAGCAGTGTTTAGCACCTTTTAATTATCAGGCGGTTGCTAGCTGCAAGCTTGTGTCTCTCAAAATGTCTGTAATATTGGCTGATAATTTGTTCAAACCAAATCATCTACTGTGCTTTATTAAGTGGATCAAAAAGCCTTTTTCAATTGCAAATTGGGGGCACAGTGAGGTGTCACTTGGTCCTTGGGGATCTTCTGTAATTTAAATTTTTCAGTTTAATTAGTCAATCGTCTCTTGGGCTTGCTCCACAGCTGTCTTTAGTCTACCTCTCAGCTGTGCCCCGTAAATATTCTCTATCAGTCGCATCACGTTTAATTATATATCCACATTGTGCCACATTATCTTTCATTCTAAGTGCATTGTTATTTATTAACAACATTGAATTTCAAACATTGTGGGTTTATAGCCTGTCAGCTGGTGTTATAAACCAATTTCATTGTTGTCATCAAATCCATGTTTAAGCTTTGGTCCGATTCTCTTTAGTTCTTTCATTTTTTTTTCTTTCAACAACTGACAACGTTCCAAAAGTCAGCATCTGTTACATTAATAATTTGGCATCTATTTATCTATGGTTTAAAATATTGATGATAGACTTTGGAAGTTGTCAGTTTTTATATTTCTTTACAATAACAACGGAATTCCCCCAATGTCACATCTAATTTGCAGAAGCGCGTTCAGGTGACATTTTCTTCCCATGATGAAGTATTTCAAAAGAAAAAAGTAATCCTTTAGAGTTTGTATATTCAGAGAAACCTTTGGCTTGTGTTGAAGTTTCAAAGTAAACATGCATTGCCATATTTTGTAACATTTAGTACCTACATAGAATTTAAAACTAATTCAGTGATGCAAATGTAACAAAACAGAAAACACTAAAACTTAATAGAGAGGACAGCCTAATAAGCAATCACAACATTCCTCTATCTGAAAACTGAACTCTGCAATTAACTCTTGCTCAACAATGCCCCTTTCAATATATAGCTGCAGGAACATGCAATTCGATCATAATCTCCACTTTGATATAACATTTTTGTACAACTGATTTAAATTCTGATTACTAACCAATCATTGTTTTCATTTGCATTTTGTAATAATGGGAGTTGAGATTTTTTTAATTAATTTTAGATTATGTGTACAATATCATTCTGATCACATATTATTTTGAAAATCAAATGTAAAGGCAACAGAACTTTACTGATCTGAATCCACATGTTACTCCACCTATTTTTACAAGCAATCTCACCTCTACTGAGGAAAGATCTTGACCCAAAACATTGTTTGTCCATATGTCTCCATGGATGCTGCCCGACCCGGTGAGTTTCTCCAACAATTTGTTTTCAAACTAAATTTAGAATTACATTTGCGAAAACCCGTTACAATATTTAATTTACAACCAGGATTGATACTAACTTGTTTAGCTCTGGACATTGACATTTATTTGAAGCCTGTTTCAAGAATGTAGTATTACTTTGATCACTAGCCTGCCTTGCAAATTACTCCACTCTGGACATGCTCTCATTTCAGTCCTGCCAGTGGGAAAAAGATATAAAAGTCTGAAAACTAATGTCTAGGTTCAGTTAAAGCTTCTTCCCAACAACCATCAGGCTATTGAACACCATGAACTCCAACTAAACTACAAACTACTAGGTCACCCTAGGGACATTGGGCTTTGTTTTGTTTCTTGCACTATATTGTGATCGTTAAGTATTGAATTTTTTTATGTTTGTTTATTATATTATCCATTGAGTATTGTGTTTACAACTCTGTTGTGCTGCAGCAAGTAAGACTTTCACTGTTCAGCTTCAGTACATATGATAATGAAACATTCTTGACTCTTGACTATTCTTTCTCCCCAAATCCCTGCTTGAGTCACAAAATCTTGTGGAAATATTCGGTGACTTTTCTCTAAACTTAGTTTTAGTGTTGGAAATAATGTAAATTCATAATAAAATCCACAATCATCAAGTGAATTAACACATCAAGAGAACTTTACAGAAATTTGATGGCACTATAATTACAAACTGTCCAGTTAATGTAAGGACAAGTGTGCAAATATATGATTAAATATTGTAAATCTGCTATTTTCACATGGAGTCACCATTTTAAAAGGATAACACAACTGAAAGTATTTTCTGCATTATCTTATTCATACATTAAGTTTCACAATGGACTCTGCAACAAATTGTTATGGGCCTGTCCCACCTAGGCGATTTTTCAGCGGACTGCTGGTGACTATCAAGTTGCCGGCAGTCGCATGAAAAACCGGGAACTGGAACGGCGACTGTCAGAGTGGAACACAAACACACACACACATCACAAAGGCTGGGGCCAGGGCAAGCGGGGGAGCACTATCGGAAATTCACATGGTACAAACCCACACACTGCGATGAACATGATACAGACACACACTGCGATGAACAGGAAGGTTGGCGCTGTAATTAAGATGGCTAGCACAGTGTACAGTAAGTCCTTTAAAAGAGGGGAGAAGGGGAGAGGAGGAATGGAGAAGGAGTAGAGATAACTTTTAAGAAGCCAAACAACTTTAAATAAGCCAGAGATACACAGCGATGAAGTTTGGCGGGCATTTAACATTACCGGTCGGTTATCCTTGGTTCTGAAAACTCCTGCTTACGTTTTTTTTCTCCCAATTAGCCTAAGTTGTCAGCAAAGGCGATTAACTAAAACTATCTATGACTACCTCAACTACCCATAACTACATGGCGACCCCACTACAACTGCACCTACAACTACAGGATTATCGATTTTCTCCATGACAACCAATTTTTGGTCACAGAAAAATTTTCAACATGTTGAAAATTTTTCAGCGACCTTACTGAGGCCGCGACTAGTTCCCAGAATGCGGGAACTCCTCGCGACCATGAAGGAGACTCACCAAAGACCACCAGAGAACATGTGCCGACCATGTGGCGAGCTAAGTGGGACAGGCCCATTAACGATCTGTGTTATCAATGATATACACGTATAGGATTAAGTACTTAACAGTAACCTTCTTAAATATATTTACCCCCCCCCCTCCAAAATAAGAACCAGAATCAAGGAAAAAATATCAAGAGATAATGCAATATCTTTACAGTTTGAAGCAGACCATTTCCAGAATTTTTACAGCTACACTCAGGGCTAACACTTTTCTTCTAAAAAAAGTTACCTTCAAAGCGATAATACAGAATCAAAGTATTTTAAATCCTGGCATCCAATTATTATTTAGTGTAATTATGGGATAACATGAAAATTTAAAAAGGAAATGGAGCCAATCTGAAATGAAATTAGAAGTTGCTGGAAATAGTAAAAAATAGTTAGACGCTTGCATAACAGGTTCTAACTGCTTATTTAGACAATAGACATTAGGCGCTGGAGTAGGCCATTCGGCCCTTCGAGCCAGCATCGTCATTCACTGTGATCATGGCTAATCATCCATAATCAGAACTCCATTCCTGCCATCTCCCCATATCCCTTGACTCTGCTACCTTTAAGAACTCTATCCAAAGGGACTGTCCCACTTGGCGACTGCCGGCATCATATCAGGGTCGTCAAAAGATTTTTAACATTTCAAAATCCAGCGGTGAATGTTGTGACACTTGTAAACACACCGCGCGTCAAAAATGTCATCACGCCGCTTCACGCCGTAAATTTTTTGGTAACCTGATACGTCAGTCAATGATTCCAGCAGTCGCCGAAAAAAATCGCCGAGTGGGACAATTCTCTTGAAAGCATCCAGAGAATTGGCCTCCACTGCCTCTGAGGCAGAGAATTCCACAGATTCACAACTCTCTGGGTGAAAACGTTTTTCCTCATCTCCATTCTAAATAGCCTACCCCTTATTCTTAAACTGTGCCCCTGGTTCTGGACTCCCTCAACACAGGGAACATGTTTCCTGCCTCTAGCGTGTCCAATCCCTAAATATTCATATGTTTCAATAAGATCTCCTCTCACACTTCTAAATTCCAGTGTACATAAGACCAGCCGCTCCATTAATCTGATTGGGAGTCTACCCCTGTAGATAAAGGGGAAAAACTAGTTAAGTTATTTTCAAATGTAGTTTTAAAATTTAATTTTAATCAAAAAAAGTGAACAAATACATTGCTTTAATTGTCAATATTAGTTTTTCATAATTTGTATATGTATTTGACTATCATGGACCTTTAAACATTGCCTTGATGGGATTTAATGGAAGACGCCCTGAATTTAATCTTGTCTGTCTTGGACCACCTGCAGGTCTGACTCACTTCTAACATATCACTGCATTCCAGTGGATGCCAAGCTCAACTTGTTCATTCATTCACAGCCAACCGAGGTAAGTGTAGTTGATAGGGACTAAAGTCTGACAGCTGAATCCTTCCCAATTCAGTGAAATGCAGTTTTATATATCCATAAAATAAATAAATAATCTAAATGCACAGGATGCATCTTCGAGACTCACACTCTTCCCTGACACACGTTTAGATGACCCAGCAAGTTTCACATATTTATTGCACGCTGCACAGCTGAAGGAAAATTTATTTAACAGTAAAGGGAGAAAAGTTGAACTCATAATTTAGAAAAGAAATTGTAGACACAAGGTTAAGTGCTCAAATATTATGTGATGCTGTGGGAACACAAATATTTATCGGTCTGCCTGTCATCTCCACATTTTCATCAGACTTTATACACAAGAAAGATATATGTCAGGAAAGTCAATTTGAAAGACAAATGAAGAAAGGTATCGAATACATTCACTGCCTATCCTTAATTTTTTTGATTAGTATTTTTGAGACATATTGACAAGGCAGAATTACTTTTTTTGACCAAAAGAATCCATAATTGCCTCAATTTCAGACCATGGCATTCAATGCATAAAATATTACTGTAAACAGAAAAAGAGAACTGTAAAATAATAGAACACAAATAGCTTTACCTTTCTTGTCTTCCTTTTGTGTGTTCGTAGAGTTGATTTGCTCCACCATCAGCACAAGCTCGAAAAACCGCTTCAAAAATAGACAAAAAAAAATTACATAGTCAATTTTATTTTCCAAGAATTATATCTTTGGGATAGCAGCAAACTTATAACATGTAGTATATTTTGATTTATTCAATCAGACAATATATCAAAAGAGGCACAAGAAACTGCAGATGCTGGAATCTTGAGCAAAGCAAAAATTGCTGGAGGGAATGCAGGAGGCCATTTTGGGTCAGGGTCCTTCTTCAGACTTTATCAATGTCAGACAATATGTCAAAGGCTTGGTTCAAAAACACTTACTTAACCTGTCATGGTGCATTGCTTATCCACAATGTTGAAGAATTTATCAAAAAGCATCTCTAAAATTGGCAAAGAAAGCAGTGAATTACACTTACTTCTGAAATATGTAATAATTATATAAAAATTTAACATTTAATTTGTTACCAAAATGTACAACAGCAAACCTGTTCTATAAATTTAATGTGGATGACATATATGATTCATCGAGTCACAAAGGCTGGTGGGTGTATGGAACGAGCTGACCAAGGAGGGAGTTGATATAACACAATGTTGAAGAACCATTTACACAGGTACATGGATGGGATGGGTTTATAGTTCCTTGATTTTTCTTTGCAGCCCTTTAAGACACAACAATAACCATCCTCCTGTCTTCCAGGATCTCACCCTCACATTCATCACAATGCTCAATAAGCACACTGGACAGAGAACAGCACAGCACGAGAACCTGCTGCACTGTGCTTCAGCCCACAATGTTTGTCGAACATAATGCCAAGTTAAACTGATCTCATCTGCCTGTATTTATCCATATCCCTCTATTCCCTGCACTTCCATGTGCCTATCCAAAATCCTTTAAATACCACTATCATATGTACCTCCACTACCACCCCTGGAGGTGCACTCTAAGGCCCACTACTCTCCGTGTAAGAAACAGTCCTGCATATCTTGATTAAATTCCGCCATCCTCACCTTATAGCTACCTCTTCTAGTATTGGACAATTCTGACCATCCACCCTATCAATGCCTCTCATAATTTCATAAACATCTATCGTCCCGCTTCAACCTCTGACGTTCTGGAGAAAACAATCTAAGTCTATCCAATCTCTCCCTCTCGCTGAAACCCTCTATTCCACGCAGCATTCTGGTAAACCTCCTATGCATTGTCTCCAAAGCCTCCACATCTTTCCTCTAATGGGGCGATAAATACTTGTTTTTGATCTTTGGAACAAAAAAAACGTAAGCAGTAGTTTTCAGAACCAAGGATAACAGATGTTAATGTCCGCCGAGCTTCACAGCCATGTATCTCTGGCTTAAAAGTTGTCTCCACTCCTTCTCCTCCTTCTCCCCCCCCATCTCTCCCCCTCTTTTAAAGGACTTACGTGACCCGTCCTGTACACTGTGCTTTCACCGTCTTAATTACAGTGCCAACCCTCCTGTTCATGTGTGTGTCTGTATCACATTGGCTTTGCACCATGTGAATTTCACTCAGACAAGGTCCCCCCCGCTTGCCCTGTCCCCCGCCTACATAACGGGCTCGTGAAGGAAGCGATGTGTGACCACTCCAGTCGCCGGTTTTTCAGGTGACTTGACGAAAATTGCCTAAGTTGGACAGGCCCATAAAGGAATTCAGCATGTCCCCAATGATTCTTACCAATTTCTGCAGATGTACCATAGAAAACATCCTAATGATAGACACAAGATGCTGAAGTAACTCAGCAGGTCAGGCAGCATCTCTGTGGAAAATGGATACGAGACGTTTCCTGACCGGAAGCGTCAGAATAGAGATGTCATCTGACCTTTGGAGTTATTTCTACACTTTGAGTCTATCCTTGGGGTGAACCAGCATCTGCTGTTCCTTGTTATTACAATATTATTGGAGAACATATCTTATTGGGATGTATCACAACTTGCTCTGCCCTAGACGGCAAGAGATTGCAGAGAGTTGTCGATGCAGTTCAGTCCATCATGCAAGGCAGCTGAACTCCCAGCCTAACTCAGGCCATAGTCAGAATAGCTTTGTGAAGGAGAGGTCATGCTTAACAAATTTGCTGGAATTCTTTGAAGAGTAAATAGCAGGACAGACTAAGGAGAGTCAGTAGATGTTGCTTACTTAGATTTTCAGAAAGCCTTTGATAAGGTGCCACACATGAGGTTGCTAAGGAAGATGAGAGCCCACGGTATCAAAGGGCATGGATAGCAGGTTGGTTGGATGGTAGAAGAGAAAGAGTGGCAATAAAAGGGGCTTTTTCTGGTTGGCTGCCAGTGACAAGCGGAGTTACACAGGGGTCAGTGTTGAGGCCGCTCCTCTTCACGTTGTATATTAATGATTTGGTCAAGGGGATTGAAGGCTTTGTGGCCAAGTTTGCGGATGATACGAACATAGGTGGAAGAGCAGGTTGTGTATCAGGGACATTGCGGAAGGACTTGGACAGGTTGGGAGAGCGGGCGGAAAAGTGGCAGATTATAAATAGTGTAACAAAGTGTGGAGTCCTGCATTTTGGTAGTAGGAATAAAGGCATAGACTATTTTCTAAATGGGGAGATTATCCAGAAATCAGAGGTGCAAATGGACTTGGGAGTGCTGGTGCAGGATTCCCAAAAAGTTAACCTACAAGTCGAATCGGTAGTAAAGAAAGCAACTCAATGCTAGCATTTATTTCAAGAGGGCTTGTATACAAAAATAGGGAATGTAATGCTGAGGCTCTATAAGGCGCTGGTAAGGCCACATTTGGAATATTGTGAACACTTTTGGGCACCATACCTGAGGAAAGGATGTTTCCACTAGTGGGAGAGTCTAGGACTAGAGATCATAGCCTCAGAATTAAGGGGTGTTCTTTTTGGAAAGAGATGAGGAGAAATTTCTTTAGCTACCGGGTGGTGAATCCGTGGAATTCTTTGCCACAGAAGGCTGTGGAGACCAAGTCAGTGGATATTTTTAAGGTAGAGATAGATAGATTCTTGATTAGTACAGGTGTCAGAGGTTATGGGGAGAAGGCAAGAGAATTGTGCCAGGAGAGAGAGAGATAGGTCAGCCATGATTGAATGGCGGAGTAGACTTGATGGGCCGAATGGCCTAATTCTACTCCTTTCACTTATGACATGACCTCACTGCTGTCCTTGCACTTTTTAAAATCTGATATAACACTATATTCTGCACTCTGTTTATTTTTCTCTTTGCATTCCCAGTCATAGTTGTGCATGATTTTTGGTTTGATTCCGCCTAGGTATGGTGTGATATGACTGGATAACACGCAAAACAAAGTTTCTCAATGTATCTCTTAACAAATGACAATATCATGCCAAAAAGAAACCAATACCAATGTTTAGTACACTTATTCCTGAATAGTATGTGAAATGAAAGGTTTTTTAAAGCTTTCACAAATGACTGGATTTGCAAAACAATAACTGCTTGATACTTTTACACCCCAGACAAAAGAGTTTAATTTTTACTATTCAGCAGAGGTTGAACATTTAAATGAGTTTGAATGGAATAAAATATTTTTGTGCACCCTGATGCATTAACAGGTGCAGGAATTATTTTTAAATGTTCAAGTAAGACAAAAAGACACATGAATCATTATGCATTTAACCTTTATACAGTATATAATGAAAGACGTACTATATAATCAAAACCTTTATACAGTATATGATCAAAGACTTGTCTTAAGATGACATTTGCATGTAAAATGACATATATTAAGGTGAGCAATTGAAGCAGTCGATGCCCACATAGATACCCTACCCATCAACGAAGGGCGGCACGGTGGTGCAACGGTAGAGTTGCTGCCTTAAGGGCCTGTCACACTAGCGCGCGATTAGACGCGATAAGCGCGACAAATTCGGACGCGGGGGTCGCGTGGGGGTCAGGCGATCCCGGTGCGAGTGAAGGGCCTGTCACACTAGCGCGCGATTACACGCGCGACGTCCGAAGGAAGGACGTTATTTTTCATCACGTGACGATGCGCATGAGCATGCGCGTTGCACGACGTCGGGCAGTGACGTCATCACGCAACGCCACGCTGAAGACGCACAACGTCAAAACGTCATCACGTTCCGCGCGACAGGATTTTGCCGCGCGTAATTTTTAAGCAGTGTCGGTTTTTGGACACTACGCGCGATGTCGACACCAGCTCCACACGAGTCCGCGGAACTCCACCAGACTCCGGCGATCGCAGTGGGACAGGGTCACGCGAGGCCGGACGACTAAAGCGACCACGGTAGGTCGCGCTTATCGCGTCTAATCGCGCGCTAGTGTGACAGGCCCTTTACTGTGCTTGCAGTGCCAGAGACCCGTGTTCAATCCCGACGACGGATGCTGTATGTATAGAGTTTGTACGTCCTCCCCGTGCCCATGTGGGTTTAGGCTGAGATCTTCAGTTTCCTCACACATTACAAAGATGTGCAGGTTTGAAGGTTAATTGGCTTGGTATAAGTGTAAATTGTCCCTAGAGTGTGTAGGATAGTGTTAATGTGTGGGAATTGCTGGTCGGCCCAGACTCGGTGGGCCGTCGGGCCTGCTTCTGAAAGTAAGAATTATGGTTTGTATTGACGAAAAATTACCAAATTATTTGATGCTATGCCTAGTGTTTACTGCTGTTGAGAAGGAATTAATCATCACTGACAATTTATTTCGCAGTAAATCATGAAAATTTGTAATCTGTATTCATTTATAGTGTATTTCCCCATAAATGAATGACTAAATTTACCTTTTGAATTCAGAAATTATCCAGACATGTTCAATCAGAAATCAGCTGGTGATGGCATTTGTTTATGTTCTGTTTCTCGTTGTTCTGCCACCAGATGGTAGCAGCAATGTGATTTCTCATTCTCTCGGGTGGAAATAAAGTGTGCGGTATGTTTAAAAAGTGGGATTTTTTCTGATTTACGTAATCTCTGAAATTTATGTTGAGGTCAGAGTCGGGACTTTTTTACCGACTCCGACTCCAGCAGCACCAAAATTGCTCCGACTCTGACTCGACAACTCCGACTCCACAGCCCTGCCTACCCGTCAGCCGCGTTACAATGACATTACAATGGGATCCTGAATCTCATATACATACAAAATCGTGATTTTCAAAAAATGCTTCCATTTTCACTAACAGCTAACATTGTTTAGGTTATTTTAAAGAAAAGAAGGAATTTTCATTCAGAATTTCATTAAAAAAACATTGTGATTTTCATTGATGGGGTGGAGGGGTGGGATAGGGGGAGATGCATTCTCTTTTTTAATTGCGATTTTCATTGTGGGGGGGGATGGGATAGGGGGAGGTTTCATTTCAATAAAGATATTGCAATTTTCAATGTGGGGGGGTGGGATAGGGGATGGTGAGGAGTGGGGGAGCAGGGGGATAGAGGGAGAGGAGGGGGTAGAGAGGGAGAGGGAGAGGAAAGTGGGGGAGGAGGAGGGAGAGTGGGAGAGGTGATGAGAGTGTGAGGGGTGGGATAGGGGGAGGTGAGGAGTGGGGGAGCAGGGGGATAGAGGTAGAGGAGGAAGTTATGGAGGGAAGGAGTGAGGGTAGGGGAAAGGAGATTGGAGGGAGAGGTGAGGGAGGGAGTGGGGGAGGGGAGGAGGGGAAAGAAGAGGGGTGGTGAAGAGGAGGGGGTGGGAGTGCTGGGGGATGAGGGGAAATGGAGGAGGATAGGGGTAAAAAGAGGGATGGCAAGGTAATAGAGGCGGGTTGGCGAAGAGGGGAAGGGGAGGGAGGGGGCGAGGGGAGGAAGCAGAGGAAGGTTGGTGGAGGGTTGGGAGAGAGAGGATAATGGAGGAAGGGAATAGGGGACTCCAACTCCGACTGCACAGCCCTATGCAAAGATTATAGAGGAGCAAGGTAGGCCACTCCTCAGAAATCCAATGGACTAGTGTGTAGTACGTAACAGAACGTCACGGCCGCCATTTTGGCGGACTGCCTCCCGCTGCGTAATCCGCTCCAAAGCTACAGAGCAGTTGCAAGCAAAGATTATAGAGGAGCAAGATGCATTAGAAAGTTATTAGATTTATTTGTAATAGATCTTTACTTACCTCTCGATCTCTCTCTCCCCTCTCTTCTCATTATCTCTCTTTATCCCCTCTCCTCTCGCTATCTCTCTCTCCCCTCTCTTCTCTCGATCTATCTCTCTCCCCTCTTCTCTCAATCCCTCTCTCTCCCCTCTCTTCTCTCCATCTCTCTCTCCCCTCTCGATCCCTCTCTCTCTCCTCTCGATCTCTCTATTTCCCCTCTCCACTCTCGATCTCTCGCTCCCCTCTCTTCTCTCGATCTCTCTCCCCTCTCTTCTCTCGATCTCTCTCCCCTCTCGATCTCCCTCCTTCCCTCTCTCTACCTCCCTCAACCCTCCCTTCCCTTTCCCCCTGTTCCCCCATTTCCCTCGCATCTTTCCTCCCCAGTCCCCACCTTTGCGTAGTTTCCCTTGCATTGTATTGTGCAGCTTCCCTTGTATTGCTTTAACACACACTGTGCACAAAATTACAGGCACACACAAACACACATTCATATAAATATATGGTGGGACAGATAGAAGAGCTTATTAAAATCTTCTTACAAGGACCATTATGTAATTTATTTCTATCCTCTTTTGGATCAAAGACATAGCAGGGCTGCCAATTCTCACACAGAGGGAAGGAAGGGAGAGTGGGAAATCGAGAAGAGAGGGGAGAGAGAGATCGAGAGGGGAGAGAGAGCGATAGTGGGAAGAAAAGGAGATAGCGAGAAGAGAGGGGATAGAGAGGGATCGAGAGGTAAGTAAAGATCTATTACAAATAAATCTAATAACTTTCTAATGCATCTTGCTCCTTGATAATCTTTGCTTGCAACTGCTCTGTAGCTTTGGAGCGGATTACACAGCGGGAGATCGAGAAACAAAGATTATAGGGAAGCCTAGTTTCCCAATGATGTCGATGCCAGCTTTGGTCGAGGCACTCCGCTAAAATGGCTTCGACAATCACACATGTGATACTACGCCTTTTCCATTGAGTACCGCATCTTGCTCCTCTATAATCTTTGGCCCTGCCCATCATAATGACATCACAATGGGATCCAGAATATCATTTACATACAAAATCGTGAGGGGGAGGGGGAGGGGGAGGGGGAGGGGGAGGGGGAGGGGGAGAGCCCGGGATGAAGCTGCCAGCCTTCCACCCAGTAGCTACCCGCCAACCAGCACCTCCACCAGTTGCGCCTGTGCCGAAGAACACTGTGGCTGGCTGGTGGGCAGGCAGAAGGCCCTCAGGTGGCGTCCAGTTCCGCTATCCGGACCCGGCAGCCACTCACAGCCACCCGGGCTATTTCCCTCCCTGGGCCTGACTCCCCACACGCTGTGAAAGGAACTATTTCGCCCCCCCCCCCCCACACCACCAGCAGCGCTGTCCTTTTACAGCCACTTCCCACTTTACAGTCGCTTCCCATCAGCTGCCAGCAATGAGGGATAGACTTGACAGTACATCAACAGCGTTCTTGATGTTGCTGTACTGAGGGATAGCCAAGTCTATCTTTCTTGGCTAACAACTTAACCTTCGGTCTCCAAGATGCAGGTACATTTTCGTGCCTTATTTTTGGGTAAGAAATAGAGTCTCCATTGCCGGGAAATACAGTAAGTAGAATGGGCTTGTAGTGAATACCTGTTGTTATAGTTCAGCGTAGATAGAAAGGACAAGGAAGGAAAAGAAGAGTGAAAGACTGACCAAATTGAATTGACAGAAGGTTAAAATTGGCTGCAAAAATTATAAAATGTGCGTACTATGCCCGAGAAGAAAGTAGTAAATATCACTGATATAGAAGAAAAAATGGTGCATGGGAGAGCGTCGAAAACAGTATTGTAAAAAGGAATGTTCCATATATTCCACACAGCCCATCATCCAGGAACCAATAATCATCTTCTGGATGAAGCAGCCACTTACATTTTATACTCACAAAGAGGACTTCCCTAAACAAGGTTTCGAATGACTCTGAACTAACCAGCTGTTTATCACCTTATTTTTCCATCCCATTCTATCTTCAGCATTCTTTTCTCATCAAACGATGCTCATTGTAAGACAATGTGTTCTATTCAGCTAACCTGTCACAAGATAAACTTTGGAGTTTAACATTTAAATTAACAATGCCAGCTAATCAGCCATACCAACACTATGCCTTAATTTCCTTTTTTTCAGTTTCTGGCTGTATTTTAATCCTGAATGTATTGTACTGTCCAATTCAGCATGAGAAAATGAATGAGAAAATGAGAAAACAATGTCAGATTCCTTGTTTTCAAACCATTCTGACTTTTTTTGTTATCACACAGCAAAAACCTGTGTTGCTAACCTCATGCCTCGAACAGATGTGCAGTAAATTGGACAGTCATAGATTGATACAGTGTGGAAACAGGCCCTTCAGCCCAACTTGCCCACACCGGCCAACATGTCCCAGCTACACTCATCCCAACTGCCAGCAGTAGGTCCTTATCTCTCCAAACCTGTCCTATCCATGTACCTGTCTAACTGTTTCTTAAATGTTGGGATAGTCGCTGCCTTAACTACCTCCTGTGGCAGCTCATTGCATACATCCACCGGCCTTGGTGTGAAAAGGTTACCCCCCGTGTTCCTATTAAATCTTTTCCCCTTCACCTTACTTCAGCAAACTATAGCGATAAAGGCTGTAGCTGGGTTAAACTACCTGTCTCTGCCATCTCTGACCTATGCTCACATGAATCCTTCCTCAGCAAATGTTCTGTGCTGCACACTTCAGTGCACAGCTTGCACGCCAAGGCTAATGACCAGGAACTCTGAGCTGCTGGAATCTTGAGCAAAAACACAAAGTGCTGGGGGAACTCAGCAGGTCAGCCAGCATCTTTGGATTTGTGATGGATAGGTGCTGTTTTAGGTCAGAGCCTTTCTTCAGACCAAGAACTCTGATATTTGGTTAAGATCCAAGAATTATATCTTTGTAGTCTTTACTCTGAATACTCTCCTTGGACTTTGACCATATTTACAAGCAGGCTCTCATTCCCTCTGACTTAAAACATATATTTTCCTATCCATTATCACAGTAATTTGGAACATGCCCACTAGTTAACAGATAATCCTCCTTACTTTATTTCGGGTACAAGATATAACAAATGCAGTCATCATTCTGCTTTTCTGAAGATAAATGACTCCTCTATGCTGTTGGCTAAAAAACTGCCAAAATAGATTTATTAAACAGTAAATGAATAAGTGAACAGAATCAATGACCTACTACAGCAGAGAATGACTCAACAATCCCTCTGTTAAGAAAGAAAATAACAAATAGTTACGCTGGTCACATCAATCAGCAGTATAAAATAGATGAGAGACAAAGTTTCTGATCATTAACCTTTACTTAGGGGAGGGAGATGTTGCAGAGCATACATTAACATTGCACCATTCCTACAGAGCTCAACTAGGTTGCTGCACTGTAGGTGAGCTATAATTCTTTAGCAATTAACAAAATCCTACCTTTGCTCCAAAGGCATTGAAACTGATCGTTGTCCATTGGTTGATTGAGAATTAGCAGACAATATTTCAATTTTCCTAAAATGAAAAGGGTCAAGGTTAACCAGGAAATTACATATTCACATGATTACTCTGCAGTAATCAATTTTTGTTCAGCCATCTTATCGTTCATTCTGTTCGAGAGAGACAAAATCGTCTCTATTTTTGCATCACCCTTTTTTAATTATAAATTCCAAGGTACACCTCAGACAATGTTACAATTGTCTTTCTTTCTTGCCATTTTTATGATTTATTCTCGATTCAGTTAATATTATTAATCTTCCTTCTCAAATCTCAATTAATATTATGGTTAAATTCCATATACAAATAATGTGCACAGCATTTCTTCCTATAATATTCAGTTTGAATTAGGATCACCAAACCTCTGCACTGTCCTGCCGGGATAGCAATGATACCTGCATTTTCCATCCTACTGATCTTAAAGTCCAGTACCATTTTTTTTAAAAGATGAATATAATTACATAGTTAGGTCCTGCAACATTAAGTGTTGCAATGGCTAGATGCATCTTTGTGCTATGCATCCCCAAGCTACTGCAAGGATGGCTAAGCACAAGCCATGCCTATCATCTGCAGAGGAAAAGAACAACTACATTAACAGTCCCTGCTGGATTCTTCCTGGCATCCAATCAAACACAGAATTGTTCAAAGACACGAGAGCCCTCTCCGTTTAACCTCTGGTTCAAAATGCATAGTCCTGGGGGAAGGAGCAAAGAGAAGAATTTGATTATGAGGCAGAAAATATCAGTGAAGTTGGCAGAAAAGGTCAAGACACATGGTTTCCACAGATAATTGCCATACACAAATGAAAACAGAATCCCAACAACTTTTTATTAGTTTCTGCTTTTTTTTTTTAATTGACCTGCTTTAGTGAGCCATGATTTGCCTAAATTAGAGCTTGGACAAGTATTAAACAAACATGCACATTGCTGTCTCAGGGCTGCAGGGCAAACCATGAAAGATGAGCTTGTGACAGGAACTGGATTGAACTTGAAATTTGATTTACCTGTGGATTATATTTTGCTGGTGGCCACACTGAATCAATGTCAAACATCTATGGATGGTTAAAAAGTGAGAATGCTTGTTCTGAACCCAAGATGATGACCACCACTATGTAGGAAGAAACTGCAGATGCTGGTTTAAACCAAAGATAGATACAAACAGCTGGAGTAACTCAGTGGGTCAGACAGCATCTCTGGAGAAAAGGATTAGGTAATGTTTCGGGTCGAGACCCTTCTTCAGACTGCTTGTAGTCAGAGAGCAGGAGTCTGAAGATGGGTCTCGACCTGAAATGTCAAGACCAGAACAAGCATGAGTCTGACGCGCTGAGTTACTCCAGCTTTTTCTGAATATATATGATGACCACCATTAATCCTAATGTGTAACGTGAAGAAGGACTGCAAAACAGCAAGCAAGAACTTGACAGTACGAGGTGTATATCTACTACAGTTAACCTACAGTTATCTACTTTCAGCTACTATCTACCTCATTGAAGCCCCCCTGGACTATATTTGATCGGACTTTACTGGACTTTATCTTGCACTAAACGTTATTCATGTAATTCCCTTTATCATGTATCTGTACACTGTGGATGAATCGATTGTAATCATGTATTGTCTTTTCGCTGACTGGTTAGCACACAACAAAAGCTTGTCACTGTACCTCTATACACATGGCAATAAACTAAACTCAACTAAACTAACCTAAACTACATTCTATAAAATCTTAATTCCATTCTGCCAGTTTCTCCATCTCCATCATAGTTGCTCCAGTGACATTCCACAGAGGTGTCTAAAATGTCTTCCTTCTTCATGTGTTCCCCTCGATCATAGTTAACTGTGTCTACCTCATATATTTGTGGCAACTCTTCTCTCATCCTCTCTCCTGAACAGAGCACGGGTAGAGTTCCCCTTCTATTCCACAACCATTCTTCCCAGCTTCAAGGAGATTTCCCCACCAGACACATCCTGCCCTCATCATTCAACATTTTGAATGCACTGTTCCCTTTGCAACTCCCTGGTCAGCTCTTCTGATTCCATAACAGGAGGAGATGCAGCATCTGTCCTTTTTGTTCTTTCCCTCCTGCAAACAATTTTCCAGGTGAAGCAGTGATTCACTTACACCATTTCCAATATAGTCGACTGCTTTCAGTGTTGATAACATGGCCTCTTTATATGTGGAAGCTGGACACAGAATGGGTGACTTTGTGGAGCATCTGCATTCAGTCTGAAGGGGCTGAATGTCTCTGTTGAGGAATTTTCTACAGAGCTTCGTTGCCTGTTTCCATAGTTCCCCATTCTGATCTTTCTTTTTTCGTAAACTCCTGCATTTTTATATCAGCTCGCAATATAATTTAGAGGAATGACATCTTCTGACTCTTCACTTCGCAGCTTTGTTCATTCTATGTCAAATTCTACAAGTTTTGGCAAATTACTTTCTCTGTCTCAGACTCTAATTGCTATAAATTATTTGTAGATGGTTTTATATGCAACCAATAACACAGTTACCTCAGTACCATTAACCCCGCCTAGTTAACATCAATCATAACGCCTTCCCCTTCCTGGGTACAGTTCAGTAGAAGAATGTAGCCAGTACTTGAGGATGTATGTAATACCCTGTGGTATCATTAAAAGGTGTTGAACACTTTTAGAGTTTGTGAATTGCTTATTTACATGGTGTCAGAAGTGGGATACGAACCCACGCCTCCATGTGGAGACCAGAATCTCCATGTGGAGACCTTATCGCGCGCCCCGCGGACCTCCTGTGCTCGCCACCCCTACGAAACAGAGGACTTGCTCGTACTGGGCGTTAATTTTATTCCCACCAAGCAGCTGCAGCTTTTGGCCGAGCACACCGCTGCCGATCCAGTTTTGCAGCGGCTTGCCTCTGTGATTAAATCAGGGTGGCCAACAAAGCGCTCCGCTGCGCCGCCTGAAACACAGCCTTTCTTCCTGGTCCGTGACGAACTGGTGCTCCAGAATGGCGTTATCGTTAAGGGACATAAAGTGGTAGTCCCATCCTCCCTGTTCGATTCTTACTACTGCGCAGCCCACAGCGGACACCCCGGGGTCGATGCAACACTCGCCCACGCTCAGTGCCAATTCTACTGGCCACGAATGGCCAAATATATTCGAGACCGTGTTTCTGCCTGCTCCACGTGCAACAGTCTTGCTCCACACCAGCAGCGACAGCCCCTGCTGCAACAGCCCGCCCCTACCTTGGCCTGGTCCTCGCTGGCTGCCGACATCTTCGAGTGGCGTGGTAACCACTACCTTGTCCTGGTTTGAAGTGGATTTGCTGACATCCCTCACGTCGGAGATGGTGACCCGGAAGCTGCGGAAACACTTCTCCACGTTTGGGTCCCCCTGTGAGGCTGCAGACTGACAATGGCAGGCAGTTTACCAGCCGAGAGTTCAAGAGTTTTGCCGACAAATGGAATTTTGTGCATTTCACCAGCAGCCCGGAGTACCCACAGAGCAACGGCCTTGCTGAACGGGCCGTCCGCAGCGCCAAGCTTCTGATGGAACAGGCGAGACTGTCTAACTCTGATTTGTATTTGGATCTCCGGAACCTCAGGAATGTTTCCAGGGATCCGGCCATGGGGTCCCCTGCTCAGCGTCTGATGTCCAGAACAACCAGATCTACCATCCCGATTGCCCAGTGCCAGCTGAAACCTCGGGTGCTGGAGCCTGCCTCTGTGCAAAGGCGCATTCAAGAGAAACATGACAGCCAGCGGCGTTCCCACGATCGGTCGTGCAGACCACTCGATCCTCTGTTGCCTGGACAGGTTGTTCAGTTGCAGACTGCCGGTGGTCACTCCCGTCTGGCTACCGTGGTTGGGGTGGCCGACTCACCTCGTTCGTATCTGGTCGACTATGAGGGAACCATCTACCGTAGAAGCCGACAACACCTGCTTGCGGTTAATGAGCCGAAGCCGCAGCCCCCGGGGCCCTACGCCCCGCCACTCTCATACCAGCAGCCAGCTGCTGTCCCAGCCAGCGTTCCCTGCATGCCTCGATCCCCATATTGAGCGCCCGGTTCCCCTCTGCGCGGGTCACCTGTTGCCGGTCGCGGTTCTCCCTCCCCTGTTCCTCCAACCCCACCGCCCTTCCCTGGTTCCCCTGCTGTCTCGGGTCCTCCTGTTTTTTCTGCTCCTCCGGGGGAAGGGGGAGACATCCGTACGCGCTCGGGCCGCATCAGCAAGCCACCTGTTCGTTATGGCGATTTTGTTTAATTCTGTTTAATTCTGTTTACTTCTGTTTAATTCTGTAGTAGTGACAACGGTCTGTTTTGATTTTCTAAGGGGAAGGATGTAGATGGTTTTATATGCAACCAATAACATAGTTACCTCAGTACCATTAACCCCGCCTAGTTAACATCAATCATAACGCCTTCCCCTTCCTGGGTACAGTTCAGTAGAAGAATGTAGCCAGTACTTGAGGATGTATGTAATACCCTGTGCTATCATTAAAAGGTGTTGAACACTTTTAGAGTTTGTGAATTGCTTATTTACATTATTTATCTCAAGAGTCAAGACAAGGGTCAAAATACTTTAACTGTCACATTCAGAGATTCAAATAATTAAATTCTTACTCGCTGCAGTTATACAGGCACATTAGCGCAAAATGTAACAAGGAAATGGACAATAAATGATGTTATCTGAGATAGTTATCTTGGAGTCAAAAGCAACCTGCTGGAGGAACTCTGCAGACCAGGCAAGGACCACAGACTAACCAGATACTTAGTCTTGTCCCAAAACATTGGTCGCTCCTTTCCATTCACAGATGCTGCAGAGTTCCTTTGGCAGACTCTTTGCTCCAGACTCCAGCATCTGCAGCCTCTTGTGTCTCCCTGTGATATTAGATCAGTTTTTCACACTCCAATGGCACAGCATGACCAAATGCGCATGCAGTGCATTTTCAATTTATATTTTCCTCTGTTAGTATCCTACTCTGAAACTGTGCTCATTTCATATATTTTGCTTATTTTCTTTCTGTCATAAACTGTCCCCGTTACACTGTCAACCTCTACAATTATTCCACACAGCAACTTTATCCTCATCAAATTAGAAATATTCCTTTGCCCTACCTACACTTTCTCCACAACTTAAAATTAACTTGTTTCCTCATCTTCCCAGAAGATGAATGTTTTTTGACCTGAGATGCTAATTGTTCTTTCCCACACTCTTCAAAACCCTTTACAACTTAATGACATCCTTCCTATAGCTGGACGACCAGACTGCACCTCGTATTCCAAGAGTGGTCTCATTAATGACGTGCATCTGCATCACAATGTTCCCAGTATATTCTTTACTTATGATTTCAAGCATTCGCAGTAATTTGTATTTTCATTGCGATTCATCTTTCCCTCAGTGTTAATTAACCTGTGTTTTAATTGGTATCTCAACATGAGCTTTGCCATCTCTGCCTTTTAGGGTATAATATTAATCAGAAAGTAATTCACGCTAAAACACTCAAGTTCAATTACTTTAAAATTAACCTCTCTGAGTTTAATCGTACGGAATATAAGATTATATTTTATCAAATGTAATATTTGCAAACAAAGGCACTGTTATTTCACAGCCAAGAACTACCAAACACAGTTCACCAATTATATTATCAGTGGATGCAACAGATAGTCTTAAATTTGGCCTGTAAACATGTCTGCAGTGAACAGCATTTAATGGATAGACTGTACTAAAAATACAACTAAAACTCATTTAATGCTCTTGCTTTCTTCATTCTAAAATAACTCTAATTGTAAAGATAAAAACTCATGTTAAATTACATAGAACTAATAAGAAAAATTGAATGGCATGATAGTATAAATGCAAATAGGTATGAATCCAATTCTGTGCAGGGTGAAAACTTTCAAATTAAGCAAATAAGGAAAAAGTTATAACAGCCTGGGAAAAAACTGTGGATGTTCACTTTATCCATTCCTCTCATGATTTTCTACACCTCAACAAGGCCATCTCTCAGTCTACTACTTTCCAAAGAGAAAATTCCCAGCCTAACGAGCCTCTCCCTACAACTCAAACCCACAAGCCTCAGCAACAACCTGGAGAATCTCGTCTGTGCCGTTTTCAACTTAACAACATGGCTGGGTGGCCAGTATTGCAAATGGTACTGCAGGTGTGGTCTTAAAAATGATTTGTGCAACTGCATCATGATGTACCAACATTTGTACTCAATGCCCTTCCAATGAAGGCAAGTATGCCAAATGTCTTCACCCTGTCCACCTGAAACCACACACTTGAACTCTGAGACCTCTTCATTCCACAACATTTTCCCAGGACTCTAACATTTATTGTGCAAATTCTGCTCTGGTTGGACATACAAAAGTGTTACACCTCATACTTGTCACAATTGAATTTCATTTGCTATTCCTTGGCCCACCTTCCCAACTGATTTGGATCCCGTTGTAAATTTAGATATCCTTCCATACTGTACACTATACTGCCCTAGAGACAATACAAAATATGGGTGAAAGTGTCAGTAACAGAGGGGCTACAACAAGAAAACATGATAAAATAGATTGAAGGGGGAGAATTTGGTGAAGTAGTGTGGTTAAAGTTCTCCAAAGCTCCAGTCAAGTCAAGAAATACAAGAAGGGATAGTTTGCCATGGTCATCACTCACATAGAATGTGAATTGTGATTTTATCAAAGATACTTTGCGAGGGCAGGAACTCAACTAAACATGAAATCTGGAAAAAGTGAGGATAGATTAGGAAAACAGCATATTCAAGAATCCAACAGTGGAAAGATAGATTTAAGGGAGATTAAGAGCTTGCAAGAATAGAAGATATAAAACAATAGAAATAAATTAGCTGACTGAGCTGATTTACCATCAATCATATTTTGTTGTATTTTAAAGTGAGGACAAAGACATGATATAAATATTATGATATACTGGATATCCTTCATAATAGAAAGCCAGCTGTTGGGCAAAGATATATTAATTGTGAATCCATCATTTTTTTTCCAGCTGTTAACTCCACCTTAATCCCTTTCTGTGTCCTCATCATGACTTTGCCTTCCCACCTCTTTGTGCTGTTAGTACATGTGGAGATAGTACACTCAGTCTCTTCGCCTGCCATTAATTGTTTGAAGGGCCTGTCCCACTTGCAAGCGATTGCATGTGTTTGGCGCAACCAAACGGAAGCGGAGTTTGCGCTAAGTATGCGCTAAGTTCGCACGTGACGTAATTCTTGTCATACTCACCAATCAGCTGGGCAGGAGGCGGGCCGACTGAATTTGGGCGCCGCACGGTGTCGGGCGGTGACATCATCATGCAACGGCACGCCGGCGTTGACGTGATCGCGCAATGCCACACGCTAGGCGTACACCGTCAAGACACTGCGTACGACATCAAGACGCTACGTACGCCGTCAAGACGCTGCGTACACCCTCAATGCGCCTGCGGGGCGATAGGCTGTTGCCGCACAGAATTTCCGGACAATGCGGGATTTTCGGAGACCCGCACAACTCCATACGCCTCCGCGCTCTGAAGTGGGACCGGCCCCGTGCGGCCCTTACGCCTCAAGCGACCACGTTTGGTCGTGCCAGACGCATGCACGTGGGACAGGCCCTTTAGTTTATCGTTTTCGAGACACAATGTGGAAAAAAGGCCACATGGCCCACTGAGCCGGCGCCAACCAGCGATCACCCGTACATTAGTTCGATCTTACACAGTAGGGACAATTTGCAGAAGCCAATTAAGCTACAAACTTGCACGTCGTTGAAATGTGGGAGGAAACTGGAAAAAACTCACGTGGTCACAGGAGAAAGTATAAACTCCGTACAGACAGCTCTTTTAGTCAGGATCAAACCTGGGTTTTTGGCAGTAACTCTACTGCTGTGCCACTGTGCCGCACTATTAATGTAGACTGTAAATAGGTATGAGGGCCCAGCACTGATCTCTATAGATCCTACGAGTTATAATTTACCAACTTCACGTTCAAAGTCATGAATTCCTTCATGTTCTTACTGAATGGTCATGCAGGATGAAGTGGACTTAAACGGGTACATGGACAGGAAAACTTTAGAGGGATATGGGCTAGGTGCAGGCAGTCTAAAGAAGGGTCTTGACGCAAAACGTCACCCACTCCTTCTATCCAGAGATGCTGCCTGCCCCGCTGAGTTACTCCAGCATTTTGTGTCTAACTCAGTTTGGTCAACATAGATGGGTTTGGTTGAAGGCCAAACTGTCAATGCTAAAGGGAGCAGGGCCTTTGCCTAAAGGGCTCATTTCCGTGTTGTATAGCTCTTTGACTTTATGTTTCTCCTTGTTGTCTTTCATTGAGTTTTTACATATTTCCAGTGGTGCAGGAGGAATTACGGTTGTAGGAAGGAACTGCAGATACTGAGTTAAACCGAAAATAGACACAAAATGCTGGATTAACTAATCTCTGCCTGCCCCGCTGAGTTACCCCAGCATTTTGTGTCTATCTTCGGAAGAATTGAGGGCTGGCACATTGATCCAGCTGGTAGAGTCACTGCCTCACAGCGCTAAAGACTTGCGTTTGATCCTGACATTGGGTGTTGTCTGTGTGGAGTTTGCACATTCTACCTCTGACCATTTGAGTTTCCTCCGGTGCTCCCGTTAATGATCCAGAGATGTTACCCACCCCCTCCCCAGGTACTTTCCCCTGCAACCGCAGGAGATGCAACACCTGTCCCTTTACCTCTCCCCTCGACTCCATGCAAGGACCTAAGCAATCTTTCCAGGTGAAGCAGAGGTTCACTTTCACCTCCTCCAACCTCATCTACTGTATCCGTTGTTCCAGGTGTCAACTTCTCTACATCGGCGAGACCAAGCACAGGCTCGACGATCGTTTCGCTGAATACCTTAGCTCAGTCCGTCTTAACCTACCTGATCTCCCGGTGGCTCAACACTTCAACTCCCCCTCCCATTCCCAATCTGACCTGGGCCTCCTCCACTGTCAGAGTGAGGCCCAGTGCAAATTGTAGGATCAGCAACTCATATTTTGCTTGGGTAGTTTACAACCCAGCGGTATGAACATTGACTTCTCTAACTTCATATAACCCTTGCTTTCTCTATCCATCCCCTCCTCCTTACCAATTCTCCCACTAGTCTTACTGTCTCCGACTACATTCTATCTTTGTCCCACCCTCTCCCCTGACATCAGTGTGAAGAAGGGTCTCGACCTGAAACATCACCCATTCCTTCTCTCCAGAGATGCTGCCTGACCCGCTGAGTTACTCCAGCATTTTGTGTCTACCTTCAATTTAATCCAGCATTTGCAGTTCTTTCCTACACATTGTCTGAATGGTGTCTGGTTAGGAAAAGGGGAAGTACAACGAGACCTGGGTGTCCTAGTGCATCAGTCACTGAAAGTAAGCATACAGGTACAACAGCCTGTGAAGAAAGCTAATGGCATGTTGGCCTTCATATCGAGAGGACTTGAGTATAGAAGCAGAGAGGTCCTTATGCAGTTGTGCAGGGCCCTGGTGAGACCATACCTGGAGTATTGCGTGCAGTTTTGGTCTCCTAATTTGAGGAAAGACCATCTTGCTATTGAGGGAGTATAGCGCAGATTCACAAGGTTAATTCACAGGATGACGGGAATGTCATATGATGAAAGAATGGAGCGACTGGGCTTGTATTCACTGGAATTTAGAAGGATGAGAGGGGATCATAGAAACATATAAAATTATTAAGGTATTGGACACGCTAGATGCAGGAAACATGGTCCCGATGTTGGGGGAGTCCAGAACCAGCGGCCACAGTTTAAGAATAAGGGATAGGTTATTTAGAACTGAGATGAGGAAAAACTTTTTCACACAGAGAGCTGTGAATTTGTGGAATTCTCTGCATCAGAAGGCTGTGGAAGCCGATTCACTGGATGCATTCAAAAGAGAGTTAAGGGCCTTTCCCACTAAGACGATTTTTTAGGCGACTGCCAGCGACTAGGTTATCGCCACAAAGTCGCCGGATTGTCACCTGAGAGTAGTCTCCTCAGTCGCCCAAAGAGTCGTAGCGTTTTTCTGGTCGCCGCTGGATTTTGAAATGTTCAAAACTTTTCGGCGACAGTCGGCGACCGTGGGCTTGTCGTAGCTTGACTTCCCCTGACGCAGATGCTGTCGTAGATTGTCGTAGGTTGTCGTCGAGATGACATAAGGTTTGTCGCCAGGATGACGTAGGTTGTTGCCAGGTGACGAAAGTTGTCGCCGGTGCTGACTTCGGTGAATTCCATTATCATAGTCGCAGGCAGTCGCCTAAAAAATCGCTTAAGTGGGATAGGTCCATTAGTCCTGTCACCGTTTTTTCGGCAATCTGCTATGACTATGACAGTCGCAGGCAGTTGACTAAAATAATCGCCTAGTGAGGCAGGTCCTTTAGATAGAGCTCTTAGGGCTAGCGGAATCAAGGGGTATGGGGCGAAGGCAGGAACGGGGTACTGATTGTGGATGATCAGCCATGATCATATGGAATGGCACTGCTGGCTCACAGGGCCAAATGGCCTATTCCTGCACCTATTGTCTATGTATCTTACCCTCTCTACCCCATTCTCCTGCCTCCTCCCCATAACCTTTGACACCCTTACTAATCAAGAACCTGTCAATCTCTGCTTTAAAAATACCCGATGACTTGGCATCCACAGCTGTCTATGGCAATGAATTCCACAGATTCTGTAGCCTCTGTATTTCTGTTCATGAAGCCAATTGCAGACAGTGGTCATTGACAAATACGCACCCGACTCCTGAAGAGTGTTTCTGATCTGTCGGACAGGTGTTTGGGGATTTTTCTTTATTACAGAGAATTCTTCTGTCATGAAGTGCCCTGAAGTGGGGGAACTATGTATAAACACTGCTGTAATTTCTACATGGTGAAACCAAAATGTATAAAAATGGCCTTTATTAAAATCTGACTGTGCACTTTACCACATGTGTTTTTTTTCTATTACACACTTCAAATTGTGGAGTACAGAGGCAAATAAATAAATTATTGGTCTTTGTCCCAAACATTATGGAGTGCACTGTAATCCATATCCCTCCATTCCCTGCATATCCATGTGCCTATTCAAAAACCTCTTAAATACCACTATCGTATCTGCCTCATACGAGAAAACTTTGAGGTGTTCAGTGCTGACTGTAAAATGAAGCCTGTGGCGTGTATATGTGGATCCACTGCCTTCAATGCAACATGAGCTATCAAAGATTCAAAGAATTGCAGCAATGATGTTTTGAGTTCTTGGGGATTCTAGGTTCTGAAGGGAATCAGAAGAGTTAAAACTTTTGTTGAAAATAATAAAGTTTAAATGACTCATGTCTTTGAACATACAACACTACAGCACAGGAACAGACTCTTTAGTTCCCAATGTGTCAAATATGCCAACTAAAACTATTCTTCTCTATGTGTGATCCATATCCCTCCAATCATAAGGAGCAGTTCTATGAGCAGAATAAGGCCATTTGGCCAATCAAATCTACTCCGTCATTCAATCATGGCTGATCTATCTTTCTCTCCTGCCTTTACCCCATAACCCCAGACACCCTTACTAGTCAAGAATCTGTTAATCTCTGCTTTAAAAATATCCATTGATTTGGTCTCCACAACCGTCTGGTGGCAATGAATTGCACACATTTGCTGCATATCTATGTGCTTATCCAATGCCCTCTTAAATAAATATCCTCCTTGTCCCATATTAATCTCATCAACTGCATCTGGTGTTCCCGATGTCGCCTCATGTACATAAATAAGCGAGACCACGCATAGACTCGGCGATCGTTTTGCCGAACACTTGCACTCAGTCCACCAAGGCCTGTGGGATCTTCCAGTTGCAAACATTGTAACCTTTCCCATTCTCACGCTTACCTTTCTGATCTGGGCCTCTTCCATTACTAGAGTGAGGCCACACATAAACTGGATGAGCAGCACTCACACTTCACTTGAGTAGCTTACAACTAAACGGTATGAACACTGAATTCTCCAATTATAGGTAACGTTGACAAACACCCCTCTTACCCCTTCCCCATCTTTACCAGCCCTCCCTCCCTTTCTTTCTCTACCCCCACTACCTTGTACCCTGGCTGACTTTAACCGGATTCTCCCCTCCACCTAGATTCCTTCCTCCAGCTTCACAATTTGATCCTTTTCTATCCTTGAGCGTAAAATAACAACAAATCGGGGGCCGTCAACAGTTTTTCTGCCTGATCAGCTGAGTTGCTCCAGCATTTTGTGTCTTGGTTGAGAGGGAGAAGGTTCAAAGGGGATCCAGGGGTAAGATTTCCACACAAAAAATGAGTTGGTATCTGGTATGAGCGGCCAGAGAAGATGATGCAGGCAGGAACAGTAACAACATTCATAAGGCATGCAAACAGGTACTTGAAGGAGCAAAGCAGAGGGATATGGAATTAATGCAGTTCAGCAGATAGGCATGATGGTCAGCACACACACAGTGGGCTGAAGGACCTGCTTCTATGCTGTACAACTCTGCCCTATAAATGTAAGGAATAATGCACACAGATTTTGTCTATTTAAGTTGTATTCAGATTACAGCCAGTTAAGATAAGGTTTACTTGATCGATTACTGGATGGGGGAAATCTAGAAAATGAGGACGTAATTTTCTTACAAAAGTTCATCACTGTAGGTTGGAAAGTGATGAGAAGTTATTTCATTCAAAGGGTTGTGAATCTGTGGGCTTCTCCACCGTGGAGAACTATATGGGATTAATAATTTAATTGGTGTTGGTTTATTATTGCCAAATGCATCAAGGTGCAGTAAAATCTTTTGAGTGCAATCCGGTCAAATCAAACTATCTACGAGTACAACAAGCCATACATGTACAACAGGTAGTACAAAAAGAAAAATACCACAGTGCAGAATATAGCATCACAGTGTTATAGTGCTCCAGTTACATCGGAAAAGTGCACGGTTTACTAAGAGGTAGGTTGGAAGATAGGGGCTACATCCTAGTTTATGCAAAGACCGTTCACTCGTCTTATTACAGCAGGGAAGAAGCGGAATCTGGTGATATGTACTTTTGTAACTTCTTGTAACTTCTGCTCAGCAGGAGAGAAGAGGAGAAACAATGACCGAGGTGAAAATACTGTAATCCTTGATTATGTTGGCTACTTTCCTGAGGCAGCATAAAGTGTAGATAGAGTCAGTGGGGGGGAGGCTGGTCTCCGCAATCAACTAGGCTACATCCACAACTCTTTACAAGTTCTTGTGGTCTTGCCAGAGCTGTTGCTGAACCAAGCTGTGATGCATCCCAATCAGATGCTTTCTACAGTGCCTTTAGTAAGAGGTATTGGAGACATGCCAAACTTTGTTAGTCTTCTGAGGAAATGAAGGCAATGGTGTGTTTTCTTAGCATTGGCTGCAATGTGATTCATATTCAAGGCTACAACAGACATGTTGTTGGTTACAGGGCATTAAGGGTTTTGGGTATACGCAAGCATGTGGAGCTGAGTTCAAGATCAGAGTAGCCATGATCTAATCAGATTATTATAGGAAAGATGTCAACAAAATAGAGAGAGTACAGAGGAGATTTACTAGAATGTTGCCTGGGTTCCAGCAACTAACTTACAGAGAAAGGTTGAACGTTAGGTCTTTATTCTTTGGAGTGCAGAAGGTTAAGGGGAGATTTGATTGAGGTCTTTAAAATGAAGAAAGGGATAGACAGAGTTGACTTGGATAAGCTTTTCCCATTGAGGGTAGGAAAGATTCAAATAAGAGGGCATGACATGAGAATTAAGGGACAGAAGTTTAGAGGTAACATGAGGGGTAACTTCTTTACTCAGAGAGTGGTGGCTGTATGGAATGATCTTCCTGCAAAAGTGGTGGAGGCAGGATTGATTTTAACATTTAAAAGTAAAGTGGATAGGTATATGGACGGGAAGGGAATGGAGGGGTATGGTCTGAGTGCAGGTAGATGGGACTAGGGGAAAATAAATGGTCGGCACGGACTGGAAGGGCCAAGAAGGCCTATTTCCGTGCTGTAATTGTTATATGGTTATATGACAATTGGTCTACTTCCACTATTAACACGTTCTGCAACAACTTCACTTTCACATTTAATCCCAATATTGCTAGATACTTCCTGTGTCCAAACATTATCAATTTCAGTCTCTTAAACACATTGACTTGACTTCTGCAAGTCTTTAAAGCTTTGCACCAGGGTCTTAAAAAAATTCCACTTCAGTTCGACATATTATACTTATTGCAACTGTGAAGGATGGATTTTGTGGCAGTCAGTCACAAGTAAAATAGTAAGATTAAACGAGAACTTACAAGTTTGAAGTTTGATCTTTATTTTATGAGGAGTTACGATGAGGGATTACGTGAAGAACCCGTCAGCGGTGTGGAGTCACAGACAGGGACATTGACCTGAGAATAGTAAGATTGAAGAAACTAGAACTACCAGCTGGTTTTATGAGAAGGGTTTGGGAACGGAGGGCACATAATACCTCATCGTAACTCCTCATAACATAAAGTTCAAACTTCAAACTGGTAAGTTCTCATTTAATCTCACTATTTTACTTCGGAGTCACGTGAGTGACTACGTGAAGATTTTAAAGCTCTGTGACTCCATGCCGTGGAACAAATCCATGCGTCACACACTGTATAGTTGACCAAGAAGAGTGGACAAAACTGTAGAGACATGACATAATGAACAATTTAATTTAATGTGCAGTTAACGATAACAAACCAACAACAGTTCTGCTTCTACCCGAGAGGACATTAACGCAAACTTAAAACTGAGTTAGCAAACACGCTCGTTCTGGCTAAAGGCTTATTATAAAACTTTTGAAACGTGCGTGCTGAGGACCACCCTGCAACCGACAAAATGGTCCATGGCCCTCGCCGCCGACATTGCTGCAGACCTGGTGGAATGAGATTTCAACATTTTAGTATTAATCCCAGCCTTTATTAAAACTTGCTTTAACCACCTGGAAATAGTCTGAGTTGAGACCTGCTTATGTGGTTTCCTGTGGCTAACCAATAATGCTAACTCAGACCCCCAAAGCCCCTTGGTGAGGGTAATGTACTGCCGGAGGTGAACTACTACACACAAATTGGGATCAAAAGGACATGCCTTGAACTGTGACTTCAATCCCGAGGTACCTGGTCTACTCTGTTTTATAGGCTCATACACAAAGAAGGTGAAACTACCAGCAGAGGTGAGCATCCTGTCCAAACAAAGCTTTTGCAAGGACTGGACCCTCTGTGCTGAAACTAATGTCATCAGCATAGCCACCGTATGCGCGAGTTGGAGTAGAGTCAGGGAAGTTGGCGAAGACCATGACCGGAGTAAAGTTAACACCACCCCTACATCCCAAATTTCTGAATATCTGGGCCTAGGAGGAATTGAATTGAAGACTCCCCTCATGAATCTAGACACTCGAGGGTGAGACCCCACTGATCGGTGTTCTGAAAGTGGCAGCAGGTATGATGACAGCGCACTTCTGGCACTATTGAGGGCACTGTAGCTTAATTTTTCATCATAGTACAATTTCGAGAGGAACTCCAGAACATTAGAAATTTGTACTGCCTCATAAGAAATGTCAGCCTGCGCACAAAACACTTCCCATTTCCTAATATATGAAGCATATTGATTCTTAGTACTGCCTCTCCATGCCGCAGTTCATTCAGCTAGTCCCAGTCCAAGGAACGGTCTGCTTAAAACCTGCAAATCAATAAATTGAGCCGATCATGCAGAGGATGTATTTCACCAGACACCGGGTTTGTTAACAACGTCCTGTCTTTAGGAACCTTCCACACAGGTTCTAAAACCCTGCTCAGAACCAGAGGATACCAGGGCTGAGTCGGCCAGTCAGGGACTACCAGAATGCCGGAGGCAGAATCCTGCTGAATTTTATGCAGACAGCGACTGACAAGGCAAAATGGAAGAAATGCGTAGAAAAACATTGCACCCCAATGTAGCAAAAAAGCATCTATCGCTACTGCCCCAGGTTCCCATGCAACATACTTGGGTAATTGACGGTTTAGCCTTGAAGCGAACAAATCCATATCCGGTGTTCCACACCTAGAAATAATATCCTTAAACACTCTATGATTCAACTTCCACTCTGTGTTGTCATTGAATTTTCGTGACCTGGTGTCCGCCACCGTGTTGAATCTACCTGGAAGGTAGATAGCTGAAACCCAAATATGTCGAGCAATACACCATTTCTAAATGAGACATGCCAATTTATCACAGGATACTGACTTGATACCACCCATGTGATTTATATAATCCACTGCTGTGGTGTTATCTTTCTATATTTGAACAAGCACATGGTGCATGAGTGCACAATAAGCTTTCAAACCATACACGGCTGCGAGCAACACCAAGCACCATGCAGCTGCAGAAAAGATATCTCATGCATATTCCACCTGCCACCGCAGCTTGTAACGGTGTCAGCGGCACCCCACCCCAGAGAACTTGCATCAGTCTGTAAAACAATTGCAGGGCTTTCAATTGAAATATTGCCAGAACAATGGGCTACATTGGCTATCCACCATTGTAGCTCATTAATGGCTTCAGCCAGTAACTGCATCGTTCTGTCAAAGTGGCCTCAATTATGTTTGAGTGCCTGCACCTTTGCTCTTTGTAATCACTGATAGTGCAAAGGCCCATATTTGGCAGCTGGAAATGTAGCCACCAATTTCCCAATTAAGCTAGCTACTTGTCGAATTAAAGGCAGCTGCTGTGTGATCAGATGATTGCAGGCTTCTATTAACTTCAATCTCTTGCCTTCAGGCAAAATGATTAACAGGTGATTGGAATGAATAGTAAATCCCAAATAATCCATAACCTTGGATGGAGTCAACCTGGATTTTTCAGGGTGAATTAGGAACCCCAGCTGTTCAAAGAATAATTTGGTGGTTGAAACCGCCATCATAGCCAATTCCATGGTTTTCCCTATAATTAGGATATCGTCCAAATAAGTCATTACTATGTGTTTCTGCTCCCTTAAAAGCACAGGTTTTAATATTTTAGTGAACAACCTGGGAGCTGAGGTTAACCCATTCGGCAACGCTTTAAACTGCCATAGCTGCCCCATCCATTTAAACTTCAAGTATTTTCTGTGATCCTTGTGAATAGGTACAGAATAATAAGCATCATTAAGATCAATGCATGCCATATAACATCCCCTGGAAATTAACTGTTTTGCTGTTATTAAACTTTCCATTTTGAAATGTTTGTACTGCACAAAGGTATAAAGTTGGGTTAAGTCCAAAATAATGCGACATCCTCCATCCTTCTTATCCCTAGGGAAAATATTGGATACGAATTCATGAGGTTCATGACTGGTCTTTTCAATCACTCTTTTAGCACATAACTTACTAATTTCAGCCTGAACTTCCAAATCATCCTGCTTTGAACGAGTAAAGGTACGATTTGGAGCATGCTGAGTGGGTGGGAGAGAGCCCTCAAACTCAATTTTGAACCTCTCTATACTGTGCAGTATGAACAAGTCAGAAGTTAACCACCGCCACTCATGCACAAAGAAATGTAAACCTACCACCAACATGCAATGAGCCCACACCCAGTATGTTACATTGAGACCCAGACCCACCTACCTCCGCATTGGTCGGTGGACTCTGGACATTTATTTCCTTCCCCGATCTTTATGGAGTTGAGGTGCTGATGTGTGCCAGCTGCGCATCTTGGCTGTCGGCCGGCTTGGGTCATGTCCTAAAAACAATCTCCAGCCGTTTTTTGATTCTTCAAGTTGGAGGTGGTCTCCTCAGTAGGTCTTCCGCTGGTCAAGGCGTAGGGGTGCTGGCGTCGAAACGGCTGACTGTTAGGTGGTGGAGCCCGCAGTAGCCCCACAGCCTTTGACTCATCATACAAATTCTTCACCTGCCTCGACAGGTCTTCTCCAAACAGCAAATTTGGCAGCTGCACGTTACTGGCCTTACACAACCCCGCAAACTTGGAGTTGAGAACAGGACGAATGGCATTCTTATGAAAACAGTTAATTTCTAACTGTGCGTTGCACAGCAATGCCATTGCGTCCCTTTGAGCCTCCGATAATGCGCAGCCGTCTACCGACCTGGCAAATGCTGTCAGCCCCGACGCCAGCAGGTTTGGGATTCTCTGCAATTTGACCTCTTGGGTCTTTATGCCACCGCCGATATAGCTCCAAATGGAACTATTGACCATGGGTACCTTTAGGGCAGGACAGTTGGTAGGAGCATGGTACCTCATGGATGTCTCCACCATAACTTGCTCCTGCAGCTGATGGGAAGCCAGATAGTTAATGCTGGCTGCGAGCTCTTCTTCCAGAGGCTCCCCAACCAGCGACGGCATAGCAAACTTAGTGACCATAGTTGGTACTTCCGCATCCCGCGGGTCTCGCACTGAGCGGTCCTCCGCCCATGACTGGTGGTCTATGCTCCCGTCCTCCGACGGGGACACATAATGCAGCCTTATACCAGGCGCTGCTGCGAGCCCCCAAGGCTCACTGAGATATGCCTCCTGACCTGTTGGAGCATCTTCTCCAGAAGATGTTCCATGCGGGAAAGGCGTCCACCGACACTTCCCGCTCGGGGAGGCGAACACTCCCAGCCAGACTCATCAGAGTCCACTGGCCTGTTGGACTTGTACTTGGCCTTCCCGACCCACGGGGTAGCCACAGTGCTGTCCATGGGCACCGAGCCCGGGGTCGCTGGCTGTGGAGTCAGCGGCCTCGACGGTGAACCGGACTGCCGCTCGTTGACCGCACTGCCACAGTCTTCGGAATCGGTTCTCCCTGACTTACCTGAGGGCCTTTTAAAACTACCGCTGGTGGAGCAACGCGCCACCAGCCAGTCAGAGGACCATGCGTTAGACGAAATGACGCGCATGCGCGGCTGATGGGTTCTTCACGTAGTCACTCACGTGACTCCGAAGTAAAATAATAATCACCAGAAATTAAAATCCAATCAAAATCTAAATAAAATAAGAAAACTTTGCAACAAATGTATTCAAACATTTTTAACCAGCTGTCTTTGATATTTAGCAACCAGCTCTAGATAGCCACAATATGTTAAAGTATACTCATATATATTTTGTGTGTTTGTGAAAATAAGACCTTGTTTTAATGGATTTTGGACATAACGGACGGACCTGCTGATGCCATCCCGCTTGCACCGCGTCCCCAGCACTTCTTCAGTCGCTGCACGGTTCAGTTGACACAGCTGTTGTCGCGGCTCAAGTTGTAACCGCTGCGGACAGCACTTTCTTTAGGCCACCGGCACCGGCAGGACGTGCTTGGTCATCGTCGGCTCCCTCCCCTCCCACCAGTCGCTTCTTCCAATCGGCGTGGCTTTGTCTGCCCCCTGCTCCACCACTGCCATCTCCTCCTTGTCCTGTCGCTCTGTCCACTCGTGCTCTCCTCACCGCCTTCCACTGCCTCCTCCTTCTCACTCGGAGTTGCTGATGTACACCACCTTGGAAGCAGCAGCAGGTAGGAGCCCCACGGGAACCAAGCACGTCTTGTTGGTGACAGCAGTCTGAAGAAACTGCTGTCTCCAGGGGCTACAACACGAGCCATGTCACCGGACCGTGCGGTGGGTGAACAAAGAGCTTACTGGTGCAGACCAGCGGCACTAGCACCTAGTTTTAAGGTGAAACGACACAAAGTGCTGGAGTAACTCAGCAAACTGCATCAGTCTGAAGAAATGTCTCAATGTCATCTATCCATGTTTTCCAGTGACATTACCTGATCTGCTGTTACTCCAGCACTTTGCATCCTTTTGTATATTAACCACCATCTGCAGTTCTTAGTTTAATCTATATTTAATGATAATATCTTACACGGTTATAGTGGGAAATCGGCAATTACCGACACCCCCCACCCCCCACCCCATCGTCTGTTTTTAATGGAATCTTGGCATTAAGTACTGGATGACTGCATTTTTATTATTGTAAATAATTATTTCATCAATAATTAGAGATTCTGAAAGATTGAAAAAAAAACGCAAGTCTTCTGTTGCTTCATATGGTTTTACATTGTGTGTTTACATAAATCACATAGAATGAAACATAAGATTGTTTCTGAGTGCATATGCCTGAGAGCAGTTCACATATTCTTAGTAAGTATTTGAGTATAATTTACAAAGATTTAACATTCAATTACTAACTTTCACAGTCCTGATATACTTTATTAATACTAGCCATCACAGAAATTGTACCAGTACCAGCCATGTTGATATTTAAACTCAATTAATGCCCGAAGCCAGGAGAGGTTAGTCACTTTGCCAGTATTTTGACAGTGTTATTACTAGAACTACAATAATACAGCTGCAATTCACAGTATCAAAGCTCCATCAAAGCAACACTTGCTTTGCCCTGAAAGGCATGTTGACTTTTAATCAGAGAATGGTGGTTATGTTGTACTTTCTAATAGTGTTAAGATGACCAAAAAATGGGACATTTTGTACATGTCCTGTCATGTCAAGGCATAACATGCAAAATATTTTAAATTATTGGTAATTTTATTGCAATGTTCTGTTAGGGTGAACAAATGGCAGTTGTAATCACAACATGTGGTTAATGATATTAGTATAAGAAGAAATAGAATTGATCATATGGATTTGGTCATAAGAGTCATAACATAAGAGTCTGTTTTAACTCTTGGATGATGGAAACATACCAATATAAAAAGGTGCTTCAAAATACTTAAAGATAAACTAGGAAATTATTTAATTTTAATTCCAGGTCTATTCCAATGTAATTCTGTTAGCAGCCATTGAGGTACAAATTAATTTTCTCATTTCCTGTGAAACAAATATTTATCAACTGTTTGACATTTTCATTAAAATGTTTGATCAAGATCAACAATGCTCCCTAGGATGATGAAATATTTTTCCCATCAAAATATATGCACAATTTTATTTTATTTTTAATGCTTTTTTAAAGGAAGAGGCAGCATGCGACTATACAAATTTTCCTTGATATTACTGATTTTCAATTTTGTACAATTCTGTTGCATATAACAAAAAATGAATAAAAATACCTATTTGAATTAATACTCAACTTTGCTATGTTCTTTCTCACCAATTTCTACAGATGTGCTGTGGAAAGCATATTGTCATAATGTATCACAGAATGGTTTGCGAACGGTTCCATCCAAGACTGCAAGAAATTGCAGAGAATAAGCGAGTTCGGTATTCCGAAAAAAGCAAAGGAATCATGGAATTTGTCAAAGGTCACTCGTGATTTTAAAGATAGCGAACGAAGCGCTGCCAGTATAAACTGTGTATAAATTCTTATCTTTATTCATAATTTATGTGTAAAAATATATTTAATCAGGAACCGGTGTGCCAGGAAGTGGGAGAGCAGGGTGTAACAGTGAGAGAGAGGGGGCAGATGCGAATGGGAGACGGGGAGAGACTGGACCGGCAGATAGACATTCTCGACAGCTGTGCTTTTGTGCACACACACACCCATGCCTCATCCGCAACCAGGATCAAAACCAAGTCCCCGGCACCACAAGCGCTGCCGAACCGCCACTGGACTGGGGGACCCCGGACCGACGGGACACCAGCCCAAAGCAACAGCGGCGCCAGGCGCACAGCCAGCGTGGAAAAGAAGCACCGCTCCAACTCCTGAGGAACCCATTCCCAGACTGCCTGGAACCACCAGCCGCAACCCCGGCCACATGCAGCGGCCGCCGGACAACCCCCCCGGCACCGGTGAAAGCCGAGCACCAGCCATCAACGGGGACACACACAAAATGTTGCAGCAACTCAGTGGGCCAGGCAGCATCCACGGAGAAAACAAATGGGTGACGTTTCGAGTCAAGATCTTCTCCAGCGATGTTGCCTGACCTGTCGAGCCACCGCAGCACCACGTGTGCATCCACGCCGATGACCGCTGCTCGGCTCCCGCCGGCACCGTGGGGGCCAATGGACAGCCACTGGACACGGCAAGAGGCACAGCCAACGTTCCCCGGCCCGACGGGGAATGAGCCCCCCGAGAGTCGGAGCAGAGCCGAGCCAGCACCCCGCCAGCCCAGGGCCACCCATGCCGCCTCTGGCCGTCCACGGGAAGGGACGAGACACTCGAAAGGGGACGGGGAAGGCCCAGCAGCAGCTTAACACTGCCCACAGCACCGGAGACCCGGGCCCGACCCCGACCACGGACGGAACAGAGACCTGCACACACGCAGCAACACACCTGCCGAGAATGTTTATCGCGAGTGACCTATGACATGGGCATGCGCATTTGGAATACTGAACTCGCTTACTGTGGATGCAACCCAGACCATCACACAAACCAACCTCTCTTCCATTGGCCCCATTTATACTTCATGCTGCCTCAGCAGGGCCACCAGTGTAATCAAGGACGAGTCTCACCTGGTCACTCCCTCTTCTCCCCTCTCCCATCAGACAATAAGTGTGAAAACCTGCATCTCCAGATTCAGGGACAGTTTCTTCCCAGCTGCTATCAAGCAACTGAACCATCCTATCAACAGCTAGAAAGTGGATCTGAGCTCCTATCTTCATCACTGGAGACCCTCGGACTTCAGACCCAATGGACTTTATCTTGCACTATACCTTATCCCCTTTATTATGGTCACCACATTCAGATTGCCCAGTCACCTATGGCTTGTGTGTGAAAATGAACCCCATGCCCCTGTTTTCCCCCCTCCTCTCTCCCTCTCCCTTCTCTCTCCTCTCTCTAGCCTCCTCTCTCTTTCCTCTTCTCTCCCCTCTTCTCACTCTCCTCCTTCTCCCTCTCTCCCCCTTCTCTCTCTCTCGCCCCACCCCGCTCTCTCTCCCTTCTCTCTCTCCTCCGTCTCCACCCGCGGTAGCGTCCCACAGTCACTAACAGCGATACATCGCTATCGGACCCCAACCTCCACACCAGCATGACCCCCCCCCCCCCCCCCCCCGACCCCCGGTCTTTGACACCCACACCAGGGTGATTCACCTCGGCCGCAGGGACAGACGGTTTATTTATTACTGTCTCGGTGTTTGCGGAACGCACCCAAGCTCCCACGCACAAAACAGGCAGCATCTCTGGAGAGATGGAATGGGTGACGTTTCGTGCCAAGACCATTCTTCAGAGTGCGTCTGAAGGGTCTCGACCCAAAACGCCACCCATTCCTCCTCTCCAGAGATGCTGCCTCTTCAGCTGAGTTACTCCAGAATTTTGTGCCTATCTTTGGTGTGACAGTTGTGTCATTTGTGTCTCTATGATCATAGAGCGGATACACTTATGCAGAGCGGCTGTGGAAGTTGAGAAACTGGCAGCGAGTCTGTGTGAAAATACAGCACCTACCAACAATGAAGGCAATGTGAAACCAGCGTCCTCAAGCCCTTCCCATGGGGCGGGCTTTGAACTCGGCATTAAAAACAGAGTTACATTAATTTAAAAGCAAAAATGTTACATGTATAAATCGTTCCTACATTCGGGAACATGGTTAATGTGGGATTTCGATTTGAGCGCACTTGTTTGAATAGATGCAAGTGGCATGTCCAGCTTCTCTCCTGGGCACACAATACACGAAGCCGATGAAATGACACAACTGTCACACCAAAGATAGACACAAAATGCTGGAGTAACTCAACTGAAGAGGCCGCATCTCTGGAGAGGAGGAATGGGTGGAGTTTTGGGTCGAGATCCTTCAGACACACTCTGAAGAATGGTCTGGACACAAAACGTCACCCATTCCTTCTCCCCAGAGATGCGTGGGAGCTTGGGTGCATTCCGCAAACACCGAGACGGTAATAAATAAACCATCTCTCCCTGCGGCCAAGGTGAATCACCCTGGTGTGGGTGTCAAAGACCGGGGGTCGGAGGAAGGAGGGGGGGATCACGCTGGTGTGGAGGTTGGGGTCCAATAGCGGTGTATCGCGGTCAGTGACTGTGGGACGCTACCGCAGGTGGAGACGGAAGAGAGAGAGAGAGAAGGGAGAGAGAGCGGGGGGGGGGGGGTGGGGAAGAGAGAATGGGGAGAGAGAGAGAAGGAGAGAGAGGGGAGAGAGGAGGGGAGAGAGAGAGGAGGCTAGAGAGAGGAGAGAGAAGGGAGAGAGACAGAGGGTGCAATCTGCGTCCGCACACGGTTGTGAAGCTATCTGTTGCATCACTGTGTCACCCTTTATTACAAAGAATATATGTAATTAAGGACAGTATGGTTAATATGCAGGTACTGCAGGCAGTGAAGAAAGTGAATGGCATGTTGGCCTTCATAACAAGAGGAGCAAAGAGGTCCTTCTGCAGTTGTACAGGTGCCTAGTGAGACCACAGACCTAGAGTATTGTGTGCAGTTTTGGTATTTGATTCAGGACATTCTTGCAATTGAGGGAGTGCAGTGTAAGTTAACAAGGTTAATTCCTGGGATTACGGGACTATCATATGCTGAGTGAGTGGAGTAGCTGGGCTTCTATACTCTGGAATTTAGAAGGATGAGAGGGGATCTTATTGAAATATAAGAAATAATAAGGGTTTAGCATGCTAGAGGCAGGAAACATGTTCCCGATGTTGGGTGAGTCCAGAACCAATGGCCACAGTTTAAAAATAAAGGGTAAGCCATTTAGAACGGAGATGAGGAAACACTTTTTCACACAGAGAGTATCGAATCTGTGGAATTATCTGCCTCAGAGGGCGGTGGAGGCCGGTTCTCTGGATACTTTCAAGAGAGAGCTAGATAGGGCTCTTGAAGATATTGGAGTCAGGGGATATGAGAAGGCAGCAACGGGGTACTGATTGTGGATGATCAGCCAGGATCACATTGAATGGCGGTGCTGGCACAAAGGGCATCCTCAAGGTGACAATGTGACTTTTTAATTGAGGTTTGTCTCAAATAATACTCATCTGGGTTCCTGCCATGAATGAATTTTAATATTTTGTTTGTAACCATGTCAAACATGATCAATGGGCAGAAAGCAATTTAAGAAATTGTTTGGAAAAACAATGGAGAGTAGACACAATTTGAAATAACCCTGATTACATTACAGTTATCATTGTGAGCATATCTCAACACAGATCCACTTTAGTATAGAAACAGAGAAACATAGAAATTAGGTGCAGGAGTAGGCCATTCGGCCCTTCGAGCCTGCACCACCATTCAAAATGTCATGGCTGATCATCCAACTCAGTATCCCGTACCTGCCTTCTCTCCATACCCTCTGATCCCCTTAGCCACAAGGGCCACATCTAACTCCCTCTTAAATATAGCCAATGAACTGGCCTCAACTACCCTCTGTGGCAGAGAGTTCCAGAGACCCACCACTCTCTGTGTGAAAAGTATAAAGTATAAAGATTTAATATTCTTTTCTCGAGACAAAATGCCCATTGTTATCTTAAACGATGCATTCAAGTGTAAACAAAAATGCTGGAGAAACTCAGCGGGTGAGGCAGCATCTATGGAGCGAAGGAAATAGGCGACGTTTCGTGTCAAGACCCTTCTTAAACATTTTGTCTACTCCATTCAAGTGTAAAAGTCAAATAAATGGCAAGTCGTGCCAGAAAATATAAAATGTATTGTTTGAAAATAAATAAAAGTACCTGCAGGAAGAAAACACTCCAGAGGAATGAACATATCATCAGCAGTAGCCATCGGTATGGGATCTGTCAGTATATGGTTTGATGAAAGGTCTGAAGAAGGGTCTCGCCCCGAAACGTCACTTATTCCTTTTTTTCCAGAGATGCTGCCTGACCCGCTGAGTTACTCCAGCTTTTTGTGTCTATCTTCGGTTTAAAACGGCATCTGCAGTTCCTTCCTAAATGAATAGGATTTTGTTCTCCCTCAATTACTCTGAAACGAAACAAAAATAAAATAGTGTCAACCATACTGAACAACGTTCAAATGTCTGAACTAATTAACAATTAAAGGCATAGAATTCATGCCCGATCAGTGAATATACAGGATCAGTGAATATACAGGATTATGCATAAATCAGGACTTCAGAAACAACAGCTCCATTCATAAAGTTGCAGCAATGTGTATTATCAAATAAATATATTTTGCCAAACCCGTTTTATGTTTATCTTTTAGTTATTATCGCGTCCACGCTGACCACCAGTTCACACGAGTTTAATGTTTTCCCATCTTCTCATCCGTTCCCTACACACTAGTGGCTCTTTACAGGCATGCATACGGGCCCTTTGGCCCACCAACTCAACATTGACCATTGATCATCCATCAACATTATTTCTATGTTATCCAACTGTCTATACATTAGGGACAATTTTATAGAAGACAATTAACCAACAAATCCGCAAATCTTTGAGATGAGGGTGGAAACTGGAGCACTTGGTGGAAACCCACGCAGTTAAAGAGAGAACATACAAGCACCTCAGACAGCATACACGGTCAGGGTCATACCTGAGTCCCCTGGTGCTGGGAGGCATCAACTCCACCAGCTGCGCCACCATATGGTAATATATAAATAATCTTAACTTTCATCTTTGTATTGTCTCTAAACCTGTATATTTGAAATTATATCTAAGATTTTTCCCGACAACACTCTATAAGGTTTAGGAAACTGAAATTTGACAGGGCCCTCTAGGAATATAAAACAAACAGGAAAGAATAAAGAGAGGTAAAAGTGTTCTTGCTGAGTAGGAGGCTCAATAGCAGAAGCGTCCACGTCGCAGGGCTGGAAACTGGAAGTATCCTGAGCTAATTCTACTACCACCATCATCTATTGCGACAAGTGATGGCTTCCACTGATTCACATCGGACGCTTGCGTCCTTTTCCGGACGGATGATGACAACGAGGTCAACATTTGTAAGAAGATGCACACGAAAAGAAGAAGAAGCTGAGTAGGATGAAGGAAAGTCCCACAGTATTTTATACATACATTGAAAACTAGAGGGTAGCTAGGTAAAGGATACGGCAACTCAAGGACAAAAGAGAGAATTTATGCCTGAAGCCGGAGGAAATGGGAAAGAAACCAAATGAGCACTTTGCATTGGCTTTCAGCTGGAAAGACATGGATGAAGGAGAGACCAGGGGTATATTGATATTCTAAGATACGTTGATATGAAGAAACGGGCAGTTTCTTGAGTAGTGCAGTGGTAGAGTTGCTGTCTTACAGTGCCAGAGACCCAGGTTTGATCCTGACTATGGGTGCTGTTGGTATGGAGTGTACGTTCTACCTGTGACCACGTGGGTTTTCTCGGGGTGCTCAGTTTCCTCCCATATTCCAAGGACATGCAGGTTTGTAGGTTACTTGACTTGTGTAACTGTAAATTAAATGTCCCTAGTGGGCAGGATGGTGTTAGCGTACAGGGTGATTGCTGGTCCGCGAGGACTTGGTGGGCTGAAGGGCCAGTTTTCGCGCTGTATCTCTAAATTCTAAAGATGGGGTGATGGATATTTTGAGAACATTAAGGTGAGTAATCTTCCACAGCCTGATGGATCTATCCCCGGGTATTGAGGGAGTCAAACGAATAAATCATTGGGACTTTGACACAGATTGTTGTATCCTGTCAGGCCACAGACAGGGTCACCTTGGAATGGAGAATAGTCAATTCTGTTACAAAAACACCAGGGATAGTCTTGCCAATTTAGACTGATACAGTGCCCTCCATAATGTTTGGGATGAAGACCCTTCATTTATTTATTTTCCTCTGCACTTCACAATTTGAGTTTTTAAGAGAACAAAACGTTTCGGGCCGAAAACCTTCTTCAGACTGGGATTCAGTCTGATTCAGTCTGAAGAAGGGTTTCGGCCCGAAACGTTGCCTATTTCCTTCGCTCCATAGATGCTGCCGCACCCATTGAGTTTCACCAGCACTTTTGTCTACCTTTATACATCGTCTCCCCATTTCAGGGTGCCATAATGTTTGGGACACAGCAATGTCATGTAAATGAAAGGTGCTGTGTTTAGTATTTTGGGGGTTAGTCCCCTTCAGTTTTCCCTTCAGCATATAAAATGCATCCTCAATTGGGTTCAGATCGGATGATTGACTTGGCCACTTAAGAATTTACCATTTTTTATCTTTGAAAAACTCCTTTGTTTCTTTAGCAGTATGTTTGGGATCATTGTCTTGCTGTAGAATGAACCGCCAGCCAAAGAGTTTTGACGCATTTGTTTGAACTTGAGCAGATAGGATGTGTCAATACACTTCAGAATTAATTATGCTACTATCATCAGCAGTTGTATCATCAATGAAGATAAGTGAGCCAGTACCTTCAGCAGCCATAATGCCCAAGCCACAACACCCCCACCACCATGTTTCATAGATGAGGTGTTATGTTTTGGATCTAGGTCAGTTCCTTCTCTCCTCCATACTTTGTTCTTGCCATCACTCTGCTATAAGTTAATCTTTGTCTCTTCTGTCCACAAGACCTTTTCCAGAACTGGTTGCTCTTTTAAGTACTTCTTGGCAAACTGTAACCTGGCCATCCTATTTTTGCAGCAAACCAGTGGTTTGCATCTTGCAGTGTCGCCTCTGTATTTCTGTTCATGAAATCTTCTGCGGACAGTGGTCATTGACAAATCCACACCTGACGAGTGTTTCTGATCTGTCGGACAGGTGTTTGTTTTTTTCCCTTTATTATAGAGAGAATTCTTCTGTCATCAGCAGTGGGGGCCTTCCTTGGTCTGCCAGTCCCTTTGCAATTAGTAAGCTCACCAGTGCTCTTTCTTCTTAATGATGTTCCAAACAGTTGATTTTGGTACGCCTAAGGTTTGGCTTATGTCTCTAACCGTTTTATTCTTGTTTCTCAGTTTCATAATGGCTTATTTGACTTTCATTGGCACAACTTTGGTCCTCATGTTGATACAGCAATAAAAGTTTCCAAAGGTGAAGAAAATACTGGAGGAAAGACTAGGTAATGAGAGCTCTCATATATCTGCATTATGGAGCCAATTAAACACACCTGAGCAATTGTAAATGCCTGTGAAGCCATGTGTCCCAAACATTATGGTGCCCTGAACGCGGGCTAATCACTCTCGGCGGCTGTGCAACCGCCGCAGGGCCTTCCCGGTCCCCTGCCGAGTGTCCCATCCGGTGGCGGCCGGTGATATCCCGGGCAGCCTCGGGCCGGTGGGAGCCGGACGGGAGTAGCGGAGCATGGAGGAGGGGGGGTGGGGTGCCGGCTCCAGCTCAGCTCTGCGTGTCCCGACGGGGCGCTGGCCCATCACAGCGGCAGACCTGGCCCACAGGCAGTGCGGAAAAGAAGCACCAACAGCTCAACCCCGCCCGTCCCACCAGTGGGACAGGCAAAGTCGAGCTGGGGCCGGCGCCTCCCCTTCTCGCTGGCTGCGGGCCTGGGCCGACGCTCCTGTCCATGGACCTATGGATAGAAGACCCTCCTTCAGACTTCCTACACATTAGACTTTTACACCATGGTTGGGATGGATGGGAGCGGGGATTTCCATGGGCACAAGGAACAAATGACCTAAAGTGTGCGTTGAGTGAACGGAGTGTTCTTAATGTCCTCATCATACACCGGTGTTTTGTGAGAGTGGTTGGATCCCAGCATCAGCTCAGCTAACATCGGTCACATTATCTGGACAGGCGGCAGGGGATCAGGACCTGATGTGAGGCATCAGCGATGCTCTAGAATCCTAGTCGACCACTGCCGAGCAGCGGGGTCGAGGAGGCTGCACCCGACCCAGGGAATAAAGGTGACAGTTCTTCCAGCGGTGAGCAGAGAGGCACCAGCTATCGCGGGCCACTCACCTGTCGGGTGCTGAATCCTCAATCCTGGGATCCAACCACTCTCACAAAATGCTGGTGTATGACGAGGACGGTAAGAACACTCAGTTCACTCAACGCAAACTTTAGGTCATTTGTTCCTTGCGCCCGCGGAAATCTCCAGCACGGTCGAGTCAAGGGGGTTCTGAAGTTGCATTCTCTCGATTGAGGACATTTTCTCGACTCTCCTAGAAGCAACGAGCCATTGCCTTATCAGTGGTTGTCTGTCTAACTGAAACCTCTCTTCCCCCACCTCTCACCGTGTCTCACTGTCTCCCACTCGCATCTGCTCCCTCTCTTTTGTTGTTACACCCCACTCTCCCCCGCTACCAGGCACCCCGTTCGCTTTTTTAATTCTCGAATGACTTTTGAAAAAATCCCATGATTCCTTGTGTTTTTCAGAATACCGAACTGGCTTATTTCTACATGGTGAAACCAAAATGTATAAAAATATTTTTTTGGACCTTTTGCACTTGAACTCGAGGGGAACCAATATCCTGGCGGGAAGATTTCCAAAGGCTATTGGGGAAACTTTAAACTAGATCAGTTGGGGGGAGGGACTCAAATAGAGAAAGCTAGTAGACAGTGTGTGAGGCTCGAGGCAGAGAAGGGAAGCACTCAGACCCAACATGTAGGGGGGAAAGAAGAAAAACATAATACACAGAGAATAAGAGGTGGCGGGTTTCTTAAATGTGTGAGCAGAGAGACAGATGGGTGTAAAATAAGGGTAGAAGCAATAGGTGGCAAGGAGAAAAGTAAAAGTGGCAGGCAGACAAATCCAGGGCAAAAATCAAAAAAGGGCCACTTTTCAACATAATTGTATAAGGGGTAAGAGCGTTGTAAAAACAAGCCTGAAGGCTTTGTGTCTCAATGCAAGGAGCATTCGTTATAAGGTGGATAAGTTGAATGTGCAGATAGCTATTAATGATTATGATATACAGTGGCTTGGAAAAGTTTTCATACCCCTTGAACTTTTCCACATTTTGTCACGTTACAACCACAAACGTAAATGTATTCTATTGGGATTTTATGTGATAGACCAACACAAAGTGGCGCATAATTGTGAAGTGGAAGGAAAATGATACATTGTTTTCAAATTTTTTTACAAATAAAAAACTGAAAAGTGTGGCTTGCAAAAGTATTCAACCCCCTTTACTCTGATACCCCTAAATAAAATCCAGTGCAACCAATTGCCTTCAGAAGTCACCTAATTAGTAAATAGAGTCCACTTGTGTGTAATCTAATCTCAGTATAAATACAGCTGTTCTGTGAAGGCCTCAGAGGCTTGTTAGAGAACATTAGTGAATAAACAGCATCATGAAGCCCAAGGGACACACCAGACAGGTCAGGGATAAAGTTGTGGAGAAGTTTAAAGCAGGGTTAGGTTATAAAAAAATATCCCAAGCTTTGAACATCTCATGGAGCACTGTTCAATCCATCATCTGAAAATGGAAAGAGTATGGCACAACTGCAAACCTACCAAGACATGGCCGTCCACCTAAACTGACAGGCCGGGCAAGGAGAGCATTGATCAGAGAAGCAGCCAAGAGGCCCATGGTAACTCTGGAGGAGCTGCAGAGATCCACAGCTCAGGTGGGAGAATCTGTCCACAGAACAACTATTAGTCGTCCACTCCACAAATCGGGCCTTTATGGAAGAGTGGCAAGAAGAAAGCCATTGTTGAAACAAAGCCATAAGAAGTTCCGTTTGCAGTTTCCCACAAGCCATGTGGGGGACACAGCAAACATGTGGAGGAAGGTGCTCTGTTGAATTTGAAATTTGAAATGGAAGTTTTTGGCCTAAATGCTAAACGCTATGTGTGGCGGAAAACTAACACTGCACATCACCCTGAACACACCATCCCCACTGTGAAACATGGTGGTGGCAGCAGCATGCTGTGGGGATGCTTTTCTTCAGCAGGGACAGGCAAAAATTTCAGTCTCTAGACATGCAAAGCTGGTAGAGACATACCCCAAAAGACTTGCAGCTGTAATTGCAGCGAAAGGTGGTTCTACAAAGTATTGACTCAGGGGGGCAGAATACTTTTGCACGCCACACCTTTCAGTTTTTTATTTGTAATAACATTTGGAAACTATGTATCATTTTCCTTCCATTTCAAAATTATGCACCACTTTGTGTTGGTCTATCACATAAAATCCCAATAAAGTACATTTACGTTTGTGGTTGTAACGTGACAAAATGTGGAAAAGTTCAAGGGGTATGAAAACTTTTGCAAGCCACTGTCGTTGGGATCATGGACACATGGCTCCAGGGTGACCAAGGTTAGGAGATGAACATCCAGGGATATTCAATATTCAGGAGTGATAGATAGAAAGGAAAAGGAGGTGGGGTAGCGTTGCTGGTGCGAGAGGAGATTAACGCAATAGAAAGGAAGGACATTAGCTTGGAGGATGTGGAATCGGTATGGGTAGAGCTGCGAAACACTAAGGGGCAGAAAATGCTAGTGGGTGATGTGTACAGGCCACCTAACAGTAGTAGTGGAGTTGCGGATGGCATCAAACAGGAAATTAGAAATACGTGCGACAAAGGTAAAATAGTTATAATGGGTGACTTCAATCTACATATAGATTGGGTGAATCAAATTGGCTGGGGTGCTGAGGAAGAGGATTTCTTGGAATGTATGCGGGATAGTTTTCTAAACCAACATGTAGAGGAACCAACGAGAGAGCAAGCTATTCTAGACTGGGTAGTGAGTAATGAGGAAGGGTTAGTTAGCAGTCTTGTTGTGCGTGGCCCCTTGGGCAACAGTGACCATAATATGGTTGAGTTCTTCATTAGGATGGAGAGTGACATTGTTAATTCAGAAAGACGGGTCCTGAACTTAAAGAAAGATAACTTTGAGGGTATGAGATGTGAATTGGCCAAGATAGACTGGCAATTGATTCTTAAAGCGTTGACGGTTGATAGGCAATGGAAGGAATTTGAAGACTGCATGGATGAACTACAACAATTGTTCATCCCAGTTTGGCAAAAGAATCAATCAGGGAAGGTAGTGCATCCGTGGATAACAAGGGAAATCAGGGATAGTATCAAAACAAAAGATGAAGCATACAAATTAGCCAGAAAAAGCAGCCTACCAGAGGACTGGGAGAAATCCAGAGTCCAGTAGAGGAGGACAAAGGGCTTAATTAGGAAAGGGAAAATAGATTACAAAGGAAAACTGGCAGCGAGCATAAAAACTGACTGCAAAAGTTTTTATAGATATGTGAAGAGTAAAAGATTAGTTAAAACAAATGTAGGTCTCTTGCAGTCAGAAACAAGTGAATTGATCATGAGGAACAAGGACATGGAAGACCAATTGAATAACTACTTTGGTTCTGTCTTCACTAAGGAAGACATAAATAATCTGCCGGAAATAGCAGGGGACCGGGGGTCAAATAAGATGGAGGAACTGAGTGAAATCCAGGTTAGCCAGGAAGTGGTGTTAGGTAAATCGAATGGATTAAATAGCGATAAATCCCCAGGGCCAGATAGGCTGCATCCCAGAGTACTTAAGGAACTAGCCCCAGAAATAGTGGATGCCTTAGTGATAATTTTTCAAAGCTCTTTAGATTCTGGAGTAGTTCCTGAGGATTGGAGGATAGCTAATGTAACCCCACTTTTTAAAAGGGGAGGGAGAGAGAAAATGGGGAATTACAGACCAGTTAGTCTAACATCGGTAGTGGGGAAACTGCTAGGGTCAGTTATTAAAGATGGGATAGCAGCACATTTGGAAAGTGGTGAAATCATTGGACAAGGTCAGCATGGATTTATAAAAGGTAAATCATGTCTGACGAATCTTATAGAATTTTTCGAGGATGTAACTAGTAGAGTGGATAAGGGAGAACCAGTGGATGTGTTATATCTGGACTTTCAGAAGGCATTCGACAAGGTCCCACATAAGAGATTAGTATACAAACTTAAGGCACATGGTATTGGGGGTTCAGTATTGATGTGGATAGAGAACTGGCTGGCAAACAGGAAGCAAAGAGTAGGAGTAAACGGGTCCTTTTCAGAATGGCTGGCAGTGACTAGTGGGATCCCGCAAGGCTCAGTGCTGGGACCCCAGCTATTTACAATATATATTAATGATTTGGACGAGGGAATTGAATGCAACATCTCCAAGTTCGCAGATGACACAAAGCTGGGGGGACAGTGTTAGCTGTGAGGAGGATGCTAGGAGGCTGCAAGGTGACTTGGATAGGCTGGGTGAGTGGGCAAATGCATGGCAGATGCAGTGTAATGTGAATAAATATGAGGTTATCCACTTTGGTGGCAAAAACAGGAAAGTAGACTATTATCTGAATGGTGGCCGATTAGGGAAAGGGGAGATGCAACAAGACCTGGGTATCATGGTACACAGTCATTGAAAGTAGGCATGCAGGTGCAGCAGGCAATGAAGAAAGCGAATGGTATGTTAGCATTCATTGCAAAAGGAATTGAGTATAGGAGCAGGGAGGTTCTATTGCAGTTGTACAGGGTCTTGGTGAGACCACACCTGGAGTATTGTGTACAGTTTTGGTCTCCAAATCTGAGGAAAGCCATTCTTGCCATAAAGGGAGTACAGAGAAGGTTCACCAGACCGACTCCTGCGATGTCAGGACTTTCATATGAAGAAAGACTGGATAGACTCGGCTTGTACTCGCTAGAATTTAGAAGATTGAGGGGGGATCTTATAGAAACTTTCAAAATTCTTAAGGGGTTGGACAGGCTAGATGCAGGAAGATTGTTCCCGATGTTGGGGAAGTCCAGGACAAGGGGTCACAGTTTAAGGATAAGGGGGAAATATTTTAGAACCGAGATGAGAAAAACATTTTTCACACAGAGAGTGGTGAATCTCTGGAATTCTCTGCCACAGAAGGTAGTTGAGGCCAGTTCATTGGCTATGTTTAAGAGGGAGTTAGATGTGGCCCTTGTGGCTGAAGGGATCGGGGGTATGGAGAGAAGGCAGGTATGGGATACTGAATTGGATGATCAGCCATGATCACATTAATGATGGTGCAGGCTCGAAGGGTTGAATGGCCTACTCCTGCACCTATTTTCTATGTTTCTATGTTTCTAGTGTACGGTTGATTGTTGGTTGGTGCGGACTCGATGGACCGTTTCCATGCTGTATCTCCAAACTAAAACTAAACTTGAGGAAATGACAATCATGATTGATGAGGGTAGTGCAGTGGATGTTGTACGAGTAGACTTTAGTAAAACTTCCAACAAAGTCCCTTGGCTGATCCAGGGACATGGGATCCATAGTGACTTGGTAGATTGGATCCACAGTTGACTTGGCCCTGGAAGACAGAGGTAGTGATAGAGGAATATTATACTAAATGTACGTTTGTGACCTGTGGCGTTTCACAAAGATCAGCACTGGGACCTTTGCCATTTGTGATGTACACAAAAAATACTGGAAACACTCAGCAGATCAGGCAGATTTAAGAAACAAAATTAATGCTTCAGATTAAAGGCTCTGATAAAACTGGGAAAAGGTTATTTCAAGAAATTAGTACAGAAGTTGTTTACACGTTAATTCCGGTGAGTTTATGGACAAGATTATAGATGCATATACAGACGATTTATTGTTAAAATGGCTTCGGGAATTGTGAAGAGAAATATTATAGTTATTAACCAAAGCAGCACAGGAAAGCAATCTTATAAGGAAGGAACATCTATTGGGGTTGATGGAAAGCTGATGAAATAAAAACAAAATCTGCACAAGATTTGAGATCATTATGCCAAACAAAATTTGCAGATATACGAAACTTAGAAATGTTATTATACTTGAGGAAGATAGCAATACACAATGGCTAGTGGAATAGTGGATATCTAGAACACAAAATGTAACGCAAAAAAGAATGAACAATCAGAAAGAATAAAAGTTACAATTTTAAAAAGGATTCAAGAAGTCAAGGACAAGACTTCAAATGTTTTAACTTAGTTAAATGAAGTTAATGAAGATCTGTATATTTTAATTAGAGCAGAGAAGAATCACAAGAGATTTGATACAAGCATCCAAATCGTGATGAATTTGGAGAATGTAATTGAAGAAAAAATGTTTCCCATGGCTAAACATGAAAGTATAAAATGTAAGCTGATTTTAGGTGAACAATAGGCAACATCTGTAAAAGCGTTATGTAACAATTGATTAGGACTTAATACAAAGATGAAAGCAAATTCAATAACCACCTAACAAAGAAAAATAGATAAATATTTGAAGGAGAAAAAAAACATTTTTAAGAAGGATAATTTAAATTGCTCTTTGAAAGAGCTAATGCAAGCAGAATTTACTGCTGCTACAGTAGATGGTTTTATGATTGCAAAAGTTATCCATTACAACATCAGTTAAGGAGAACGAGGCATTTTTGGGACTGATGGGTTATTGCCGGAATTTTATAGATGCTTTTGTTTCATAGCATTCACCATGTTGAGCAATTACATGGGTGGGTGTGTTTTGGAGCATCTCCTCCCTGATAGTTTATGTTTTTCTTTGGATATATGAATTACTTACTGGAAATAATTTTAATGATGTATATTTCTAATTTTGTTCAAGCTGGATAAGATGGCAGATTAGATGGTGACTTTAAAAAAAAAAACATTAATATCTTAAATATGGTTATGCCGGATTGACTGTTTCAACTTAATTCTTGCACCATGCACGTAATATAATCTTGAGGGCTGATGCTCATGGCTGCAGAGACCTATCTGGGCCATGCCATGGTTGAATGGGGGAATAGATGCAACGGGCCAAATAACCTATTTTTTCGCTCCTATATCTTTGTCTGGGCCATGCCTTCTTCTCACTGCTGCTGTTGAGTAGGAGGTACAGAGGTTTAGTTCCTCAACACCAGGAATAGCTACTTTCCTCTCAGGTTCTTGAACGAACCTACACAACTCTAATACTACTTCCGCAACAATAGTCCACCTCTTGCACTACTGTAGATCTGTTGTTTAAAAAAAATGTTTGCATTAATGGCGTTGTTTTGAGCAGTACCTTCAAAATGTTGTATGTAATTTATGCATATTTAATGTATTTTATGTTCCTTACCATATTTATGCGCATGACCATAAACTCAACATGATATTCTTTGCACTGTCGCAGTTGGAGGTACAGTTTACTATGCACCATGGGAACATTGCTCATCTTTTTATCTAGTTCATTATTATTTACTCCCACATCACTGCCTCAAGTCACTATAACTGCCTGACTTTCAATCATGCCCTCAAATCCGGGCTACCACCTAACCAAGGGACATGGCTGCAGCTTGAATCAAACTATTCTCTTCACCCCTTCCTTCCCAGATCATTGTCTGACAAAGTTGCCCTATCCAAAACATTGTTTGTCCATTTCTCTGCACAGATGCTGTCTGGCATGCTGAAATCCTCTAGTACTTTGACTTTCCTTAAGACCCCTGCAAATGTAGTCTGCTGCGTCACAATTTTGCTGCTCAAATTTCTGTTCACAATGTTTGGTTCATTATTTTAGTTTATTTAATGAACATTATTTTTGATTACATACCGTATTTACAAATTTCCTTATGAAGTCGGAGGCCATAAGTCAGGGTCTACATTTAAAATTGAAATGACCAAACAGCTGTTGCGATTTTGCTGTTGCAATAACCAAAGTCTCACACCGTGTTTAAGGTCCAAAGACTTTATTAACGTTACAGCATAGGTGACTTCATACTAGCACGTTATTCTATAAGTGAGAGAACAAGGCAGGGAAGCTTTCTGTTAAACTAGTGGGTATAGCTACAAAGTATGACTCAGGAGACCAAGCGGAGGCTAGGCGATCGTTTCGCCGAACACCTCCGCTCGGTCCGCAATAACCAACCCGACCTCCCGGTGGCTCAGCACTTCAACTCCCCCTCCCACTCCGTATCCGACCTCTCGGTCCTGGGCCTCCTCCATGGCCAGAGTGAACAACACCGCAAGTTTGAGGAACAACATCTCATATTCCGCTTGGGGAGTCTGCATCCTCTGGGCTTAAACATTGAATTTTCTCAATTCTGTTAACCCAGACTGCTCCTTTCCCCCCACCCCCCCCACCCCCCCCACCTCTCCCTCAGCCCTCGGGCCCTGACATTCCTTCTCCATCTCCCCCCCCCCCCCCAAGTCGCACTAGCTTCTCATTTTCACACCAGAAACAGCTTACAATGGCCTGCTTTCCTTATCACCAATACTTTTTTGCATATCTTTCACTCATTGTTCTTGCTTTATCTCTCCATATCACTGTTTATATCTCTCGTTTCCCTGATCCCTGACCAGTCTGAAGAAGGGTCTCGACCCGAAACGTCGCCTATCTCCTTCACTCCTTAGATGCTGCTGCACCCGCTGAGTTTCTCCAGCTTTTTGTGTAACCCAAGTATGACTCATAACATGACTGACACTGATCTACAACAGCTAACCAATGGTTAATAGCCATGTCCCACTGTACGAGTTCATTCAAGTGCTCTCCCGAGTTTAAAAATAAATCAAACTCGTGGTAAGCACGTGGAATGAACGTAGCGGGTATGTCGGAGCTCGGGGACGTCTCTTAGTAGCTCATAATGCTAACGGCAGGTACTCGGGAAACGCGGTAAGCTCGGGAAGACGCGTGAAGATTTTTCAACATGTTGAAAAATGTCCATGAGAGCCTCGAGTGCCTGCAAGCGGCCATTACCGTAAATCTCCAAGTTCGATTCAGGGCAAACTTAGGAGAACACTTTGAATGAACTTGTACAGTGGGACAAGGCATAACCATTGATTGAAAACGTTAATAGATACAAGTTAAAGTTATAGTTCCTTATGGGCCTGTCCCACTTAGGCGATTTTTCAGGCGACTGTCAGTCTGGAACGGCGACTGTCAAGAGTGGAACACACAAAAAAAACACACACATACAGACACACCACACAGACACACACACACACACACACACATACACCGCTTCCTCCACCAGCCCGTTATAGACATAGAAACATAGAAAATAGGTGCAGGAGTAGGCCATTCAATATGATCATGGCTGATCATCCAATTCAGTATCCCGTACCTGCCTTCTCTCCATACCCCCTGATCCCTTTAGCCACAAGGCCCACATCTAACTCCCTCTTAAATATAGCCAATGAACTGGCCTCAACTACCTTCTGTGGCAGAGAATTCCAGAGAATCACCACTCTCTGTGTGAAAAATGTTTTCCTCATCTCGGTCCTAAAGGAATTCCCCCTTATCCTTAGACTGTGACCCCTTGTTCTGGACATCCCCAACATCAGGAACAATCTTCCTGCATCTAGCCTGTCCAACCCCTTAAGAATGTTGTACGTTTCTATAAGATCCCCCCTCAGTCTTCTAAATTCTATCGAGTACAAGCCGAGGCTATCCAGTCTTTCCTCATATGAAAGTCCTGACATCCCAGGAATCAGTCTGGTGAACCTTCTCTGTACCCCCTCTATGGCAAGAATGTATTTCCTCAGATTTGGAGACCAAAACTGTACACAATACTCCAGGTGTGGTCTCACCAAAACCCTGTACAACTGCAGTAGAACCTCCCTGCTCCTATACTCAAATCCTTTTGCTATGAATGCTAACATACCATTTGCTTTTTTCACTGCCTGCTGCACCTGCATGCCTACTTTCAATGACTGGTGCACCATGACTCCCAGGTCTCGTTGCATCTCCCCTTTTCCTAATCTGCCACCATTCAGATAATAGTCTACCCTCCTGTTTTTCCCACCAAAGTTATGCAGGCAGGGGACAGGGCAAGCACTGTCTGAATGAAATTCACATGGTGCGAAGCCAATGTAATACAGACACACACCACGATGAACAGGAAGGTTGGCACTGTAATTAAGATGGTGAAAGCACAGTGTACTGGAAGTGTCACGCAAGTCCTTTAAAAGAGGGGAGGAGAGGGGGGTAGAGGGGGGAGAAGGGAAGGGAAGGAGTGGAGACAACTTATAAGAAGCCAGATATACATGATTGTGAAGCTCGGCAGACATTAATATTACCGGTCGGTTATCCTTGTTTCTGAAAACTACTGCTTATGGGTTTTTTTTCCCAATGAGCCAATGAAATCCACCGGTCAGCACCGGCTACAACCTACGAAAACCTTCAACCTTCTAGCAACCCACTAGGACCTCCTGGCGACCCACCCACGGCACGAGAATTCTCCCTACTCTCCATGGCAGCTTAATTCTGGTCGCCGCTAATTTTTCAACATGTTGAGAAGTTTGCGGCGACCTTAATGAGGCTGCAACTAGTTCCCAAAAAGTGGGAACTCCTCATGACCATGAAGGCGACTCCCCGGCAACCACCAGCAAACATGTGGCGACCATGTGGCCACTGCATGGTCTCCTGCAGTCGCTTAAAAAGTCCCCTAAGTGGGACTGGCACATTAATGTCGAAGTGTGTGATTAAATGGGATTCAATCACTCAACAACTGCCATACTGATCAATACTTTTATTCTTGCACTCTTTGCAACCATCTGTTCAAAGATGATTTTTGACATCCCTCTTTTATCTTTTCCTTTGTTTTCATTTGGGACCTGTCTGTGGGAGGCCCAAAAACATGTTCTGCATTTACAATCAATCTGAAGAGTTTTATTTTTAAACATTAATTTATTGGATGTGGGCTCACAACAACACACAGATAGAAATATGAATAGGCCACTGATCCCTTCAGTCTGCCCCACCGTGCAATATGATCTTCTGGTTATCTGCCTTTGGCCTCAACTCCTTTTCTGCGCCTGTCCCCCATTGTCCTCAATCCTCAATCTTCCAATATTATATCTATCTATCTACATCTACTCCAATAATCCAACCTCCGTGACCCTCAAAGATAGAGAATTCCAAAGAGGTTCTTATGTATGTAGGTTTTAAATACCCGCCTTGTTATCCTGCATCAATGTCCCCCTGCTTGACACACTCCCGCCAGTGGCAACCTCACAAAATCTACCATGTCATGTCCCTTTAGATCCTATATGTTTCAAGAAAACCATTCCTTGTTCTACTAAATTCTAAAGACTACAGACCCAATGTCTTTAGCAGTTTGTGAGATAACCACCTTCTCATCCCAATGAATTAGTCTGACGCATTTATTTTTGTCTCCAATGCAAATATATTCTTCACTACATAAGGGGGACAAAACAGTGCACAATATATCAGCTGTGCAATAGTAACTACAATCTCTATTTCTAAGCTCCAACCCCTTACAGCAAGGTCAATCTGCCATTTGCCTTCTTAAAAACTTGCTGCTGCTGCCAGTTTTTGTGATTTAATGCACAGAATCACCTAGTTCCCTTCATAGGGAGATAGTGGTGAACTATCATTGGATGAGAACATACATGGAAAAATTAGCAAGTTTGCAGATGATACAAAAGTAGGTGGTTTTGCCCATCATGATGATGGTTGCGAAAAATTGCAGCAGGATCTTGATCAGTTGGCCAGGTGGCCTGATGTAATTTAATACAGAGAAATGTGAAGCGTTTCATTTTGGGAAGTCTAACATGGGCAGGATCGACACAGAGAAGGGTATGGCTCTGGGTAGTGTTGTACAGCAGAGGGATCTAGGACTGCAGGTGCATATTTCCTTGATGGTGGAGTCGCAAGTCGATGGGTGGTCTAAAAGGCTTCTGGCACATTGCCTTTCATCAGTCAGAGTACTGAGTATAGCAGTTAGGAGGTCATGTTACAGTTGTATAAGACATTGGTGAGGCCGCATTTAGAGTATTGTGTTCAGTTCTTGGCACTATGTTATAGGAAAGATGATGGCAAGCTGGAAAAGGTACAGAGAATATATGTGTGGATGTTTCCAGGACTAGAGGATCTGAGTTATAGGGAGAGGCTAAGTCGGCTGGAAATCTATTCCTTGGGGCGCAGTAGGATGGTGGCTGATCTTATAGAGGTGTATACAATCGTGAGAGGAATAGATCAGGTAGATGCACAAGACATAGATGACATAGGTTCAAGGTGAAGGGGAAATGATTTAATAGGGAATCTGAGAAGTAACTTTTTCACACAAAGGGTGGTGGGTGCATGAAACGAGCTGTCAGAGGAGGTGTTCGAGGCAGGGACTATACCAATGTTTAAGAAACAGTTAACCAGATGCATGGATAGGACAGGTTTTGAGTGATATCGGCCAAACACGGGCAGGTGGGACAAGTGTAGCCGGGACATGTTAGCCAGTGTAGGAAAGTTGGGCTGAAGGGCCCGTTTCCACCCTTTATGGCTCTATGACCATCTCAAACCCCTGTGTCTTTCAGGTGGAAGTATCCCACATTGTTATTGCAAAAAGCGTTACTGGACTAGACCCAGGAATGATGAAGAAATATTGACAGAACATAGAAAAGCACAGTACAGGAAGAGGCCCTTCGGCCCACAATGTCTGTGCCGAATGTGATGCCCAGAAAAACTAATCTCATTCGCCTGCATATGATCCATATGCCTCCATATCCATTAACCTATCTAACAGCCACTTCAATGCCACTATCATTTCTGCATTATAAATCAGGATGTGACATCTGCTTGCTGTCCTTCTCCTTGGTAATAGAGCTCATAGATTTGAGAAGAATTATTACAATAGTTTTAGGATGTTACTCTGTGTCTTCTGTGGATGAATGCAAGTCTGTGGCACTGCAGCAGAGATTCTGTCTGGTCCCCCAACCTTTGCTGCAGCAAACGTTCCATATCATCTGGACCTAATGAAAGAAATTGAAGCCAGCAGGTGTGACAGTGGGTTCCTCAGTTGAAATTCGAAGATGCATCATGCACTCAACACTGCGAGATGAAGATGATTTCATACCCTTCAGAGAATCTTTCGCACTTTACTCAGGATTTCACTACTGAGGATGGGGATTCTGTTCAGATTTTCTCTTCCAATTAACAAGGTGAAAGGGGAACAGTCTAAAGGAAAAGTGCAGGGCAAGTTTTTTTTTACACATATTGTGGTGGGTACCTGGGACACGCTGCTAAGGCTGGTGGTGGAGGCAGATAAAATAGGGCTTCTTCAGTGTGCTGGGATATAATTTTGCTGATGTTTAAAGCCCATAGTGCTAGCTGGTTGTTGTTAACAGATGTATACTAAGCTTTTCTATTTTTAAATTTCAGATGTTCCGCAATTGTGGTTTTGATTATTCCCGAGGTGATTGCAGATACATTGCTCTAGAACTTAAATCATGATAATTGCAGGCACTTGAACAAACTCTGTACATGACAATGACAACACAACACCACTTCACTCCCAAAATACAGGTTAAGCTTATATTTACATAGCATTGATGACACATTTGAAATTTAAATTTCACAGCTTTAGATTGGAAAATCAGTTTGTTTTTATGGAGGGTGTTTCTACTCAGTAAAATGATTGAGTATAGAAAAATTACTACCTGCAAGATTTTGCACAGTTAGAATAATAAATTGGCAAAGCACATCAATGCATCAGACGTCATAGGAACCTTGTTTTATTGCAATCTTTTAACTCTTCCAAAGAAACCTTGACAGAGGCTTATTATACTACCCGTACAACCCAATCTATTGGACACACACTAAAAATATCAGCTAAATTTACTTAATTTTATTAATTACAGAGTTCCTTCAGATTATGTGTTGTGTGTTTTCTATGAATGCTCTAACTTCCACAGATGCACCTTAGAGAATATACTGGATGCATCATGACCTGATAAGGCCATTTCAATGTACAGGAGGCTGCAGAGAGAGGTGGGCTCAACTCTGTCCATCATGGGCACGCCCCACCCCAACTTCAAAACCATCTATGCCAGATGCTGCCTCAAGCGGGCGGTATCTACCATCAACGATCCCCTTTATCCTGGCCATGCTCCCTTATATATACTGCTGTCGGGCAGGAAGTTCAGAACCCAGGTTGGAGCCAAATGCAAACAGTTCAGGTAACCCAAACTCACTGTGCTTCATTTTCTTTTCTCCTGATCCACCGAGGTTCCCCCACCATATCCCATCTGCTTATCACCCCAACACTATATCTCTGAGGGGACTCCTATCCCCTTTTGTTAACATCACCTTTCTTCCTTAACAGAATGAAGCATCTACTGCCTCAAGTGTCTCACCCTCCCGCCACCCCTTTTTTTGTCTCTCTTCTCATCTGTCTCTATAACGCAACATCTGCTGTGAACCACCTCCACAATTTTCCCCTCTGCAACCTAGCTCCATCTGCCTTTGCCTTTGAGCTCCTGCCTCATGCTTCCCTCTCTCTTCTTTGTACAGGCCATTTCCCCTCTGCAGTTAGTCCTGATGAAAGGCCGTACCGAAGATGACAACTTTCACCCTGTGTCCATAGATGATGCTCAACTCACTGCGTTCTACCACCAGGTTGTCCTTAGCTCAAAAACTCTGCACATGTTGAGAATGAGAAAGGATAGGAAATGCTGGAAAAGTCCAAATGACCAAGCAGCGTCTTTGGAGAGAGAAACGGAATTAACACATTGGGCTGATGATCCACCACAATGAAAAGTAATTGAAGACCACAGTGGGACATTGGAACTGTTTGTATGTAACTCTATGACCATACAACCATCGAGCACCTTCTACATCCACCGAGCTAACTGAGCTTCCAGATTCCTGTCATTTCAATTCTCCATTCCATTAGTTTGTCTTTGCCCCTCTCCTGCATGATACTAAGGAAGCCCAGTCCAGTTCAAAGAGCAACGTCATCTCTCATCTAAACATGCAACTACAGTGGACTTCGAGATTTAGTTCAACTATTTTAGAGGATTAGAGTTTCCAATTGATGTCAAAACTTGCTGGTTCTGAAATAAGAGCAGAGGATGCCGGGGTTGTTGACAGATGAGAGATTGCTGTTGAGGAGGATAGATTGGAAAATTGCCAAGTTTACCCCGCTGCACAAGAAGGGATCATAGCAGAATAGTGGGAACTATAGGCTGGTTAGTCTGACCATTGGTTGGTAAGATTTTAGAGTCCATTATAAAGGATGTTAAGGAGTAATTAAAAGTTAAAATATGAGAATTAGAGCACATGGTAGTGGGGGTAGTGTGTTGACATGGATAGAAAATTGGTTGGCAGACCGGAAGCAAAGAGTAGGAGTGAACGGGTCCTTTTCAGAATGGCAGGCAGTGGCAAGTGGAGTGCCGCAAGGCTCGGTGTTGGGGACGCAACTGTTTACCATATATATTAATGATTTGGAAGAGGGAATTAGGAGCAACACTAGCAAGTTTGCGAATGACACAAAGCTGGGTGGCAGTGTGAACTGTGAAGAGGATGTTAGGAGGTTGCAGGGTGACCTGGACAGGTTGAGTGAGTGGGCAGATGCGTGGCAGATGCAGTATAATATAGATAAATGTGAGGTTAATGTGCCCTTCATAACAAGAGGATTTCAGTATAGGAGTAGAGAGGTTCTTCTGCAGTTGTATAGGGCATGGTGAGACCACATCTGAAGTATTGTGTAGTTTTGGTCTCCTAATTTGAGGAAGGACATCCTTGTGATTGAGGCAGTGCAGCGTAGGTTCATGCGATTGATCCCTGGGATGGTGGGACTGTCATATGAGGAAAGATTGAAAAGATTAGGCTTGTATTCACTGGAGTTTAGAAGGATGAGGTGGGATCTTATAGAAACATATAAAATTATTAAAGGACTGGACAAGCTAGATGCATGAAAAATGTTCCCAATGTTGGGCGAGTCCAGACCCAGGGGCCACAGTCTTAGAATAAAGGGGAGGTCATTTGAGGTGAGAAAAAAACTTTTTCTCCCAGAGAGTTGTGAATTTATGGAATTTCCTGCCACAGAGGGCAGTGGAGGCCAAATCACTGGATGGATTTACGAGAGAATTAGATAGAGCTCTAGGGGCTAGTGGAGACAAAGGGGAGTCAGTAGATTTGTTTACTTAGATTATCAGAAAGCCTTTGATAATGTGCCATGCGTGAGGCTGCTAAGGAAGGTGAGAGCCCACAGTATCAAACGTCAAATACTAGCATGGCTAGAAGATTGGCTGGATGGCAGAAGACAAAGAGTGGCAATAAAGGGGGCTTTATCTGGTTGGCTGCCAGTGACTAGCGTAGGGAGTCACTACTCTTCACATTGTATATTAATGATTTGGACAAGGGGACTCAAGGCTTTGTTGTTAAGTTCGTGGATGATAACAAAATTGGTGGAGGCGCAGGTAGTGTAGAGAAAGCAGGGACTCTGCAGAACAGGTTGGGAGAATGGGCGGATAAGTGGCAGATGGAATATAGTGCAGTAAATTGTGGAGTCAAGCATTTTGGTAGTAGGAATAAAAGCGTAGACTATTTTCGGAATGGGGAGAGAATCCAGAAATCATAGGTGCAAAGGGACTTGGGAGTGCTGGTGCAGGATTCCCAAAAAGTTAATCTGCAAGTTGAATCAGTAGTAAAGAAAGCAAACTCAATGCTAGCATTTATTTCAAGAGGATGTATACAAAAACAGTTTGTAATGCTGAGGCTAAAGGTGCTGGTTAAGCCACATTTGGAATATTTTGAGCAATTTTGGGCACCATACCCGAGGAAGGATGTGCTGGCTCCAGAGAGGGTCCAGAGGAGAGTTACAGGAATTATCCCAGGAATTAGTAGGTTAGACAATGATGAGCATTGGTCGGCATTGGGCCTGTACTCGCTGGAGTTTAGAATAGGGGGGACCTCATTGAAATATACACAATTGTGAAACGCTTGGATAGAGTGGATGTGGAGAGGATATTTTCACTCGTGGGAGAGTCTAGAACTAGAGGCCATAGCCTCAGAATTAAAGGACGTTCTTTTTAGGAAGGGGATGAGGAGAAATTTATTTAGTCACCGGGTGGTGAATCTGTGGAATAATTTGCCACAGAAGGCTGTGGAGGCCATGTCAGTGGATATTTTTAATGCAGAGATAGATAGATTCTTGATTAGTACAGGTGTCAGAGGTTATGAGGAGAAGGCAGGAGAATGGAGCTAGGAGGGGGAAAGAGATCAGTCCTGATTGAATGGCGGAGTAGACTTGATGGGCTGAATGGCCTAATTCTACTCCTGTCACATGATTCTGTACCTCACAGTTCCAGTATTTTGTTTCCCCGCTGCATCCACCTCCTTCAGCCAAAGCATCTGGCAGGAACACGTTTTCACCAGTCTGTGTCATTCACTTTGTCCTGGTCTACATCTACCTCAGACATTCATATTCAATTTCCACATCCACTTCCTTGTTTGCAGCATAAAACGCCACAGTTTTCTACATTTTAATCCTAACGAATGGCCATCAACATGAACAGATAACGATTTTACTGACTATACACTACATGCTGCCTGGCTTGCTGAATGTTTCCAGCTTTTTGTGGTTTGCAGATTTACAGCATCTGCAGCTTTTGCTGCTCCACTTTAATATCTTCCTCTAGCTAAATTCATTGAAATGAATGCAAGACAGTTTCATGCTCCACGGTCAGTCCTTAATCTGAATGCACCTGAACAGAAAACCAATAATGGGGTAATGATGAGCATCAATCTGAATGTAACAGTGTGCAAAGCTAATAACTTAGCAACAATCAGCGTGCACTATCTTAAGTTGAAGACATCAATCTTTCTGCCCATCAATTCTACACCCTTCCTTGAAGTCTTAAAACTTAACCATTTTGTTACAATATTTCACAAATGTTCCCTTGTCCTCTCATTTTAATAAGCTGCAATAGGATGGTGCAGCTGTTAGACCTGCTGCCTCACAGTACCAGAGACCTTGGTTCACTACAGACCTTGGGCGCTGTTTATGTGAAGTTTGCATGTTCTCCATGTGACTGTGGATTTCTTTACTTTAGGCTTGAGATACAGCGTGGAAACAGACCCTTCAGCCCACCGAGTCCATACCAACTAACAATCATCCCCAGCACTATCCAACACACTAGGGACAATTTGCAATTTACAGAAGCCAATTAACCTACAAACCTGTACGTCTTTCGAGGACACCTGCAGAAAACCCACGCGGTCACAGGGAGAATGTACAAACTCCTTGCAGAAGGCACCCTTAGTCAGGATCGAACCTGGGTCTCTGGCGCTGTAAGGCAGCAGCTGTACCGCTGTGCCACTTGCTTCAGTTTCCTCCCACATCCCAAAGACATATGCAAGATTGTAGGTTTATTAAGGGCCTCTGCCATTTGGGCGACCTAAACTGAGAGTTTAGAACAGTTTGCCCTGGACTCAAACTCGCAGCATGGTCGACATGAGGTCCTAGGAGGTCCTATGAGGTGGCTGGAACTGTACTTCATGCTCGTGGGAGGTTGCCGCATACTCGTGAGCTCAGCTAGGTCGCAGAAACATTTTCAGGATATTGAAACATTTTCCGCGACTAAAATGTGGTCGGCATGGGTCTTATTCACTCGCAGTGCAGTGGAGTCACTATTTACTTACAGGCACTCAAGGGCAGCCATAGACAATCTCCTTCGCTGACCGGCAATTTTGATTGGCTCATTGGTGTTTCACGACCTAGAAATTCCTACTGGTAGATAAAATGCCCGCTAACTTTATTAAACATCTTAAAAGTGTCTCCACTCCTTCTCCCCCAATGTTTGTTTTTCAATACGGATCAGCTGGGTTTCATCTTGGCGGCCAGCTCACCACCCTACCCTGGTCATCTTGAGATGCATAATTTTAACACCACAATCACCTCTTTGACATGTTAGTTTCACGGTTGATAGGCGGCATACAAATTAAGCCGAGTCAGAAAAAGCTGAACCATGTTACTTCCTTTCTCTGATAGATATAACGTCAACGACACTATGAATGTCAACACAGTGAAGTAACTTACTGGCTTTTTACTGGTTCCAAATTACTTGTGCAAAGTTTTGCAAAGCAGTATCTTATTCTTGCTGAACTATTTACTGCACAGAAAAATATTCAAGATTGGCCTCCTGACCTGAAGTTCTGATCTTGAAATGGTGAAGTCATCTGGAGACGAGGAAATTCAGCAGGTCTCCAATGACTCTTACAATCTTCCACAGATGCACTGTCAGCATAGGCTGCAGCACAGCTTGATTTGTGAACAGCTCTGCCCAAGACCGCTAGAAATTTCAGAGCGTCGTGAATGTAGCCCATCCATCACACAGACCAAATTCCCCACCATCGACTCCATCTACACCACGCTCGCTCGGGAAAACAGCCAACATAATCAAAGACTTTTCTCTCCTTGTTCATTCCTCTTTCTTCCTGCTCCTATCAGGAAGCTTGAAAGCATGCATTACCAAACTCAGGAACAGCTTCTTCTCTTCTGCTATCAGGCTTCTGAACTGTCCTTTGTTAAGTTAGGGTACTGTCCGATTCATAGAAACATAGAAAACAGGTGCAGGAGTAGGCCATTCAGCACTTCGAGCCTGCACCGCCATTCAATATGATCATGGCTGATCATTCAACTCGGTATCCTGTACCTGCCTTCTCTCCATACCCCCTAATCCCTTTAGCCATAAGGGCCACATCTAACTCCCTCTCTACTCTCTACTCACCTCTACTCTATTGCAGACATTGGATTCTTTCTCTGGAAGTGTAAAATTACAATACTGAGAATTATATTCTGCACATTGTATCTTTTTTTGTCACTACCTATTGTACATGGATTTGGCTTCTTCTTGCAAATGAAACATAAACCAAAGGAATAGTTAGATCTCAAGCCGGGTGTTGAGCAGCCAGGTTGTTGTCTCTGCGTGAATGTCTGCCAGGCCTTGAGCTCCATTTGGTGGGTGGTAGAGCGGTCACCCAGAGATGACATGTTTGGCTCTCTGTTGTTCTGCTCCACATTCACAGTCTGGCAAATGATTTTGGCTTAATTGTATTTATGTATTGTATTATCTGCTTTGATTCAACAGTACATAAAACAAAGCTTTTCACAGACAGAACGAGGAAAGGTTACGACCTAAAAGGTTACCTATCCGTGTTCTCCAGGGATTCTGCCTGACCCAATGAGTTACTCCAGCATTTTGTGGGGGTCTTTCCTTTTCACTGAACCTTGCTATTTGACAATAGGAAATCTAAATCTAGATCAGCAACATAATGAACAGGTAATTACATCAAGTAATAACAAGGAACTGCAGATGATGGTTTATACCAAAGATGGATACAAAATGCTGTCTGAATAGACGTTAGTGTCTGAAAAAAACACAAAATCGAGTTTGAGGAAGATCTCGCCATTTTTTACGGAGATGCTGCCTAACCCACCAAGTTAATCCAGCACTTTGTTTCTGTGTATTACATCTATCTGTGCTGAAATTAACTTTGCACAAAATGTTCATTTTGCCTTGTTACTTTTATTTGCTACAATGTTTGAGATGATATCAGTTTCAGAAATTTCAGAAGCTCATTGGAAGAGGGGGAAACGCACTATCCTGACTGGGCTACTTGAACTGCAGAGTGCACTAACATCATGTAATAGTCGACGCTGTACTGATTTCAAAAGGGATTACTGCAGCCAGATTTAGGAGAAAATGTAAAAGCTATGTTATTGATTTAAAACAAGGTTGCTTTCATCGCACTATAGAAAGCATATTAGCAGGTATCACAGCTTGATTTAGGAAAAGGTCTGCCAAGGACCGCAAGAAATTTCAGGGTTCTCGATGTAGCTCAGTCCACCAGACAAACCATCCTCCCCACCATCCACTCCACTTACACTTCACACTGCCTTGGGAAAGCAGCCAACATCATCAAGGACCGTTTTCACCCCAGTCATTCCCTCCTCTCAAGGATACAAGGGATACAAGGGACATTTATTATCACATACACCAATTGATGCAGTGAAATTTGACTTGCCATTGCAGCACACGAATAAAGATAAGACACAACATTGAATTATTTAACAATAAACATAAAAACATCCCCCCACAATGGTTCCCACTGTGGGGGAAGGCAGCAGTGCCCTCAGCACTGCCAGCAGCAGTATCTTCTGCCCTCTCTTGTCGGGCACAAGATACAAAAGCTTAAAGGCACGAACTAACAGACTCGGGAACAGATTTGTCCACTGTTATCAGACTATCCTCCCGTAAGTTAGAGTGCAGCCCCAATCTACCAATCTACCTCATTGCGATCATTATACCTTTTCACTGGATCTATATGGCTACAATGCTGTAAACTATATTCTGTGCCCTGGTATTTTTCTCTTTATACTACTACTTATTCTATACTGGTTGATTATACGTATGTATAATATGATCAGATTTCATTGAAAATAAAAGCTTTTCACTGCACATCAATGCACATGACAATAATAAATCAATATCAATAATTATTTCATATAATCACAGAGAGTTTAGAGCACTCAAAGTGGGCATTCTTCTGAACAAGTCTGTCCTGATCACTCACATTGTCTGCACTCTCACCGCAGAGCTCATTTATGGCTCATCAGCAGACTTTGCCTTCACCCAGATGTTTCAGGGTCAGTACCTGACACATCCAGCTGCCCACTGTACCACACAGCTGGTCTCCTCAGGTGCACTACGCCAGGCGGAGGGGCTCTCCACATGTGGCCAGGTGAGCATGAAAGGCTGTGAGTTTCAAGTGTCTGCTCGTTAATAACATAATTATTTTAAGCAACAGTCCGCAGTAATGCATAATTAAAATACATCTACCTGCTCAGGGTAAAATTTCAAGTATTAATAGTTTGATTCATGAGGTGCAAAGAGAGGTTACTTACAATGGAAATCAACGGAAATGGATACGTACAGTCAGAGGGCACTCGATCTCTGCCCCAATCTCGATTCTCGTTTTGATTATACTTTGGAAAAGTATTGGCTTTAGGTTCGCTGGAGAAAAGAGTCATAGAATCATAGAAAATAGGTGCAGGAGTAGGTCATTCAACCCTTCGAGCCTGCACCGCCATTCAATATGATCATGGCTGATCATCCAAGCCCCCATCTGAGTCCCCAGATTACAATTGTTTCCCGGAAATATGAATTTGTTGCAGGACAAGCGTCCCATTTCTGAGAAGGATAGGTTGAACGTCATTTTGAATGACTGTCATTATATCAAACTGTACCAGTAATGTTAACAGAAACTAAATATTAACTTGTTTTATCCATTTCATAGCAATGTTGTTAATGTTTAATCAGCTGCCTAGCTGGCAAAATCAGCAAAGTTAACAACATTTATAATGATAGCTTTGCGTGCATATTACAAACATTTAAATAACATAATTTATATGAAATTAAAATGTAAAGTGTGTTTGGGCAGCCTGAAGTGACAGTAATTTACTGCACTGATTTGTTGACGGCTCAGAAATAAATTGGCAAACTCACTCGATGAGCCCTTAATTATAAATTAGTAAAAACAACACTTCAGCGCAATAACAAACCTTCCTCTCAGAATAGTATTAAATCATGCCATAGCGAAGATGAAGTACTAATTTGTATCTGCACTAAGCTACGACCGACTCTGGCAATTGAATGACAAAATTGGAGGCAGCACATTCCTCAATTTTAGGAACGTGGCGAAATACAAACATTTTGAGATGTCAGCCATACATAACCGCAGATCTTGAGGAGGTGCTGATGGTTTCATGGTCATTATTCTGCATACCGATGACATGATAATAAATTCCCATACTTGAATCACTGAATGTAAAAAAGTTAAAAGACTTAGCTCCATCACTAAATTCCAATTTTAAGCACACCTGCAAAGGAGATAAGAGTGCACAAATGTAGTAGTTGAGATTTGTGCCCAAACAGATACAATTCCAACACTGTAGTAAACAATCATGCATCATCCAGCAACAAAAGGTGCTTTCTTAACTATGGAATCTGATTATCCACTCTTTGGCATCTCTCAAGGGAATCCATTAGAAGGCATAAAGGCATTAAGAAGCCAGCATAAATATCATAAACTGTGGCGACAAAAGGGATAGTGAATCATGGAATCTGGAGCAACAAACAATTTTACATGAGGAACAGCGGATCAGGCAGCAGCTGTGGAGCAAAATGGACAGACAGCATTTTGAGTGGTGCCTTTCATCTGGTCTGAAAAAGTAGAGAAGAGAAAGCCAGTTTAAAGAGGTGAAGGGAAGAGGGAAGGGAAGGTGTGGGCAAGAGCTGTCAAATTATAGGTTAATTCAGGGGAGGAAGGGTTAATTGGCAGATGGAGTCAATTGTGGGAGGGATTATTGGAAACAGAGAGTGGAAGGTAAGAAAGGGCTGCAAATACTGCAACTAATAGGAAAGGAAAGTGAAGTTGCATAAGATAGGTAGGATGGGCAGATGGGAACAGCCGGAGAAGGGGACCTAGTTCTCCAAGGACGCAGCCTGACCTGCTGAGGTACTCCAGCATTTTGTATCTTTCCTTGCCCTTAAGTCCCAAAGCTTATTTTCTTGGGACTGTACAGTCGCCAGTACGATTGTAGGGGTCGCTGTCCCTGTGCTTTAGTCTTACTTGTGGGTCACCTCGTGATGTGTGTATGCAAGGACATATTTCAGTGGAAGCTAAATTAGTGATAAAACATATTCAAAAACGTCCAACTTTTAATTCCCCTTTATAATGCCCAGTATGGTTAAAAATATCAAGCTTTAAATTTTGTGGCCTCAATACTTAAACATCTTCCTGAAAACATTATGCGCATGATGGCAGCAAATATTGGTTATTTAGAATACATCATGAAATAGCCATAATTAATCTTCATTGTGGCATCCAACCGTAACCAAACAGACTTTTGAACAACACTGACGGCCTTAAGCACTATTTGAAAAAAAATATAGGTATAGTTTTACATATCTACAACATTAAAATGTCTCGTCTTATAACAGTTAAGCATGAAAGACTTTCAATTCCATTGCCAACATGGTTTATAAGACGCAGAAAACCAGCAAAGTGGTCCAGAATGTAAAATTATATAATGAAATTACAAATTTGTTCTTCAGAGGTCCCAAGTGCCTGAAGACAGCTACCATAGTGCCGGTGCCGAAAAGGTCTAAATTCACCAACCTGGATGACTACCGCCCGGTTGCCCTAACTCCAATACCAATGAAGTGCTTTGAAAGGCTGGTCCTCTCCCACATCAAATCCAGTGTCCCTGCCTCATTGGACCCCATCAATTTGCACACAGGGCAAATAGATCCACAGAGGATGTCTTCTCTGTGGCTCTTCACATTGTCCTGACTCGCCTGGAAAGACAGGGCACCTACGTGAGGATACTCTTCATTGACTATAGCTCTGTCTTCAATGCGGTCACCCCCACCAAGCTCACCACCAAACTCCACCAGCTAGGCCTCAGCTCACTGATATGCGATTGGATCCTGAATTTTCTGACGGAGCGACCGCAGGCAGTGAGACTGGGGCCGCACCTGTCCTCCACTATCACCCTGAGCACCAGCACACCACTGGGCTGTGTACTGAGCCCCATGCCCTACTCCCTCTTCACTCACGACTGTGTTCCTGCATTCGACACCAACGCCATCATCAAGTTTGCAGACGACACAACGGTGATCAGCCTGATCACCACGGTGACAAAACAAAATACAGAGAGGAGGTGCAGAACCTGGCGGACTGGTGCTCACGGAACAACTTGTCACTAAACACCTCCATGACCAAGGAGCTGATTATCGACTTCAGGAGGTCACAGAATGGGGAATACGCCCCAATCTCCATCTACGAGGACAATGTGGAGAGAGTGTCCAGCTTTAAGTTTCTGGGCACCCACATCTCAGAGGACCTCACATGGTCCACCAACACCGCTGCGCTGGTCAAAAAGGCACGGCAATTACTGTTCTTCCTAAGAACATTGAAACGGACTGGTCTGCCCCAACAGCTGCTGACGACCTTCTACCGCTGCACGACAAAGACCATACTAACGTATGGCATCTCTGTGTGGTACCTCAGCTGCACGGAGGCGGAGAGGAGATCTCTTCAGCGCGTCATCAACAGAGCACAAAAGATTATTGGGACACAGCTATCAGCCTTGGAGGGCATCTACCACACACGGTGCCACAGGAAGGCCGTCAGCATCCTTAAAGACTCCTCTCACCCTTGTAATGGACTGTTCGAACTGCTCCCTTCCGGCAGACGTTACAAGGCCTTCTAAGCCCGCACCTCCAGACTCAGGAACAGCTTAATTCCCAGAGCTATAGCGGCTCTGAACCGCCCCTGCTGAGTGGCCCCCACCCCCATGAACTGTCTCCCACGGATGGTCACGTCGCACAGACACATCTGCACTTTAGTCTGTTTTGACTGTTTTACTGTTCTAATGTTCTTTTTACAAACCTTGTTCTCGGGTTATCTAAACCTAAATTTTATTAGTCGTTTAAGTTATGACATCGGATAGAAGTCGCAAACAAAATCTCGTTGCACTGATGTGTAATGACAATAAAATATATTATTGTTATTATTATTTATTTAATATTGCTCAACTCCATTTTTGGACTTCAATACCAATATAAACAAAATATCTCTTTAGTCAAATTAAGTTATCAGTAAAAGTAGAAAAAAGGAACCACAGATGCTGGTTTACAAAAAAAAAGACAAAAATGCGAGAATAACTCAAGTAGTGGGTCAGGCAACATCCCTGGAGATTATGGACGAGTGATGTTTCAAATCAGGACCCTTCCTCTGCTAGCCTGACCCGATAATCTGTTTCAGCACTTTGTATGTTTTCTTTAAATTATTGCTTCAGTTTTCATTCATTTTCTTTGATTACTGCTGAGACCAAGGTTTCCTTTGTATATTTACTAATAAACAATCAAATAATTTCAAAATCAGTTAAAATAAATACATATGTAAATTCTTACAATTCTATTTTTATAGTAAGAATAATTGAAAGCATAACTGACATTTAAAAATATTGTATTCTTTCTAAGTTAAGATGTCACTAATCTATTTTGTGGTGGGTCTCCCAAGCCTCTGCTGCCTACACTACTTTGGACTGCTTTAGTAATGGAGTACAGCTACAATGGACTGCAGAAATGTGAATTGATGCATGTGTTCGGGGTTACTGCTACTCTCATTCATCCAAAATATACATTTGATTTTTAAAAACTTGAATGTGCACTCAACTGACTACTAGTCCTCAAGAAAATAAGATTGGAGATGTCCTCGTTCTTTAGGGAACGGGGTTCCCCTCTTTGACTATAGATGAGGCTCTCACAAGGGTTTCTTCTATACCCCGTAACTCTGTTCTCACTCCCCATCTCCCCCACTTGTAACAAGGGCAGAGTTCCCCTTGTCCTCACCTTCCACCCTACCAGCCATCACATATAACAGATAATCCTCCAACATTTTCGCCACCTCCAATGGGATCCCATCACTGGCCACATCTTCCAATCTCCTCCCCTTTTGCATTTCCGCAGAGACCGCTCCCTGCGTAACTCCCTGTTCGATTTGTCCCTTCCCATCCAAACCACCCCCTCCCCTGGTACTTTCCCTTGCAACCGTAGGAAATTCTACACTTGTCACTTTACCTCCCCCCTTGACTCCATCCAAGGACCTAAACAGTCTTTCCAGGTGCGGCAGAGGTTCACCTGCACCTCCTCCAACCTCATCTATTGCATCGGCTGCTGGAGGTGTCAGCTGCTCTACATCGTTGAGACCAAGCGTAGGCTTGGCGATCACTTCGCCCAACACCTCTGCTCAGTTTGCAATAATCAACCTGATCTCCCGGTGGCTCAGCACTTCAACTCCCCCATTCTGAATCTGACCTTTCTGTCCTGTGCCTCCTCCATGGCCAGAGTGAGTCCCACCGTAAATTGCAGGACACCATCAATTGCTATTGAGCAACAAGAATCAGTAGTTCAGTAGTTAAATCAGTAGACTGTTGCCAGCAGTCTGGACCAGTGAATCACCCACACTGGGGAGATAACAAATTCTTATGATCCAACATTTAAAAAAAAACATGCTGTTCTCAGTAATAACAAAGACACCAGACCTCTATAAAAGCCAGTGAAATCGACTGATGTTATATTATATTCCATAAATAAAAGCTGTAGCACCATTGTGCCTTCCAAATTGTAAGTTTCTGAAGAGTATGGGACAGAGATTGCAAGTAGAACTAATTAAATAAGTCAAAGAGTTGACGTATGTTGGGAAAAATATTCTGCTTTGGTTTTGCAACATATAAGGATGCATGGACAAACCACCACTAGCTGGCTTCCCTCCAAGTTGTGCACCATCTTAACCATATAACAATTACAGCACGGAAACAGGCCATCTCGGCCCTTCAAGTCCGTGCCGAACAACTTTTTTCCCTTAGTCCCACCTGCCTGCACTCATTCCATAACCCTCCATATCCTTCTCATCCATATGCCCATCCAATTTATTTTTAAATGATACCAACGAACCTGCCGCCACCACTTCCACTGGAAACTCATTCCACACCGCTACCACTCTGAGTAAAGAAGTTCCCCCTCATGTTACCCCTAAACTTCTGTCCCTTAATTCTAAAGTCATGTCCTCTTGTTCGAATCTTCCCTAGTCTCAAAGGGAAAAGCTTGTCCACATCAACTCTGTCTATCCCTCTCATCATTTTAAAGACCTCTATCCCCCCTTAAAGTCCCCCCTTAACCTTCTGCGCTCCAGAGAATAAAGACCTAACTTATTCAACCTATCTCTGTAACTTAGCTGTTGAAACCCAGGCAACATTCTAGTAAATCTCCTCTGTACCCTCTCTATTTTATTGACATCCTTCCTATAATTAGGCGACCAAAATTGTACACCATAATAAAGATTTGGTCTCACCAATGCCTTGTACAATTTTAACATTACATCCCAGCTTCTATACTAAATGCTCTGATTTATAAAGGCTACCATATCAAAAGCTTTCTTTACCACCCTATCTATATGAGATTCCACCTTCAAGGAACTATGCACGGTTATCCCAGATCCCTCTGTTCAACTGTATTCTTCAATTCCCTACCATTTACCATGTATGTCCTATTTTGATTTGTCCTGCCAAGGTGTAGCACCTCACATTTATCAGCATTAAACTCCATCTGCCATCTTTCAGTCCATTTTTCAAACTGGCCTAAATCACTCTGTAGACTTTGGAAATCCTCTTAATTATCCACAATGCCCCCTATCTTGGTATCATCTGCATACTTACTAATCCAATTTACCACCCCTTCATCCAGATCATTGATGTACATGACAAACAACAAAGGACCCAACACAGATCCCTGAGCCACCCCACTAGTCACCTGCCTCCAACCCGACAAGCAGCCATCCACCATTACCCTTTGGCTTCTCCCATTCAGCCACTGTTGAATCCATCTTGCTATTCCTGCATTTATACCCAACAGTTGAACCTTCTTAACCAACCTTCCATGAGGAACCTTGTCAAAGGCCTTACTAAAGTCCATATAGACAACATCCACTGCTTTACCCTCGTCAATTTCCCTAGTAACCTCTTCAAAAAATTCAAGAAGATTAGTCAAACATGACCTTCCAGGCATAAATCCATGTTGACTGTTCCTAATTAGACCCTGTTTATCCAGATGCTTATATATATTATCTCTAAGTATCTTTTCCATTAATTTGCCCACCACTGAAGTCAAACTAACTGGTCTATAATTGCTAGGTTTACTCTTAGAACCCTTTTTAAACAATGGAACAACATGCGCAGTACGCCAATCCTCGGGGACTATTCCCGTTTCTAATGACATTTGAAATATTTCTGTCATAGCCCCGGCTATTTCTACACTAACTTCCCTCAATGTCCTAGGGAAGATCCTGTCAGAACCTGGAGACTTATCCACTTTTATATTTTTCAAAAGTGTCAGTACTTCTTTTACTTTGAAACTCATAGTATCCATAGCTACTCGTAGTTTCCCTTACATAATTCAATATCCTTCTCCTTGGTGAATACGGAAGAAAATAAATTGTTCAATATCTCCCCCATCCCTTTTGGCTCTGCAGATAGCTGTCCACTCGGTCTCTCCAATGGACCAATTTTATCCCTTGTTATCCTTTTGCTATTAATATAGCTGTAGAAACCCTTTGGATTTACTTTCACCTTACTTGCCAAAGCAACCTCATATCTTCTTTTAGCTTTTCTAATTTCTTTCTTAAGATTCTTTTTACATTCCTTATACTCCTCAAGCACTTCATTTACTTCATGCTGCCTATAATTATTGTAGATCTCCCTCTTTTTCCGAACAAGATGTCCAATTTCCCTTGAAAACCAGGGCTCTTTCCAATTTTTACTGGTTCCTTTCAACCGAACAGGAACATAAAGATTCTGTACTCTTAAAATTTCCCCTTTAAATGTCCTCCATTTCTCTTCTACATCTTTCCCATAAAACAAAATGTCCCAGTTCACTCCTTTTAAATCATCTTGCATCTCGTTAAAGTTAGCCTTTCTCCAATCAGAAATCTCAACCCTAGGCGCAGTTCTGTCCTTCTCCATAATTATATTGAAACTAATGGTATTGTGATCACTGGACCCGAAGTGCTCCCCAACGCATACCTCCGCCACCTGTCCCATCTCACTTCCTAACAGGAGGTCCAGCACTGCCCTTCCTCTAGTAGGCACCTCTATGTATTGCTGCAAAAAACTATCCTGCACACATTTTACAAACTCCAAACCATCCAGCCCATTTACAGAATGTGTTTCCCAGTCTATGTGTGGAAAGTTGAAATCTCCCACAATCACTACCTTGTGCTTACTACTAATATCTGCTATCTCTTTACATATTTGCTCTTCCAATTCTCGTTCCCCATTTGGTGGTCTATAATATACCCCTATAAGTGTTGCTACACCTTTCCCACTTCTTAGTTCCACCCAAATAGCCTCCCTAGATGAGCCCTCCAATCTATCCTGCCAAAGCACTGCTGTAATATCTTCCCTGACCAGCAATTCAACACCTCCACCTCTTGCCCCTCCAATTCTATCACACCTGAAGCAACAAAATCCTGGAATATTTAGTTTCCAATCACAGCCCTCTTGCAACCATGTTTTACTGATCGCCACAACATCATACTTCCAGGTGTCTATCCAGACTCTAAGCTCATCCACCTTTCTTACAATGCTCCTAGCATTAAAATATGCACATTTAAGAAACCCCCCATCTCTTATTCTCTGTTTATTTCCTTTTTTTTTCTTGTGTCCGAGTGCTTCCCTTTTCTGCTTCCTGCCTCCCATTCTGTCTACTAGCTTTTGCTAATTGCATCCCTCGCCCCAACCATTCTAGTTTAAAGTCTAGTCCTAATCTTGTCCTGAAATACTTGGCTCCACCTTCACTGTCATTGGGTCTAAATCATCGAACTCCTTCCTTAACTGCGCTGTGAGAATACATTCATGAAAAGGCCCACAATAGTTCAACAAGTAGCTTACAAACATATTATTAAACATGATTCGGAATGGGCAATGATAGCTCAGATCATGAAAATTAATTTGAAAGAAATATGTGTCATTATTCAGTAATGATCTGAATCTTGGTCCTTCTTCTGTTAGTGATGTACCGATCTGTATTTCCGCACCATGGCATTTAATCGCTGCCAAAGCATTCACTACATTTTACACATTTATGGAATAATCATCCATTTTTAAACATATTCATAATCTTGCACGTTAATTGGCAGCTCAAACAAATAACCATTTCCCAACAATTTGTAGTGCCAATCATGTTCTGTATTTAACAACAGGAGTGAAAATTGTTCTTTCAAAGTGATAATTTGTCAACAGGGTAAAAGCAAAGTGCACTTGGACAGAATTACTAAACTTAATCTAGAATCAGAGAAAATAATTCTGAGTTCTCCCAAATGATTTCATTTAATTTTGCCTGAAAATATTGCTATATATGGTATTATTATTCATGATTTATGCTTCATGTTATGAAGCTGCAACAGGGATGGAAGATTGCAACCTTCACGTGGTCCGCCCTGTTTCGACTAATGCAAACAACTCGACGTGCTCACACAGAAGATCAAATAGAACAAGTTGTCCTACAACTTTAGGGTGTGCACGCCACACACAAGAAGAAGAAGCTGCAACACATGCACAGCCTTTTATAGTTTCAGTTCCGGTTTAGTTTATTGTCACATGTACCGAGGTACAATGAAAAGCTTTTATTGCGTGCTATCTAGTCAGCAGAAATACAATACATGATTATATCAGAAGTATAATGCCAACTACGTTATCATTGAGTATTTGCTATCAGACAATCAAGTCAACGTGATTACAGTGTAAATTTTTGCTGCAGATGTACATTAAAAAAACTCCAAGATTTACAGCCACAATTTGCAAGCCACGTGAAATGTCAGGGACTACGAGGTAAAATTATCAAAAAAATCAGGTTACAGAGAACATTTGATGTGCAACTATAAAATGCTGAGTATTCACCACTTTTAAGTTCATACTATGTTTAAGCAATCTCATGTTTTATTGTAAATTATCACATATGTATTTCATGATATGGGCTACAAATAATCTGACCGGAGAAGTGGCCCAATTACTTGCATTATATAAAGCTAAGGGTAAGCACACCGGCAATACTAACAACATTTGTCATACATGTTTTTCTCCAAACGCAGTAACTTTGCAAATGACTGAGCCTCAGTTTCAGGAAGGGTTTTCATAAATTGAAACTTAAAAACAGTGATATAACATTGTGCTCAACTTGAAGATTATTCTTGCCTAGAATTACAACTCTGCCAACGTGGTTTGCAGGAAAGGGAGCTGATATTTTTCTCTTCCAACATTCAATGGACCTCAGTAATCCAAGCAAAATATGCTTGCTCAGTAATCATAGCAAAATATGATGCTTGGATTACTGAGTAAAACACAAAGTGCTCTGCGGATCTGGCAGCATCTGAGGAGGGAATAGACAGGCGATATTTCAGGCCGGGATCCTTCTTGAGAATCTGCTGTTTCTTATGTCTCCATTTCATTGCATGCGTTACTGTTGCACTGCCCATTTCTTACATGATCTGTTCAAACATCTCTTTAAGTAACATCTCCAAGTATTGGTGAGTTAGATGTAATTTATTCCTATGGGCCAATAATAATTGGCATTCAACTGGAAAACAGCACAACACACATAGAACAATGGACAGATTTCATATTTGAATCACTCAGCATGTTCCCTGTCCTTGAAATATCTGATGAAACATCAAAGGGAAAGTGAAGCCTTAACATCATATTTTTTCTGTTAATTCTGTTGGATCCCTGTCAGAGCACAATAATCTACATTAAAACACTCGCAGGGAGACAGTGTAGTTTTCTCCCAATTTTATTTACTGTGCATCATTGAATTGTCATAAAGGATGTCTCAATCAATTAATTCCATAACCAAATATTCATTTGATTCCGAAAATAATACAAGCCGGCATCACTCACTAGTTAATTACATTGTGAAAGCTTTGCATGCTGCTAAATGTGAGTAAGTGCATCTATATTAAACAGATAAACGTTAGAAAATATCAGTCCAAGTTTAATGGAATCATTTCAACAAATCCTAATTAAATAAGTCTATCAAATTATATGTATACTGACCATCTGCAATACTGTCAGTAATTTATTTACCCGTACCTTATTCCTTATATCAATTAATCAGCAGAGACAGCTGTTCCTTACAATGCAGTTTTATTGAGGGAGAGTCATACAGCAAGCATGCCAGTGACTAAGAGTCTCTCTGGCTCTTTGTCTACGCATAGGCTTTTTATACAATGTAGTAAACAGGTCATTGTATGATAAGATATTGCAGTCATTGCCCACCTACTGTTTGCATTATTATAATATGGAACATTTTGGTAGTTTGGAAATCAAAATCTTGTCACTTTAATTCTAAATCCCGCTCTGGTCTATTTACCCGAGATCACAGCAGAGTTCTAAAGAGGCCCAATGTCTGCTTGAGAAACAATGTCTCATCTTCTATCGGGGCACGTTGCAGCCTCTGGGCACTCCATCGATATGAACAATTTCAGGCGAGGCATTTTCATTGTTTCTATCAGAGCTGGCAACTTCTGTACTTCATCCATCCGCTATGTCACCTCTGTTTTTTTATCCTTTCCACTGACACTCCTGATTTGCAGGACATTTACAACATAGAGTATATAATGGTACAGCACAGGAGCAAGTCCTTCCACCCACAACATCTGTGCCGACCACAATGCCAACCTAACCAATACCATCTTCTTGCACATGCTCTGCATCCCTTTATTCCTTGCCTGGTCATGTCTCTCTCGAAATGTCTCTTACATGTTGTTATCGTATCTCCTTCCACAATCTCCCTTGGCAGTGCATTCCAGACACCTACCACTCTGCATAAAATGTTTGCCTAGAAAAGCACCTTTGCCATTTTGCCTCCTCTATTTCGAACCTATATGTTTTAAAGAGGTTTTATATGATCCTTGTGTATCGTTTCTCTCCCTAGCTCCCCTCATTAATCGATCAACCACTTGGCCTAATCAACAGCTTGTCACCACATCAAACTTGGCATTACTCTATTAGAAACAATCCTTTTGCTCTATCTGCCTCTTTGCAAGTTAAGGCCAACAAATTTTCTTTTTCCCATTTCTGATGAAAGGCCTTTTTTAACAAACATGTTCATTATATTTCTCTTTCCACAGATGCTGTCTGATCTGTTGGCAATTGCAGCATTTTCTGTTCTATTTTAGAATTCTGTGTCCATTTTGTTTTCTAATCTTGCAAACTAGAGACATTTTTACAGCAATATTTAACTCAAAACAGTTTGCTGTTCCAGAAAGCTGCATACCAGCTTGTTCATTTAAAACCACTTCTGCACAGTTCCAAAATAAAAATTACAGTAATTCCTCATCTCAAACAGAGTTGCAACAAGGTATTTCACAGACTGGATGCTAAGATCAGGATGAAGATATTACGAGAATTCAAAGAAAGCTTGAATTTATAATAGATATCACAAAAAGTGGGGCTATTAACTGCTCCTGCTTTGCAACACTTCTTGACCTGCTGAATGCTTTGCTCCCCAGTTCTGCATACATTTACACAAGATGTTTATAGCAATTGTGGACCTTTCGTAAAAAACATGAGGGCTAACACTGCAGCATTGCCCAAGGGAAAACCATTCTCTCAACAATCTCCGGAAAATTCCGTTTTTTTGTGTGTCCTGAAAATGACCAGCTCTACATACACATCTTACCATGAAACAATCTGTGAAACCTGCAGCATCACACACACCATTATCACAGGTAATTTAAGGATGATGCTTATCATGCTGATCATGCCAGCAATAGCCCAAATCATGCAAATGATTTTTTTCTTTTAAACAAAATCAGGGATTGGGTTAACAAATGAGTTAACTGTTAATCTGGTCATGACCATTTCCAAAAACACTGTTAACTGGAATAGCAAAACAATTAAGTCTCTTATCAACATTGCAATAATTATATTTTTGAAGAAAAAACCTTTTAATCAAAATTGTATTTAAAATATTTATCATGGGCAAAAATATTTGTGCAAGTTTCTGGAAAACAATTTTGTAAAATAAGGTCAATTTAACGTAACGTGGAGGAGCAGCACCTCATATTTCGCTTGGGCAGTTTACACCCCAGCGGTACGAACATTGACTTCTCCAATTTCAGGTAGTCCCTGCTTTCTCCTCCCATTCCCAACTCTCCCTTTGCCCACTATCTCCGCCTCTTCCTTACTTGTTCCCGCCCCCCTTCTCCCCACCCTCACATGAGTCTGAAGAAGGGCCTCGACCCGAAACGTCGCCTATTTCCTTCGCTCCATAGATACTGCCTCACCCGCAAGTTTCTCCAGTATTTTTTTCTACCTTCCATTTAATATAATGACCTTGCAGAAACATGAAAACATTGCAGAGAAAATGCAAAGGCTGCAAGAATGCCCACAGATGAGATTTCTGTCGTGAAATACCAGGTGCACACGTACACCTGGTTATTTTAAACAAAAATTACAGTATGATCTAGTTTCTGGCAGAGATGGTGTATTTGTCTGGCCACATTGGAGCACATCTTCACATTTCATCTTTATAGCTACACATGCAATCACTTATATGGAATAATTTAGCATTGCCTTTGTTTTAAAGAAGCTGGGGCCCTGTAATAATTATATCCAAAACCATGGCTCATCACTTCCAGTAATAATAATAATATAATAATATCTTTTATTGTCATTACACATAAGTGCAACGAGATTTGGTTTGCAACTTCCAACCAATGTCATAACTTAACGACTAATAAAATTTAGGTTTCGATACCCCGAGAACAAGGTATGTAAAACGAACATTAGACCAATAAAAGTCAAAACAGACTAAAGTGCAGATGTATCTGTGCGACGTGACCATCCGAGGGAGACAATCCATGGGGGTGGGGGGCACTCAGCAGGGCCGGTTCAGAGTTGCTATAGCTCTGGGAATGAAGCTGTTCCTGAGTCTGGCGGTGCGGGAGTAGAAAGCCTTGTAACTTCTGCCAGAAGGGAGTAGTTCGAACAGTCCATTACAAGGGTGATAGGAGTCTTTATGGATGCTGATGGCCTTCCTGAGGCACCGTGTGCGGTAGATGCCCTCAAGGCTGGTAGCGGCGTCCCAATAATCGTTTGCACTCTGTCCGTTTCAATGTTCTTAGGAAGAACAGTCGTTGCTGTGCCTTTTTGACCAGCGCAGCAGTGTTATTGGACCGTGTGAGGTCCTCTGAGATGTGAGTGTCCAGAAACTTAAAGCTGGAATCTCTCTCCATACTGTCCCCGTAGAAGGAGATTGGGGCGTATTCCCCATTCTGTGACCTCCTGAAGTCGATAATCAACTCCTTGGTCTTGGTGGAGGTGTTTAGTGACAAGTTGTTCCGTGAGCACCAGTCCGCCAGGTTCTGCACCGCCGCTCTGTATTTTGTTTCATCCCCGTTGATCAGCCCAATCACTGTTGTGTCGTCTGCAAACTTGACAATGGTGTTGGTGTCGAATGCAGGAACACAGTCGTGAGTGAAGAGGGAGTAGGGCATGGGGCTCAGTACACAGCCCTGTGGTGTGCCGGTGTTCAGGGTGATAGTGGAGGACAGGTGCGGCCCCAGTCTCACTGCCTGCGGTCGCTCCGTCAGAAAATTCAGGATCCAATCGCATATCAGTGAGCTGAGGCCTAGCTGGTGGAGTTTGGTGGTGAGCTTGGTGGGGATGACCGTATTGAAGGCAGAGCTATACTCAATGAAGGGCATCCTCACGTAGGTGCCCTGCCTTTTTCCAGGTGGGTCAGGACAATGTGAAGAGCCACAGAGATGGCATCCCCTGTATGCAAATTGATGAGAGTCCAATGATTCCAGGTTGCTGGATTTGATGTGGGAGAGGACCAGCCTTTCAAAGCACTTCATTGGTATTGGAGTTAGAGCAACCGGGCGCTAGTCATTCAGGTTGGTGACTTTAGAATTTTTCGGCACCGGCACTATGATAGCTGTCTTCAGGCACTTGGGGACCGTTGCCAGAGATAGAGACAGGTTAAAGATCCTTGTGAATACCTCAGCCAGCTGTACAGCACAGTCCTTTAGTACCCTTCCTTGGACTCCGTCCGGGCCTGTAGCCTTGCGTGGATCGATCCTACGCAGAGCGCACAGTACCTCCTGGGTGCTCAATGTTAAGGCCTGTCCCTCCGCCATGGCCGGGGTTGTTCCTCTCCTGGTGGTGTTGCCAGTTTCGAAGCATGTGAAGAAGGTGTTTAATTCATTGGTCAGTGTGTTATTACTGTGGGGGCAGGTGGGGCTGCTCTTGTAGTCAGTGATGTCCCTGACACCCTGCCACATGCTTCTGGTGTCCGCGGTGTTGAAGTGGTTTTCCACCCTTTGCCTGTGGATGTCTTTGGCCTTATTTATGCCTTTGTTCAGGTTCGACCTGGCAGCAGTGTAGGCAGAAGTGTCCCTAGATTTAAAGGCAATGTTGCATGCCCTTAGCAGATTCTGAACCTCCTTGTTCATCCACGGTTTCCGGTTTGGGAACATCTTTATTTGCTTGTCCACTGTGACAGTTTCCGCACAGCAGTTGATGTAGGAGAGCACAGTGGATGTGTACTCCTCCAAGTCTACCTCTGTACCACTGGTAGCCTGTTGTGCAAACAGGTCCCAGTCGGTCCAATCAAAGCAGTCCTGGAGTTGTAGGGTGGCATCCTCGGGCCATATTTTGACCATCTTTATTGCAGGTTTGGTCTTGCGGATGAGGGGTTTGTATGCATGCAGTAGAAACAGTGAGAGGTGATCAGATTCTCCCAAGGATGGGCAGGGGAGGGCTCTGTATGCGTCCTTGATGTTGGTGTACACTTTATCCAGCATGTTTGAGCCCCTGGTAGGGCACTGCACATTCTGGTGGAATTTGTGGAGTGCAGCTTGTAGATCGACCTGGTTAAAGTACCCTACTTTACCTACAATAGTGGGTCACTGTTAGGAAGGGCAAGGGGCAGAGGCAGGGACTGGAGAGTACCCTGGTGGCTGTACACCAGGAAAATAGGTACTCATGTTTGAGTTCGATTGGAGCGGACAGCCTTCCTGGGGGCAGCAACAGCGGCCGGGTCTCCGGCACAGAGAACGGCTCTGATGCTCAGAAGGGTAGCAAAAAGAGGAGGGCAATTGTAATAGGGGACTCCATAGTTAGGGGGCCAGATTGGCGATTCTGTGGACGCAGTCAGGAGACCCGGATGGTAGTTTGCCTCCCTGGTGCCAGGGTCTCGGATGTGTCGGAACGTGTCCAAAAGATTCTGAAAAGGGAGGGAGAGGAGCCTGATGTTGTGGTACACATAGGTACCAATGACATAGGCAGAAAAAGAGAAGAGGTCCTGAAATGAGAATTTAGGGAGTTGGGGGAAAAGTTAAGGAGAAGGACCAAAAGAGTAACAATTTCAGGATTACTGCCTGTGCCACGTGACAGTGAAAGTAGAAATGGAATGAGGTGGAGGATAAATGCGTGGCTGAGGGACTGGTGCAGTGGGCAGGGATTCAAGTTTCTTGATCACTGGGACCTCTTTTGGGGAAGGCATGATCTGTATAAAAAGGACGGGTTGCACTTGAACCCGAGGGGAACCAATATCCTGGCGGGGAGATTTGCAAAGGAGACTTTAAACTAGAAAGGCTGGGGGGAGGGACTCGGGTAGAGGGGCTAGGGGACGGGGTGAGGGGCAAAAGGCAGGGAAGGGAAGCACTCGGACCCGAAATGTAGGCGAGAAAGGGGAAAAAGATAATAACCAGAGAATAAGGGATGGTGGGTTTCTAAAATGTGTATATTTTAATGCTAGGAGCATTGTAAGAAAGGTGGATGAACTTAGAGCCTGGATTGACACCTGGAAATATGATGTTGTGGCAATCAGTGAAACATGGTTGCGGGAGGGTTGTGATTGGAAACTATATATTCCACGATTTCGTTGCTTCAGGTGTGATAGAATTGGAGGGACCAGAGGTGGAGGTGTTGCATTGCTTGTCAGAGAAGATATTACAGCAGTGCTTTGGCAGGATAGATTAGAGGGCTCCTCTAGGGAGGCTATTTGGGTGGAACTGAGAAGTGGGAACGGTGTAGCAACACTTTTAAGGGTGTATTATAGACCGCCAAATGGGGAGCGAGAATTGGAAGAGCTAATATGTAAGAAGATAGCAGATATTAGTAGTAAGCACAAGGTAGTGATTGTGGGAGATTTCAATTTTCCAAAAATAGACTGGGAAACACATTCTGTAAATGGGCTGGATGGTTTGGAGTTTGTTAAATGTGTGCAGGATAGTTTTTTGCAGCAATACACATAGAGGTATCGACCAGAGAAGGGGCAGTGCTGGATCTCCTGTTAGGAAATGAGGCAGGTCAGGTGACGGAGGTATGCGTTGGTGAGCACTTCGGGACCAGTGATCACAATACCATTAGTTTCAATATAATTATGGAGAGAGTCAGAACTGGACCTAGGGTTGAGATTTTTGATTGGAGAAAGGCTAACTTTGAGGGAATGCGTAATGATTTAAAAGGAGTGAATTGGGACATTTTGTTTTATGGGAAGGATGTAGACGAGAAATGGAGGACATTTAAAGGGGAAATTGTAAGAGTACAGAATCTTTATGTCCCTGTTTGATTGAAAGGAAATAGTAAAATTCGGAAAGAGCCATGGTTTTCAAGGGAAATTGGACACTTGGTTCGAAAAAAGAGAGATATCTACAATTATTATAGAAGGCATGGAGTAAATGAGGTGCTAGATGAGTATAAGGAATGTAAAAAGATTCTTAAGAAAGAAATAAGAAAAGCTAAAAGAAGATATGAGGTTGCTTTGGCTAGAAAGGTGAAAGTAAATCCAAAGGGTTTCTACAGCTATATTAATAGCAAAAGGATAACGAGGGATAAAATTGGACCATTACAGAGCCAGAATGGACAGCTATCTGCAGAGCCAAAAGAGATGGGGGAGATATTGAACAATTTCTTTTCTTCGTTATTCACCAAGGAGAAGGATATTGAACTCTGTGAGGTAAGGGAAAAAAGTAGAGTAGCTATGGAAACTATGATATTCAAAGAGGAGGAAGTACTGACACTTTTGAAAAATATAAAAGTGGATAAGTCTCCAGGTCCAAACAGGATATTCCCTAAGACATTCAGGGAAGTTAGTGTAGAAATAGCAGGGGTTATGACAGAAATATTTCAGATGTCATTAGAAACGGGAATAGTGCCGGAGGATTGGCGTAATGCGCATGTTGTTCCATTGTTTAAAAAGGGTTCAAAGAATAAACCTAGCAATTATAGACCTGTTAGTTTGACGTCAGTGGTGGGCAAATTAATGGAAAGGATACTTAGAGATAATATATATAAGCATCTGGATAAACAGGGTCTGAACAGTCAAAATGGATTTGTGCCTGGAAGGTCATGTTTGACAAACCTTCTTGAATATTCTGAAGAGGTTACTAGGGAAATTGATGAGGGTAAAGCAGTGGATGTTGTCTATATGGATTTTAGTAAGGCCTTTGACAAGGTTCCCCATGGAAGGTTGGTTAAGAAGGTTCAATCTTTGGGTGTTAATGGCGGAGTAGCAAGATGGATTCAACAGTGGCTGAATGGGAGATGCCAGAGAGTAATGGTGGATGGCTGTTTGTCAGGTGGGAAGCCGGTGACCAGTGGGGTGTCTCAGGGATCTGTGTTGAGTCCACTGTTGTTTGTCATGTACATCAATGATCTAGATGATGGGGTGGAAAATTGGATAAGTAAGTATGCAGATGATACTAAGATAGGGGGTGCTGTGGATAATGAAGTAGATTTTCAAAGTCTACAGAGAGATTTGGGCCATTTGGAAGAGTGGGCTGAAAGATGGCAGATGGAGTTTAATGTTGATAAGTGTGTGGTGCTACATCTTGGCAGGACAAATCAAAATAGGACGTACATGGTAAATGGTAGGGAATTGAGGAATGCTGTAGAACAGAGGGATCTAAGAATAACTGTGCATAGTTCCCTGAAGGTGGAATCGCATGTAGATAGGGTGGTAAAGAAAGCTTTTGGTGTGCTGGCCTTTATAAATCAGAGCATTGAATATAGGAGTAGGGAAGTAATGTTAAAATTGTACAAGGCATTGGTAAGACCAATTCTGGAGTATGGTGTACAATTTTGGTCGCCTAATTATAGGAAGGATGTCAACAAAATAGAGAGAGTACAGAGGAGATTTACTAGAATGTTGCCTGGGTTCCAGCAACTAACTTACAGAGAAAGGTTGAACAAGTTAGGTCTTTATTCTTTGGAGTGCAGAAGGTTAAGGGGGGACTTGATTGAGGTCTTTAAAATGATGAAAGGGATAGACAGAGTTGACGTGGATAAGCTTTTCCCATTGAGGGTAGGAAAGATTCAAACAAGAGGGAATGACATGAGAATTAAGGGACAGAAGTTTAGGGGTAACATGAGGGGGAACTTCTTTACTCAGAGAGTGGTGGCTGTGTGGAATGATCTTCCTGCAGAAGTGGTGGAGGCAGGATGGATTTTAACATTTAAAAGTAAAGTGGATAGGTATATGGACGGGAAGGGAATGGAGGGGTATGGTCTGAGTGCAGGTAGATGGAACTAGGGGAAAATAAATGGTCGGCACGGACTGGAAGGGCCAAGAAGGCCTGTTTCCGTGCTGTAATTGTTATATGGTTATATGATAACAATGGAGGCACCGTTGGGGTGAGCATCCTGCTGCTTGCTGATGGCCGAGTGCAGTTGTGCTAGCGCTAGGTTAGCATTAGCCTGTGGTGGGATGTATATGGCCGTGATGATAACCACACTAGTAAAGTAAAAACGCAGCAAGTAAAACGGCCTGCATTTAAGCAGTAGGTATTTCAGGTCTGGGGAACAGTAGCTCTCTACTGCAGTGTGGTTGGTGCACCAGTCATTGTTAATATAGATGCAGAGCCCGCCGCCCTTGCTCTTACCGGAGTCCTTTGTTCTATCAGCACGATGCAGTGACCGGTGGGTTAGGTCCACAGCCCTGTCGGGAACCAGCGCGCTGAGCCAGGTCTCTGTGAAGATCAGCACACAGCAGTCTTTCAGGGATCGCTGGGTGTTGGTCCAGATCCTCACCTCATCCAGCTTGTTGGGGAGTGACCGGACATTCGCGAGAAAAACGCTTGGTAGGGATGGTGTTTGTGGAGCCCTCCGTAGCCTGTCCTGCACCCCCGCTCGCCTTCCACGTTTCTGCTTCCTCTCCCGGCGCTTGCTCCGTCTCTTCCCCTCCGGAGTGGTGATCCAGGAGGCTGTTCTGCCAAGCTCAATCGAGATTTTGGTGAGGGTACTGCAGTACTCACCAGCCAGTTTCTCAAAGCCATGTCCAATGTTGAGCAGTTCCGTTCGGCCACACATGCAACCTGTCGGGATTACGGTGCGGGTACTGGATTTCCCCATCCTGGAGGCGAGTTCCTTACTGTGTTTTCTGGGGGTACTGGGATTTCTAGGGGTTCTGAGGTTTTTACCATTCGGTACCGGGCTGCTCCGATTTGACTCGGACTGGGGAGCACAAAGCCGCTGTGTCTGATTTCCCCGTCCTGAAGGTGAGTCCCTTACGGTGTTTTTGGGGGGGTACTGAGATTTCTAGGGGGGTACTCGGATTTCTAGGGGTTCTAGGGGTTCTAAGGTTTTTAAATACTTTATTTTCACAGCCGTGTTCTGTCCCGGGCTGCTCCAAATTCACTCGGACTGAGGAGCACAAAGCCGCTGCGTCTGAGCTCGCCGCCATCTTCCGGAACACCCTAAAGACGTTGTGCCTGGCAAAATCCCAGCCGCCTCTCATTGTCTGTACTTGACTTCAGTGACAAATGATTGAGAAGTCACTTCACTAGAAGCATGCAGGTAAACAGAAAATAATGTTGTAAAAATCACAAAATCTTCCCTGAAATGTGCCAGTGCAGCCTTTGATAATCATAGGGATTAGGGTCTAAGAAAACTTCAACAGCAGAACAGCAGAATAGATTCTGAAGAACACTCAGCAACTTGAAACAATAATTTTGTACCTCTCTTCAAAGATGCTGCTGGATCTGCGAAGTATTTCCAACAGTTTTCTGGCTCTGTTTCAGAATTTCAGCATCTTTGTTCGTGTGTTTTGTTTCTTGTTCCAAAACAACAAATCAGGCATGTGCCATCAGGGTAGGCAAGATAGGCAGTGCCTACCCCGAATAAAATTATAAAATGGTGATTATTAAATATAAATAGTAAAGACACGGGAGAATTATGCTTACCTAAGAGATCGATCTCTTAGATAGGCATAATTCTCCCGTGCCTTTCATTCGCAGTACATTTAACACACGGAAGTATGTGCTACTCACGTGCCATCGACACTGCTTCAAGCCATCAGTGGCAACGGTTGAAAAAGGCAGCTGAAATTGAGGAAATATTATACAATAGAATTGCTCAGGTGATAACTTTTGTGTGAGGAACTTATGTTAAGTTGCAAGAGAAGGACTTGGAGCTGAGGTTTTCAGAAATACATGGCCCCACAAAGAAATAAAGAACACACACACACATTGAAGCACAGATGGCTTATCATAACATGGAGATGTTGAAGTGAATAGGCTTAGCTTTGTTTGCTTTGAAGCAGCTATAACACTGTCAGAAGTTGTATTTGGTTTAGTTTGGTGTTTAGAGTATAGGTTATTGATGAATTTCTTCTCAGGACATGAGCATCACATGTTCTTTCTTTGTGGCACTTATTTGAGCTCGGGTGTGCTGTAAAGGGGATTTATGGTTGTCTATATTGCATCTTGGGCACCAAGACTAGATAATAGTCTGTGGTCTGGTTTGTGCTGTTTAAATGGATTTATGTTGAGATAAGAGATAAGGCATAGGTGATGGTTGTGTGACCTTTGTATAAGGGTGATTTCTTATGTTTATAGAAAACTGAGAAAGTAACTCTGTTTTGATAATCTTCCATTTGCTGTGTGGAATGCTATTAGTTAGGAGGCCTTACATTCCTTTTGTCCAGAGATAGACGGGGGAGGTTGTAATTCAGAATGAAACTAGACCCGAGCTTGGGAAGAAGCAATTATAATTTATTACCAAGTGTGACAATTAGTGGCCTTTGTGTGGTTGAGGATTGTAGAAATAACTTAAGTCCTTACCACTTTGTAAGAATGGGGAGAAACTCATATTTAATCCATGTAACTGTATTTTAACTACGAAGTAGGGAAATTATTTATGAAGTTTATTGTGTTTTAATTAGGATTGTAAGCATTAGACTTTGTTTAAATCTGAAGTTTTAGAAATAACTTCCTTTTCCAAAAGTGAAAATATATGTTTTGTGTGTATGTATTGTGTGATTGCTGTATGATGTGTATTTTATATTCTGAGAGGTGGTCTCTGAGAATTAGCTTTACTATGGTTACTGTGGTTTTACTTCATTGAAATAAAATTATTTTGAGCAAAGAGGTTAAAGAAAACCACAGAGGGAAAAATGTTATAAAGAGGCCAGAAAAGGGAAAATCATGTGACTATACGTGTTGTCAATCACTGGGAAGGATTTAGTTGATTGGTTAAAGCAAATAGCTAAATGTATGGTAAACCATAATGATTAGTTAATAGTTTGCCACTGCTTCTGTACCATAATTGTCTAATACCTATATAATGTGTTACGTTTGTACCAAAGCAGTAGTTCTTTCCACCTGCCCCAGAGTTTCTAGCTCTGTGTTGGAAGGTTTAAAGAATTATCCAGCGCTGTCAGAATAAAGAATTGATTTTAGCAGCAATGGTTTGAATCAAGTTTTCTTGAATTGAACTGACAAAATAACTCAGTTTAACAAAATTCTGCCTTTACATTGTGGACTGTGCATGCGCAGCGCAAGTTTCTTGGTGGGTTTTTCAAAGATGGATAGTGATTATCTCTAAGCAATCTTATGAGGAAAAAAACAAAAATAATTAAAAATGACAGATCAATGCCAGAACTTAAAAAACTTCAACAGCGCAAAGGAACAAAAACATTTAAAATAGCTTGGTACAACAGGAAAGAGTGGATGTGCAATTGTATTTCAACAAATAGAATGTGGTGAGTAAATTTCTTTGAGCTATATGTTTTTAAATACTTTGGACGAAAAATTACTTTATAAAAGTTGACTGACAAATTACTTTCTAAATGTCAACAGAACAATCTGTGCATGCATGGTTTTCAGGATTTTTTTTTAAGAGCCGACTGACCAAAGATACTAACTGCCTACCCTGACTAATTACTCACGGCACATGCCTGCAACAAATCTTAGTCCACTTTGATTGCACTGAATCAAGGTTGTGTTGTGAACTCTCGATATATTGCTTACATAAATATAAAGTAGATAAAGCTCAATGCTTATGATAAGTAATCGAAGATATGTTAAAGATCTGCTACAGGAATGGCAACAAAACGAATTAAATAAAAAAAGTAGGATGTAGCGGCACCTAGTGGTGGGGTGGAGAGGGCAGAACCCTCCTCATTGGTTGGTGCAGTCATGTAACAGCAGGGTGTTGGTTTTCGCGGGCTTTTGGGGTGTGTTACGTTAGTGAGTCCGCGCTTCTCCCAGCGACAGGGGCGTATTATTGTTAGTGCAGACACTCGCGAACTTCACGGGTTTTTGTTCGTTTTTATTAAATGTAAAAAACCTTTTCGCTTTCGCTGTCACAAGGAATCAAATTCCAAAATGGTAACATGTTAATGATGTAGACCAAAACCCAAAGTACTGGAGAAACTAAGTAGGTCAGTTTAGTTTATTTATTGTCACGTGTACCAAGGTACAGTGAGAAGCTTTTGTTCCGTGCAAACCAGTCAGCAGAAAGACAACATGATCACAATCGAGTCATTAACAGTGTACAGATAAATGATAAAGGGAATAACGATTAGTGCAAGATAAAGCCAGAAATGTCCAATCAAAGATAGTTTGAGGGTCTCCAATGAGGTAGATAGTTGTTCAGGACTGCTCTTTAGTTGTAGTAGGATGGTTGAGTTGTCTGATAACAGCTGGGAAGAAACTGTGCCTGAATCTGGAGGTGTACATTTTCACACTTCTATATCTTTTGCCCGATGAGAGGGGAGAAGAGGGAATAGCCAGTGTGCAACTCGTCCGGGATTATGTTGCTGGCCTTGCCAAGTCAGTGTGAGGTATAAGTGGAGTCAATGGAAGTGAGGTTGGTTTGTGTGATGGTCTGGGCTGCATCCACAATTCTCTGCAATTTCTTGCGGTTTTGGATAGAGCTGTTCCCAAACGCCTGATAAAATGTTTTCTACAGCGCATCTGTTGAAGTTAGCGAGAGTTGGGGACATGGTGAGCTTCCCAGGCATTCTAAGGAAGTAGAGGCGTGAGTGTGCTTACTTGGCCCTTGCTTCAATTTGTAAGGTCCCGGAGACGTTGTTGGTGATATTTACTCCTAGGAATTTGAAGTTTTCAACCATCTCTACTTTGGTGCCGTCAATGCTAACTGGGGTATGTGTACCACATTGTCAATCACTATTGAAAGGCAGCATCGGTGCAGGGTTGGGACTACTCATCAGACTTAAGTAAGCCAACCTACTATATTCTCAACAATTACAAAATAAAAATACTAGATGTTTAAAAGAGCTTTGAATTGACGTGTTAACACGGTTTCCCTGTGTAAAGATGTTTATCAATTTGAGTATCAAATTCTCGTTTTTTAATCTATAATTTTCCAACGATATACAATATCATTGTGGAATTAAATTTCCAAAGTACTTGCTCCAAATACAAACAACAGATCATGGAACAGATCTTGGTAAATTATTAAAATGCAATGGCATCTTCTTCACTCTAAAATTTTGAAATCAGTAAACGAAGACCATTAGTTGCCATAAATTAGTGCAAATGATCTCTAATGTCACCCAGTATGATTGTATCACAGAGACTCTATCTTTTTCAATCTGTCTTGTTATTAGCTATACTATCCTCCTTTCATGTGGAGGAGGAGGGGGGGAGAGGAGGAGGGGGGGAGAGGAGGAGGGGGGGAGAGGAGGAGGGGGGGAGAGGAGGAGGGGGGGAGAGGAGGAGGGGGAGAGGAGGAGGGGGGAGAGGAGGAGGGGGGGAGAGGAGGAGGGGGGGAGAGGAGGAGGGGGGAAGAGTAGGAGGATGGGGGGAGAGGAGGATGGGGGGAGAGGAGGAGGGGGGGAGAGGAGGAGGGGGGAGAGGAGGGGGGGGGAGAGGAGTGGGGGGAGAGGAGGGGGGGAGGAGGAGGGGGGGAGAGGAGGAGGATGGGGGGAGAGGAGGATGGGGGGAGAGGAGGATGGGGGGAGAGGAGGAGGGGGGAAGAGGAGGAGGGGGGAAGAGGAGGAGGGGGGGAGAGGAGGAGGGGGGAGAGGAGGAGGGGGGGAGAGGAGGAGGGGGGGAGAGGAGGAGGGGGGGAGAGGAGGGGGGGGAGAGGAGGGGGGGGAGGAGGAGGGGGGGGAGGAGGAGGGGGGAAGAGGAGGGGGGAAGAGGAGGAGGATGGGGGGGAGAGGAGGATGGGGGGAGAGGAGGATGGGGGGAGAGGAGGAGGGGGGGAGAGGAGGAGGGGGGGCGAGGAGGGGGGGGAGAGGAGGGGGGGAGAAGAGGGGGGGAAAGGAGGAGGATGGGGGGAGAGGAGGAGGGGGGAGGGGAGGAGGGGGGAGGGGAGGAGGGGGGAGGGGAGGAGGGGGGAGGGGAGGAGGGGGGAGGGGAGGAGGGGGGAGGGGAGGAGGGGGGGAGGGGAGGAGGGGGGGAGGGGAGGAGGGGGTGAGGGGAGGAGGGGGGGAGAGGAGGAGGGGGGGAGAGGAGGAGGGGGGAGAGGAGGAGGGGGGAGAGGAGGAGGGGGGAGAGGAGGAGGGGGGAGAGGAGGAGGGGGGAGAGGAGGAGGGGGGAGAGGAGGAGGGGGGGGAGAGGAGGAGGGGGGGGAGAGGAGGAGGGGGGGGAGAGGAGGAGGGGGGGAGAGGAGGAGGGGGGGAGAGGAGGAGGGGGGGAGAGGAGGAGGGGGGGAGAGGAGGAGGGGGGGAGAGGAGGAGGGGGGAGAGGAGGAGGAGGGGGGAGAGGAGGAGGGGGGGGAGAGGAGGAGGGGGGGGAGAGGAGGAGGGGGGGGAGAGGAGGAGGGGGGGGAGAGGAGGAGGGGGGGGAGAGGAGGAGGGGGGGGAGAGGAGGAGGGGGGGGAGAGGAGGAGGGGGGGAGAGGAGGAGGGGGGGGAGAGGAGGAGGGGGGGGAGAGGAGGAGGGGGGGGAGAGGAGGAGGGGGGGGAGAGGAGGAGGGGGGGAGAGGAGGAGGGGGGGAGAGGAGGAGGGGGGGAGAGGAGGAGGGGGGGAGAGGAGGAGGGGGGGAGAGGAGGAGGGGGGGAGAGGAGGAGGGGGGGAGAGGAGGAGGGGGGGAGAGGAGGAGGGGGGGGAGAGGAGGAGGGGGGGAGAGGAGGAGGGGGGGAGAGGAGGAGGGGGGGAGAGGAGGAGGGGGGGAGAGGAGG